>JAWWMU010000243.1:7874716-7897813 GCA_035048155.1 Cinnycerthia olivascens | reverse complement strand
GAAAGAAAAGAAAAGAAAAGAAAAGAAAAGAAAAGAAAAGAAAAGAAAAGAAAAGAAAAGAAAAGAAAAGAAAAGAAGCCCTCATTAGCTCCAACCAGGAAGTAGGGGGTGCAAGGGAGGGAGGAGCAACCGCTTTGATTCATACACAGGAAAATCAAATATGCTTTCTCTCCTCATTCCTGATTACTAAAATATCATTCATTTATCATATATATTTTCAGACAAGATTCTCTAGCCTGATGGCAATGTAACAAGAAGCACCACCCAAACAATGAAGAAGGCATGGATTGGAAAAGATCCCTGGGTATGTGACAGAAATAAATGATCCAGGGGGATGGGTAAGGATGAATTAGTTGCATTTTTCAACTGCTGAACTCAACCAAAATTAAATTAATGCAGGAAAAGAAAATACAAAGGGGAAAAAAAAAGGAATACTATTAGTCCTTGGAAAGTAACACTTTGGAAGAGACAGTTCTGTAGGAAAAGCTGTTTCCATATAATGGAAGCAAATAATATAATTACCCATATTACAGCAAAAAGAGAGAGTTTTAATTTTAAACAGAGCTGGATAACACATATGCATCTTCTGTTAGCGGGTTGTTGTCAGAAGAAAACAAATGCCAGAGGATTTTTCAGAAAGTTCAACTTTATGATAGGGAATTTCTTAAAAATAATAGCTTCTGTTCTGTTCTGAGGAACAGAAGTGTATGGCAAACATTATTAAAGCTTCACAATCCTGGGAGAAGCCCCAGATTGTCAGAAGTGCTGACATAAGTGATGTAGAGCCTTGGTGTATAAATGCTGAAGTATCACCATATTGAAGCTGACACATCAAAACAGAATCAATGATAAAATGCCAGAGAAAAGGTTTCCAGTGAAGATACTTGAGTATCTCAATGTGGCTGCAGTGATGTCAGTTGGCACAAACTCAGGAAATCCTTTTCTGAAATGACGTATTGACCAAAAGCACTTACAGGGTCCTTAATGTGTATATTTTATGATAGAGAGCATTATGAAAACCTGAATAAATTACCGTGGATAATCTTTAAAAATATATTAAAAGTAATAGCAAATCTTTCTTTCTCTTAATAGCCAATGAGACTGATGGTTCATTCTATGTAATTTTTTAAATCCACTGACATCATGCAGTGTTTGCAATTTGTGATATTCAA
Source organism: Cinnycerthia olivascens (assembly GCA_035048155.1). NCBI lineage: Eukaryota > Metazoa > Chordata > Aves > Passeriformes > Certhiidae > Cinnycerthia > Cinnycerthia olivascens. The sequence continues at coordinate 7,896,641 of JAWWMU010000243.1, read as the reverse complement.
GGCCAGAAAATTCTTTGGCTGTTGATATAAGAGCAATTCAACAACGTGCAAGCAGCCATGTTCAGCTCAGTGCAGGGGAAGCTGCATGACAAGAAAACCATTACAATCTCTAATAATCAGGCAGATGGATACAGTTTTGCTGGCATTTGGTGAAAGGCTATTCAGGAGCAGGCTGTACATCCCTTCTTCAGGGCATTTATTAAACACTGTCAGATGAGATGGCGCTGAAGCAGAATCCCAGACTGGTCCATTTTGGATTTCCAGCTTCAAGTCACAGATGGAATAAAGAGGAGAAAACATTCTGCAGTGAAGCAGCCAGAGGCCCTAATGAAATGTGGCACATTAATTTCTGAGCTATGAAATTACATAATCCCAGTGGATTTACATTTCGAATTCAAGGATCACAAGGAGGATGAGACAGTCTCTTCTGTGAAAAGCCTGTTTACTTCACACATTGCTTGTGGCTGGGTTTTGCCTCATATAATCATCTCTGGGAGCAACCTCTTACCTCAGAAATGAAGTAATGAATCATTACTCCTGAATTATTGCTTGCATTTGTCCAAAGATGTCCAAGAAATGTCAACCTTGTTGCATTATGAAACAGACCAAAGAGCTGATATAGATAGACAGATGGATAAACAGACAGACAGACAGACAGCAAGATATTCAGAGCCTAAGTCTGATCTGACAAGAAGCCCTAGAAGAAAATACCAATAATTCATGCCTTGTCTTGTTCTTAAACCAATCAGTGGTGGTGGGGAATAAATTTAGTATCATTTTCTCGAGAATTAAATTCAGATACCTCTGATTAAAAACTCCCAGCAGTTTGAGCTGGGTGCATCCACAGCTCTGTTTGGGATATTCTCATCAAGCTGTCAGCTGCCTCACTTCACACCAGGTTTGTTCCAAAGCCTGACACACATTCGTGAGAGAAGTGATGAATTCCCATTTGAGACTGTAGGTACAGTGAACATGATGAATGGTATTAAGAGGAATCAGATCAATTTTCAGTCTCCCAAAGACCCCAGCAGCAAGCCAGCAGCCTTGGAGTATTTAGATGGGTCAGGGCTCAGTTTTCAGCACTAAAATGTGCAGGCAGTTCTTTCATCTTTATATCATGAGCCACGCAATTGTCCCAGACCTTCCCACATGCAGGTAATCCAATATCTTCTGTCATGTGGCCAAGCTCAGTGCCTTTCTGATGCAGAGGGACAGAATCAAATTGGGCTGGTTCTCACTGCACTGAGAGTGGCAGGTTTTCCTCATAATTTCCATGTTTACTTGTCTTTTGTTACTGGTTTGCAGTGGATCACTGTGATAGAAACATAAGTACTCCACAAAAGCAGCGGCTTCATGAGGGATGTGACAGTTGGGCAACATTTCAGGCTGACATAATAAATTACTCAGATTACACATTTACAATAGTTTTGACTCAGTGTTTTTCCAATACCCGAAAAAGCAGGATGTAAAATTGTGTGCAAGAATTTGGGCAGCTGTAAACAGTATTCAGATGTGTCATTCACCAACACATTCTTTGCAGTTTGACCTGGTTGCAAGACTGCAAATTCTTCTGAAAGCTTCTCAAAACAGGTGGGGTATTTTTCTAGGTATTAGACTGGAAACTTAATCTAGGCATTAAAAGAAGTCTACAGTGCATGACAATGAAGCAGAATTATTTTTGTTGAGATAATGAGGTTCATTTATCAGAAAATATAGCATAGGGAAAAGGGAAGACAGATTTGAGTATCCTTGGACAGTACTCTTTGGAGAAATAAATACAGAATTCCACGCAAATTTCCAGAAACGATGATTAATGTAGCAACTTAGATTCCTTAATATAACAATTTTAATTTTGGCTGTTCAATTTTACTCTTCCTTCTCCCCAGAAATATGAGAGATACTCATTTAAGACACTGGGAGAAGTCCTTGTTTAGCAAGAATTAATCTCCCTTTGTCCCAGTTTTTCTCCTCATTTAAAATTTCTAGTCAACTTCAAATTTTTCTTTTTATTTGTTTTGGCTTATGTTAGAAAACAAAGAAGATTTTTTTAAAAATCAACCCCTTAATAAGACACTGGGAGAAGTCCTTGTTTAGCAAGAATTAATCTCCCTTTGTCCCAGTTTTTCTCCTCATTTAAAATTTCTAGTCAACTTCAAATTTTTCTTTTTATTTGTTTTGGCTTATGTTAGAAAACAAAGAAGATTTTTTAAAAAGTCAACCCCTTAATAAGGGCCTACTTTACACAGAATAATGAGGAGTTGACATTCTTTCTATAATAGCATTGAAAGTTTTTCAATACAGAGGAAAACTTGGTAAATTATAGTGTATATCAAGTGATTCTCAATCAAAACTGGAAATAAGAATTAATAAATACTAAAAGACATACATTACAAATCTGGCATCTCTAGACATTCTTTTTTCGCCAAGCCTTGATTTATAAAGTAAGACATGATATGTGATAAAGGCAAATCTATCTATATATGTGTGTGTATATATAGCTGTCTCTTGATCTATTGACAGATATGACAAATGAGATCAGAGGTTGTTTCTTGGCTGTTATCTAAAGAAGTCCAGCTGAAGCTGGACTAAAAGTGCATTAATCATGCATGTTCAGGTACAGATAGACATGCTGTGAAACACTTTCATCTCTTCCCTAAAAATAATGTTCAGATATCTCCCAGCCTGTGTGACACGTGCAAAATCTCCTAAGATACTGGCAAGGATTAGTCTTTGTCTATTTTTGGTTTAAATTCACGATGTACAATATTATAATATTACCCACTGACAATGCTGTATGAAATATTTGCTTATTAATTATGGATGGAAACATGAGACCCATGAAGTCTCTGGTAAAATGCCAAAAGCCCAAGATTGAAGTGCAGGAACAAGTGCTAGTGCTTGGGATGGAGACTAGAGCTTAATCCACGTCTGTAACTCAGATGAGGAATTTGAAAATTGCAGTATGGATAAAAGATATGGAAAAAAAACCTTTGAAATTACAAAATTAAAATTATCTTTTTTCTTCTAGAGATAAAAGTCTAGATCTCCATGTAAGTAAAGATCCCCATGTTTATTGTTCAGTGTCTACTGGTTCTATTAAAGCCACTTGGCACCAGAGCTATTAAAATCACATCCACAGTACTGCTCATTTTCAAACTATTTAGCAGAATCACCCACTGCCTCTTAAATAATAATTATTTCCTCTGTCATTTAAGAGATGGAAAAGTTGAAACATTAAGAAAACCAGATGCTGAGACAAATCTTTTTAAGTGAAAATAAAAGAAAAATGCATAACCCAGTTATTCTCTCCTGTTAAAAGAGGTAATTGTACGAAAATTTGCATTGAAAGCATTTCTGCATCCTCTGTGGAGCATCCACTTGGTGTCTTCAGCATCACAGCTCACCCCAGCAGGTTCTTATTTGCTGAGAATCCAAAGGGTTAATCTTTGGGCTGATGCAGTGGCAGAGCTGGCAAACTGATTGATAATACAGCAATTTTTATGTTGTGGTGCCACTCTTTGAACAGCACCAAGCATCCCGGAGACCTAGGGCATGCCTGAGGACTTCAGTAATAAAAATACCAAGGATTATTTATAGTGAGCTTCTCCCAGCAAAAAAGAAGTGTGCTGAAGGGGCCAGGTGGAAGGAAGGTAAGAAGTCATGAGGTTTGCTGCTCTCTGTGCACCATTCCAAAATGCCCCACATCATTTAGCTTGTGTGAGACTCTATCCATCAGAGAAGAATGAAAGGGTTTCATCACAATTTTAGATCGATATATTGAGAAATATTTTTTTTTTTTTAAAAAAATGTCATAAATAGCTCAAGATGGGCAAATCCTGATGATAGTGCTCACTAAATTCTTCAGATTTTTAAAGCTGTGCAGTTAGAAATGACCTCTATTGGAAACTTGTATTGATTTCAAAGCTCCATTTAAAAGAAGATGAATCCAAAAGTATGCCAAAAAAGCACCATATTTTCTAGAGATAATGGAGAATGTTCTTTGACTAAAATAAGTTTTTGCTGCTCTGTCACTACTCCATTATATATATGCCTCATGGCACCTATTGTCAAGCTAAAACGGTCATTCAATATTTCACTGCTTAATGTAAATTTTTTAATAAGATCGTATATTTTTATTACTGATCATTCAAGTAGAATTTATAGGTTGTATTCCCCTCACCATCCCCAAACACAGTTATCCCCCAAAGGTAAAAAATCTTAGGATGGGTATAAAAATTGAATTACACCAATATGTTTTTATTCTGCTCTAGCTTTTTTCCCACTGTTCTATAATTAAAATTCTATGTGGAATATAACATTGAAGAAATAAATCTTAAAGTGTTTAATCAGAGAAGATTCAGGGAAATAAATCACTAAGGAAACAGTGAAACATCTCCCTACAATGAATGCATAAAGGAAAAAGTAAATCCTCAGATGAATAGATAGTTCTGTAGAAATGTTTTTCTTATTTTAACTCACAAAAATTAATTTCCATGTCTTAAACCTTACTCTGCCTGTTTGTGAGTGCGTGGGCTGGAAAGGAAGCTGGAATACTGAAGGCAAAAGAAATATCTGGGATCATGGGGTGCTCAAGTGCAGCAGCACATTCAGGACTGAGACAGTGGCAGTGACAGTGGGGACACACAGAGATAATGTGGCACCTCTTAGGCCCCTGTCCAGAAAAGCTTTTGAGCATCCTTAACCTGTAGACACCTGAGTGATGTTATTGAAGTCTCTGGATCTTCCTTCAGGTTTGTACAGGCTTGCTGAATGTCTGTACTGGGCTCGTACTGAAACCCTCATATCCTTGGGATTTTCCTCCAGCAAATGGCAAAGCAGATGGTCAGTAAAGGCAGGAAAAGGAATGCTGGAAATGATGGAAATGATGTTCCTGTTCCTGCCTTCCTGCAGGATGGAGGACTGGGGGGCTGTGGGTCTGCTGAATTTCTATAACAGATGCACAACCATTAGAGCAGCACTGTAAAACCAAAACCAGCCAATAAAGCACCTGCCTTTTAGAAAAGGAATGAGTGAGGAAAGAGGTTCAGGAAATCCCTTCTGAGCTCAGTTTCTTAGGCTGACTTTGATTCATTACTCTGAGAGTAATTAAAAGCATGACTGTAAAAGACAAATACAAGAAAAAGCAGCAGACTGTACAGAAAGAGGTGTACAGCCAGTGAACAAAAATCTTCTTCATGATTTTACCTGTCTGACAGAAATACTGCAACTCACCCACATCTGAATTTCATGGAGCATTTGACATGACTCTACACGGCAATTTATAAATGGGAGTTAGTTTAAAAATAAAAGGAGCACAAAGAATAATAAAAGATGAGGCATCTAAGGGAAAGTAGCAGATGGGAGGAAATGTTGAAAGTGAGTTTTCCAAGGACTGGTTCCATGATGATCTGGTTGTGCTTTGCCTTTCCTTACCCTTCCCTTACTTCATTAGCACAATAATATGAGTCTGAGGTTTGCTGATGTTGCAGAGGTGGGAGGTATTGCCAAGGCTGAAAATAATCACCGTGCCAGGCTGAGGGCACTGCCCTGGGAATGACTGTGGAGATTTGGGGAGTGATGTGCTAGTCCAAACACATGGTGTGCACATTTCTGTTCTAAAACAGATCCTATCAGCTGGAAATGACAAAGGTGATAAAGATCTGGGAGCAGTAATTTGAGGGAAATCTGCAGTACTGGCAGATTATGGGACATGAACATCAACCCCATCATCCATTAAAGTGTCACCTACCAGGAGGTGAAGGGACAGAGAAACATGGGTGGTATGTCCTCTGCAACACAGGCTGAGAGTTTGCAAAGGAAATTTTACAGGAAAAGATGTTAGAGTGGTCTGAAGGATGAAAAATCTGAAAACGGGAGACCAAAATGCCTCCTTCCTCTTCTTTAGCTTAGGAAAACATGGATGGAAAGAGGATGTGATTATTGTCTACAAGAAAGAAACCTTAACATAAACTTTAGAGTAGGGTGAACACCCAACTCTATTAATCTAAAGAAATCATGAAGGTAAAAAAAAAAAAAAATTCTAATGATATTTAATCTGGTAATCAGTAAAAAAAAATACTTAAAGATTAAAGCAGTATGACTGTCACAGTCTTCCCATTTGAGTTAAGGTAAACAAGCTCAACTTCTAAAAGATTTCTTGAGCTGTGTGTAAAAAGGATTGAATCATATTTGGATTTAGGAATTTAAGAATTCAGTGTTAGTCCTGTGTTTCTCAGGGAAGCCTCTGAGATAGGCTGAGAGAGATGTGCTACAATCCACCTGCTTATCAAACCACTGGGTTTGTTGCAATACTTAAAGGCCATGTGGCTTTTCAGAAAGATGTCACTGCTGGAGAAACACCCCAGGAAAATGCAAAGTATAGTAGCTGGAAAAAGCCAAGAATTATTTGTTTAATATTTCAAAAGTGACTGAAGCAAAGAAAGACATTTTGCCTATGAATTACAGATTATTCAGTTGTCTCCTGGCACAAACTTGTAGGGGTTTTCTTTAGAGAGGAATTTGTTACTGCAATAAATGGAAATTTTGCATCAGGATTTTTTTGTTTGTTTGTTTTGGGTTTTGGTTTTTTTGTTAGTTTGTGTTTTTCTGTCAGGCTTTTTTTTGTGGTTTAGATGTTATCTGTTGTGTGGCAAGTCAAAGAATACATATTATCTATACCAAAATATTTCAGAAATAAGATTGAAACATTTCACAACTTTTCAGTAACAATATAATTATGACTTACATTACACATTTTAAAGTCTAACCATAATTAACATTAAATATTAATTGAAGATCCATGTAGACATAATGGCCTACTCTACACTGTGAAGAGGTAGACATGAGCAGCAACTGGAATGTTCATAGGCTTGATTTTTTCTTTTTTTTTTTTCCAATAATTACAGGTTTACACAATTTTTAGGACATAATTTTATGCAGACAACTTGATATTGCCAAGCAGTTTAGAGTTGAGAGGTGGCTGTCTAAGCCATGATTAGCTGGGGGGAGCTTTGGAAATGTCATGGTTGGATTTCTAGGAGATTCATTCAAATAAACAAAATTAATAATTATTATGCTTCAAACTTTTTAACAACTTTGAGTAAAACAGGCTCTACAAAATGCAGAAGATGTATCAGATCAGAGGAGTCAGCTCATTCTCATGGGTAATTCAAGGCCAAACATCAGAACCTCTGGAGCCCAAACAGAACAGGCTTTTCTAGGGCCAGTGATTATTAGATGATAAAAAGAAAAATTTCAATCCTTCTCTGCCTGTTGATGTACCCTGAGTTCAAAGAGATGACTTAATTTTTTCTCTAGTTTGTCTCTTTTTATAAGAATAGCTTCATATAGCTATAAAGGAAATTAAGAAGGTATTATTTACTGTCTTAGGTGGCCCAATGAAGAATGGAGCAAAATAACCTGTATTGATATTTCAGACAAATTTATTCCAGATGTTTAACTTCTGTTTGTTTGGGCTTTTTTAAGCATCAGCAAAACCTCTCAGTCTGACAGAGCTTTTCTCTAAATATTTTGTTGTTATTGTGCCACCTATGGAATTGGCAAGAAAAAAACTTAAAATATTTTTTTCCCAATAAAACAACACATCTTCATGTCATAAAGTTTTCTATTGCAAAATCTGCTGTCTAGAATTTTGTGGGTTGAAATTTATTGACCCAGCAAGAAACACTCCCACACTGCAAGTTGTGCTATCACAAATATCATTACTAACAACAATCGGAAAATAAGTAAGCAAATACCACCATATGAATAAAGGAAGAATCCAAATTAAATATTGCACATAAAAAGATAAATACACATATTTAAAACAAGTAGTTTTATAGCAGTTTTCACCTGATATAAAAATTTAGAACAGGCAGTATTTAGGAATAAAAAGAATAACATGTTTGAAGATAACTGCAGAACAAAGAGTTCAGATGAATTCTGAGTCTACCAGCTGTGGTATACTCTCAACATTTCTCCCTTTATATTGAGACTATATGTTAAAGTTTATAGAAAGAGATGGAATAAAAAAAAAGATGTATCGTAAAACCTTAAATAAGTGGCCTTAAAGATTTTTCATGATTTCAATATAAAACTTCCTTCTCAATGGAAGTGCTTTAAACACTTGGGAAATTAAAAAGGTATTTCTGAGGGGTTTATAATGCCTACTGACATTTAGACTGATAGAGGGCATGAGGACATATTCTAGAGCTAGGTAGTCAACTGTTGACTTCCAGTAAGATTCCACCCTCAGACTTGTTTTTATTCACAGGTTTTCTAGGCCAGAGAATTGTTTTCATCAAAGGACAGTTTTTATAGGCTTAGTATGTTCAGCCTCAAGCTCCCTCTTTTCTCACATTGTACAATATTACTGTTGCCCTTCCTCCAGTTTTCTGCTGACTTTCAACACCTCTTTGGAGTCAATCTTACTGCAGAATAAGTAAAGCCTTGGCTGGAACATTTCCTGGAGGATTTGTTGGTACGTATAACTTTGGTTGGAGCAGCATCCCTGTCAACAGTGAATTACAGCAGACTTCTTGCCTTGCCTTGGAAATTCCAACTCTTTAATGCTTTACTGTGTTCAAATTTCCCTATTTTAACAGCTGAGACTAATTTTGGATCAATAAAAGGAATGGCTTTCCCCAGTGGTTTTCTTCTAATCATTGATCTTTTGTTCACAAAAGCACGACTTTTGCTGTTGCAAGAACTACAGGGTGTAATTGCTCAGTTTGCCATAAAGAACTGAGGCTATTTGGTCCCTGAGTTAAGAAAACAATTAAGTATGTGCTTAAGCTTAATTGACTGAGTGAAAAAAAAGTGACTGTTGCATTTTATTGAACAATGATGCTTAAACATGTCCATGTTTTCTTGAGTTACAGCTTTGGTTACACTCTTGGTATATCACAGCATTGTTGGAAATAAAGTTTTCATTTTTACCATTAAGTGATTAAGATTCAAAACACTGTGGAAAACTCACCAGTCCTCACACACAGGCTGTGTCTTAATTTTCAGTAAAATTAGAATTAAATTGGAGTTTCCCTTAAAATTTTTTCTCTGCAGAGTCTGCATCTGCCTTGCATTCATGGATAGAGAGAGCTAACAGCAGAATTTCAGTCTGGACTAAGCAAAGAACAAGGTGATTGTCACACACCACCACAGGTGATGATGGAAAAAATTAGCTCTTTGTTTAGTAAATAATTTTGACTAGTGAATATGCAAATACAGCTTTTCTGATTTTTGAAAAAGACCTTTTGAATCACCTGAGATGAAAGGGTCAAATTTCACCTTAGAAATTCTCCCCCAGTTCTGCTGCCAATAATGGAAAAAGCAACTGAATATCCAGATTCAGCAAAAACATGAAAACAGTCAGTTAATGAGTAATTTCTTTTAACTGGGTGTTTATACTAAATAGCTTGGAATTGTGATATTATAATTTGCATTTGTCTTTTATTTTTCATCTGAGGCACTCAATCTTCTTTGAAAACATTATAATAATTCTTTCCAAAGAGTAGCTCAGCTTCCCCTTGAGTGGGGAAAAAAATAAATTCTGTCTTAAAGCATATTAAATGGCATCTTACAAAAAGAGAAACTTACTAATGAAGGATCACTAATTGCTCTCATTTCACATTAATTATTGTAAAATATATAATCTAATGACCTTTGATTACTACGTCTTTGTGGAGAAAGCTGAAACCTCATTAACGTTCTTTCTCCTTCCCACAGATTAAAAGAAATTAACACAGTTCTGAATCCTCCAACTTTTACAAAGAGTATTTTAGGAAAGCACCTCCGTTTACTCTCTTCAGCTCAGGATCCATATTCTTGAAAGACATTTTTCAAAGAAATATTTTATCCTCTCATATTTTCCTGGGAAGGTAATTTTTTTCCATTTGTATTTTCTGTCTGTCATCAGAACTTATCCAAAGTCGATAATGAAAACATTTGTGAATGTTTCTTTTCAGAACTAATTTTTTGTATTATTTTCATTGTAATGTGCCTCAAAAAATCCATCATACTTTCAGCATCATTTTTTTTCTCCTGCCTGTGCCTGCCTATACTATTCTCTAATCAGTCAAAACTGCCTTGAATTTATATACCAAGATCCTCTTTAAAATTTTACCTTCTCCTACATGCAGATCTTGTATTTGTTGCTGATTTTCCCATTGTTGACTGCCAAAAAAAGGCTTAGCTATTTAGTTTAGTTATTAATTCACTACAGATCTGAAAGTGAACAACTAAATATTGTATTTTTAATGGTATAAAGCCTGACATCTTCAGGCTGATTTAGTCTTAAATATTTTTGCTCCTTACTGCCTCTTCACTGCTGTGTCTTGACTGACCCTTGAGATCAATCAGCTCCAAAACAATTTTCACCTCCCCTGCTTGGTCTGGCACATCTGCATAGCCTGTGCAGCCCTCTCATATGTTTGGGCTGTTGCAAATACATCATTGATTTATTCACTCTTGTCTTCTCTGACAGCAAGAAGCTCAGTTATACCAAACTCCAGTCAAGAGTTTCAATTCCAGCCTTGCTTCTTAAGGGAAGGGGTCCTAAAACTCCACCTACCACCACCATGGGAGCAGCATTCTGTGGAGAATGTCTGAGCAGGCAGAGCAATTTGGTGGCACAATTTCCAAATCCCTGTTGGGATGTGCTCATCCCTGTTGGGGTCAGCTCTTGGTGCAGGAGCAGTGGCAGCAGTCCTGGACACCCACCAGCCAAGGGGCAGCAGACGTCTCATGGCAGTGGGATTTATGTCCTTCCTGTGGCATCTCACACTCAGGCTGCATTAAAAACCTCACTCAGTTCTTGTTTTGTAGAGGTATATACTTGTACAACAATAACATAAATCTACAGGGCTGAAGATCATAGAAATGTGACACCTAACACTGTTAGAAAGAAATAAAAATCAATACATTTATCCGCATGTTCAGAGTACTTTCATTTTTTTTAAGTGATTAAAAAAACCTTCCCTCAATTCCATCAGTGACCGTTCAACATTTGTTTAGCATCCATTTTACTGGTCTAGTAAAGTAAAACGTAACTCACTCTTTTGGTAGAAATTAAATTTAATAGTTCCTTTATTATGGTTGGTTCAGTGGGGAAGGTCTCTCTTGAAAGTTTTAAGACATTCCACAAATAGTCCCAGTACACAGCTCAGACAAACAAAGCCTGCTGGTTCCTGAAAGGAAAAGCAAATGCAAGGGTTGTGTCTGGCAGCATTATCCCAACTGTGCTGCAAAGGCTGCTCCAGCCCCAGGTTACTGCTGAGGGTGTTACAGAGGAAGCACGGAAGGGAGACGTGAGAGAGGGATTATTCTTCTATTGTTAGCACACAGCATTTCCAGGCACCATTAAATATAATTTATATATTTTTTCTTTTGTTCTCAGCAATTTCCAGATGAGATGAACATCCCTTCTTTATGAGGGCTCACTAGGAGTGCTGCCTTACAATCTTGCCCAAGGCTGTTTCAATGCTATATAAAGAACCATGGGACACTAGGTATTCAACCCAGAACTGCAAGTCATGAGAGCTTTATAAATTCAGGTCATTTTACATTTAACAGGCTTGGTGAAAGAAATTAAGTTTTTTAAAAAGCAGACAGTGGCCCAGCAGTTTGGCTGAGCAGGACAAACCACAGGAAGCCACATTTTAGCTGTCTAATTAGAGGCTCAGACCTGGAGGCTGGTATGGAATATAATTCCTGTGATACCCAAGCACTGGCACATTATTGGTGCTGTTACACCTCAGAAAATGCAGTGGGTAAGTTTGAAATACTACCAAAACCAGGCCTCTGAAATTAAGGAATTTAACTTCTAAAATCACTTTTCTCATGATGATTCCAAACCCTGAAAGTGTTCAAGGCCAGGCTGGGTGGGGCTTCAAGAACCTGGTCTAGAGGAAGATGTCCCTGCACATGGCAAAACAAAAAAAGAGATAATTCATAGATAACTCACTACAAAATGCAGTGGTGGGAGTGATTGATGCTTATTTCTGTTTATCCCTCAAGACTGAAGCAGCTTTGTCAGGTTTCTCCAGGTGGCCACAGAACTCCTTTGACACTGTTTTAAATCTGTAAAAGTCCTGAGACGGCTTTGGGGTGGATTTCTGAAACAGCAAAATGAATCCTTGATCTTATGCCCGTGCACATCTCAAGTGTCCCTTAGACAACTCTCTGAGGACAATCTGCATCTGCTTCTGCTCTCTAGAAATGCAAACTAAACTCCGTTTGAGTTTGTTCATTAGTAAAGATCAGAAAAGACATTTGCAGGGACAGCCAGGCAATAACGTTGTCACAAGTTGTTAACGAAGTTCCCATCCAGCACTCAGTCTTTCTGTAGCCCCATTCGACTCCAGGAATGAGAAGAATGGGACCATAAAAGGGAGAAAATCAGGTCAGAAAAGCTGGAGAGGAGAACAGTAAAGAGCTAGCAGGAAAGAGTCCCTCCAGAGGAGCACAGGGATGAGGGTGAGATGATGCTTGTGCACTATATAAACAGGAGGATTTTTGCTCTGAATTTGACTCTCTCAACAATGAGCTCTGTTGGTTTCCAGTGAGCTCACTGTGCTCTTGCACTTGGCCATGATGAAGCAGAAATTGAGTATTTCTCTAGAACAGCTACACCCAAATTCCAAGGGCTATAAATGCTGTGGAAGATCCATCTCTGTAGTATATTCCCACTGAATAAAGTTTCCTCAGACAAAACCATTTAGGACCTGTGAGAGTTGAAGCAAAGTTTCTACTTTTACATACTTTTATCTAGCATGGAAATAGAAAGTACAGCACCAAATATGTTCCAAAGTGCAGTTAGATGAGCCAGAGCTGGAGAAATTTTTATATATATTCTGCAAAGATCACAATGGAAATTCAGAGTCAAAGAAGGAAGATTTATTTAGCTATTTCCAAGCTGATTTTATAGACATTTGTCATTCATTTTCCTATCTATTTTATATACTGATTTTTTAAAAATAAAATAATATTTTCTTTGGTATAAATTTAACAGGTAGGGTTGTGCACTTCAGATTTATAGGCCTTTTTTCTACTTTTAAATTATTCTGCATTGCTGCTTTGGAGCAAAATGTAGGCAATAATGTATTACACCCCCTTACAGTTTTCTCAGATAATTATAATATCCATATTTTGATTAAAAGCAAATAATACAGTCTAACAGTCAGAGACAGACAAGTCTGTGGATTCATTTCAGTCAGCCACTGTGAGTCTTAGACAGGAAGGACATTTTGTAGTTCTCTGCAAATACCAAATCTTAAAAAGCATTTCAATAAGGTAATAAGTGTATGAATTCTTTTTATATCATTTATAAAGAAAATAAGCCAAAGAAAAATGGGTTTTATTATCTCACTTTGCCTTGGCAATGACATTATGGGAGGAGAGCACAGCTGCCATTTATGAAAAACATAACCTCTAATAACACATTTTATGGGTTTTGATTTTAGACTCTCATCCATGAGCATGCATAATGTTTTGAGGTATCATTTTTTTACACCAATAAAAAACCTGATGTAAGATTTTATGTACAGCATTTTGTCACATGATTGGTGAAATGTTAAAATAAGATCAGCTGAAACATTTACCACATACTTCATTATCTCCTGTGAAATGAATATCTGGATAATTGGCTAAGCAAAAATCTTTGTTATAAGGATTTATGAATTGAATAAAATTACCTTCTGTAACAGGAATTTCTGTGAGACTGAGTTTCTTTTTTCTGCTGAAACACATCAGGAGTTATGAAGTGTATCCTAAGAATTTTCTTTCAAGAATAAACATTTTTTCCTATTTTGTGTTTAATACAGAAACTCTCTTCCCTTCCTCTCTTGATTTCCAGGTTATTAATATTTAATTTAAAATAACCTTAAAATATCACATCCAGCTTCTCTGTCAGTTTTTAAATCAGCCTCTTTTGCATATCAAATTATTAGAACTCCTGTTTGACAGAACTTTTACCCTTTATTAGCAAGTGCAAAATATCCAAAGGGGACTACACCTACTGGAGTCTGTCCCCATAATTCCAACATTAATTTTGTTCTCATTATCTCTACTTGATATGTGTTCTTTGACTGGAAGGAAGATGTTTTAGAGGGTAAATAAAAGTATAAAAATTGGGTTTACTCCAAGGAAACATGGGGAAAGCTGGCATGGATAGTTCAGAGAAAATACAAATGTCTAGCACAGTCTTCCCATGGGACCTCAGGAAAGTCAACTTATCACTCTATTTTCAGCTCTAAAATAAAATAAGAATGTTTTCTTTCTCTTGACATTTATTGGGAAGCTTAGTGCTAGATGTACTAATCTATGAATTATGAATGCTGAATACACTTTTACACATAATCTAATCATCTGACATTTTCGGTCTGATCTTAAAATATTAAAATATTTTAGCTCTGGCCACAGAAATGACAGGGATTTCAATAACAGGAGAGCTGCCTATTTTTTCAGGTGTGTGGCTGCCACTCTACTGCTGCTTCTGCTTCTGCTGTGGTTTCCAGTTCATGGTAAGGGACTTGACACTCTGATCTTATGGCTGAGCTTATGCAGTTCATCTTTCCCTGTGCACAGACAAACCACCTGGCTGTGAGTGATAATGAACTCCTCATCCCAAGGACGAGTCAATATTTACACTTCCCAGGATTATTCCACATTTACTCTACAGCTGGTCCTTACAGGCATTTTACTCTGAATGTCACCAGGGCAAGTCTTATGGTTGTTTTTTTGTCTCACTGCATTTACACAAATGTTACCCTTGTTTCACACTATAGCATGAGCAAAAGTCCTTCAGCGTAGCATGAATTAAATTTAGGTACAGGACACAACAGTGGCACTGTAGAAATAATCACAGAGAGAAAGGGAAGGGTATTATTTACTCCTTGCAAGTTTTTCCCAACATAATGCATCTCTGAAACCCAAAGGTCATTTATTATGAGTGTAACAAATACATTCCTATCCACCAAGGGCAATAAATATAGCAAATTAAGTTGAATAATGACTGTACTGTCTATTTCATTTCTACATGAGAGGCACACATGGGACTTAAAGCAAGTCAGTATTTATAAGGCAATATATGGTATGAGCCTCATTCAAAGTTAAAATTGCAGAAATGTCACAAGCACCCAAATTTACTGTTACTGCCTAAGAAACAAGTGGAAAAACAAAATCATCGCAAACAACCAACCTGTATGGAATTTATAATGAATATCTTAATCACTAACTTACTTTCTTCCAGTTATGCCTTTTTTTCATTGTGAGAAGATCTTGGTATTGAAAAGTCTGAAGGAGAAAGGTGATGCAGTGCAGCAACTGGAGGAGTACTGCTTGCCATGTGTTTAACTGGATTGATTGTTTCAAATGTACTCTAGCTCACACAAACCTTCAAAATATTTCCAGAATTCACAACCAGGGAATCAAAAACAAAATCACAACTTTCGGTGAGAAGGGACAAACAGGCACTCGTTGCCATACATAAGCATAAATAACTATAATTTAAAATGAGTTCTGGGCTGCTGGCAGGTGTACAACTGAGCAAACAATGTACACAGCTGAGTTTCCAAGATTTTTGGTGATGCAAATGGAGCACATAAAATTTATAGCTCTGCTGTTCCAACCAGCTACTTATGTGAAGTAGAACCGTGATAGGAGTTTGACTCTAGATCCTTGTGGGATACAGAGGGAAATGAAAGAGAATGAACAAATGACCACGGTGGGTGGTATAATAGCAAATTAAATTAATTATAAAGATAAGAATATGACAATGAAATATTAACAGAAATTAGAGGAAATCAGACGTTTAAAAAATATCTAGTGATCTTATTTATGACATCAGACAAACCTGGGAGTCACTGTATGTCCTTCAGTGTGAATTTTTGTAGGCTACCAAGTCCACAAATATACACTAAAATTTTTAGATTCTCAACAAATTATGCAAGGATACTGAACAAGGGCTAAGGTTTCTTTATTGAATAACTCTTGGTTTAGGAAGTCAAAGGCCTATTTTTTGCTCACCTGATTTCCACACCCAGAGCTTTAGCAGTTCTTTGAGGACCACAGATGTCCAGCATAAGCTGTGATTATCTCCTGCTGGAGCCCAGCACTCTTCCAGTACCAGATCTGTCTGTGTTTGGATAGCAGCACTGAGGCAGCAGGAACCTGAAAATATCTTTTCAGGTTTTTTTTTTTCTTTGATAGTATTTACCCTTTACTAAATTTTTGTTCTGATACTGTCTTTCAAGAAATAAAGAAATCTTCAGGTCCACAACAGCAGATTACTTACAGTGTTAGAAAAACAGTTTTTGATAACAATCCATGTTGTGAAGTTGGCATTAGTGTTCTCCTTTCTAAAGCCCAAAGTATTTTTATGCCTGGCCCCAGGTATCTTGTTCTGGATTTGTGAATCTTAGTCCACCTGAAAAGCACACTTTTAAACACAAGACTATATTTCTTTTTTTAGCATGTTTTTAACTCATCCTTGTCTCTGACTCTTTCTGTGCTGTAAAGCAGGGACACCAGAACTTTTTTCTCCACAATACAATGTGTGTTGTGGGTCCATTCCTCTGGCAAGTTATAGGAGAATTCCCTTTCAGGGGAACTTTATTATGTTTGGGTTAGATTGGATTGAATGAGAATAGAATGGATATTTTAAAAATGGATATATTCAGAACTATGTTTATGTACCTACATGTGTGTATGTATAATATATATATATATATATATATAATCTATCTAGAGAGCAACAAATAACTCTCCATATATGCCTATATCCAAATATATACTAATTTTTTATATTTGAATAATTTATCTTTGGATAATAGCCTTTACTTGGAGAATTCTGGGTCATAGAGAAAAGTGAGAGAATATTTATTAAAGACATTCTCTTGAGCAGCCCCGGTTATCAAGGCTTGTCAGAGCTTCAGTGCTTTCCCAGCCATACAGGCATGTACAGTCAATCTTGGAACCCAAAGTGTGAGAGTTAATGAAATTTGACAACTGATTGATGTCAGATGCAGGATTGAATTTGGAAACCCAATTACCTTCTTCCCTTTCAAAGCAGAGGTCATTCCAGTCAACATGACTCTACTGCCATGCTCTGCAATTCAATCTGAGGGGCTGCACGAGATTCTGCTCTTCAGAAAACTCAAACATAAAAGGGAGCAAAATTTACAGATGATGCTGACACAGGTTGACTAATGACTGCTCACACGAGCCAGGTGGAAAGATGAAGGCACCCTTTCTGCACACAGACAGAGATTATTTCTGTTTGTTACCTTCATATCTGTAGCTGAAGGTGCAAACACAGTACTCTGCCAGTGCCTCAGTTTCTTAACTCCATGCCTCTTTTTCCCAGTGATAAATCTTTTTTGTCCAAAATTTTAATGGTTCACACAGGTTTTTATGCTAAAGGTTCATGGGAATTACAACTTTATGCTTCATTTTGTGTGCTGAAGATGATACAACTTCAGTAGAGCTGGGACAAACTGCACCAGAGAAAAATCCAGCCAATTACTTATAAGCTTTAACAACCAGATTTCCAATCTCACACTCGGTTCATTGGGCTCTGCTGGTCTAAAATCGGAACTGCTGTGACTGATATCTGCAAGCAGAAATCACCATGTTGAAATCAGATGGGCAGAAATGGAGATGCAGTCACCTCTGTCCTTCCTCCATTCTCTAACTTATTAGCAAGGAACAAATGAATGTGGATCTTGGCATCTGTTCTGGGTTTAGTTTTTAGTAATTTGGTGTTTAAAGACATTATAATGTTAATATTTACTAAAGAAATTTTTGGGGGGGAACTGCAGCATAATTCCCATAGTTTCTTGAAGAGCAATAAGAAGGAATAGGAGATCAACCAGGCTGGTGGCAGAGAGGGACCACGACCATCACAGTCACCATCCCAGGTTTCTCCAGGATGCTGGAGGCACTAAATCAGAGCACTGGGTTTTTATTGAGGGCACTTTAAAGCGCTGTCTGTGTGAAAGAAGTGAAAGCAATGCAGGTCAGAAATTCCCTATCAGGCCTGACTGTCCTTCTCACTCACCTGTATAAACCAGGATCACTCTGGGGAAGGATTTACTTCGTTTTATGTTTCCTATGTATGGAAGACATGATTATGCAATGTACAAATTATGAATTTACATTTCTATAATCAAATATTAAGTGAAACCAATAACCTGGGAGAAAGTGATACAGCCATGTTATCTCATTATGTGTTAATGATGTTAAATAATTGGCAAAAGGTATCTACCTGCTCTTTGATAAATATGTACTAAAGCTAATTAACTCAGGTAAAACAGAGAGTATCCCACAGACACCTGGCCTTCACCTTCAGCCTCACATGTCCAATACAATAATCCTTTTGCTCATTTAAAAAACCTTCTTAAAAATCCTAAGGTCCAGGTTATCCCTCTGGATTCTGAAGGTCCTCTCCAAATAAGTGCTGAAGTTGATCTACAGTTTCAGGGGAATTAATTTTAAACTAGTCATATTATTTACAAAAACATAGTTTCTGCAATTTCATTTAAGCTTTTACATCAGCATTAAAGGCTTAGGACTAGTAAAGTCTGTTCTTTGAAAAAAAAAATAATAAAAAAGAACCATCAGTGAATTTCCTCTGGGCTTTCAGCAGTATCAACAGCTTTTGCAGGGCAAAATACAATTTTAAGAACTCTGAATCTTCTTTTGCTGGGATTTTAAAATTTTACCCCATTCCAAAATGTCATTTTGTCATTTAAACCACTACCTTGAGGGCCTGCAAACCTCCAAGCACAAATTTATCCTATTATAAGCAGAGTTTAGAATTTGAATATACTGCTTCTCTTTCGAATATGTAAAGGCTTAACTAGATGGCATAATCTACCTTTCCCTTTTATGAAAAAAAAAATAAAAATTTGAACAGAATTACCTTACTCCAAGCCTCCTTTATGCTTTACACATATTACTGATATAATTTTCTGCCCGAGATATTAATCATTTTGAGGCATTTATCTCTTGGAAAGCTCCAGTTACGGCAGCCCAAATTGCATTTTCCAAGATTAAATTATGAACTAGCTTTCTCCCTGGTTATGCTGCACAATTTGCATGTCAAGTGAGATTATCTTCATGATTTTACAGTTACTCAGCCCATCTCAACTTGCTGTAGGTGATGACAAAGTTTTACTTTTTCACACCATGCAGCGTTTGGAGAAAGACAACAAACACTAAAAGTCCACCCAAAATAACTAAGGCAAATCTATTTGTTTGGTTTAGTCTTATAAAAGACAAAACTTGCATGGGATGACTTTTCATTACAAATGAATGTCCCTAGAAATAATTTTCATTAATGCTGCAGAAGTTATGTCAAACTGGAACCATACTGAGTGGTTCATATTTTCCTCCTTTATTTACACCAGCTAGGGATGCCCTTCAATGATACACGGCTGTTAAAATGGTCTCAGTGGGGTTTCTTTTGCCTTTGTTAGATTTTCCTCTGCTAGCAAAAAAATAAATAACAAAGATAACTTTGTCATTTTTTTCTATTCCTCCCCCAGCCTGCTCAGGCAAAGGCCTGGAAGGGTGATCAGAGCTTGAAAACAAAATATTAAGGACTATGTTATCTACAACTGGGTGAAGATTTTTATAGTGGAGTATTTCCTGAGAAAACGTCAGCTCATAAACAGAAACACTCTGCAGTAGTTTCCCAGATTTAGTGAAGTTTCATTTAGAGAAAGAATAGCTCTTGCAGGGCTTCAGCAAGGAAGAGCCCTCAGACAAAGCTGTGCTGCTGGGAACTGAGCACCACAGACAGGGAAGGAGAAAATGACAGGAAGGGAAGAAAGAGAGAAACTTTCTTTAGGAAAAGGGACAAAGGTGGGAGCATTGTTAAAAGTCTGCAAGAAACTGGCATGGCAATGTCTGTGTGGGAAGTATAAATGTTGGGACACACTGGGGCAGAGCAGTGCTCTTCTTCTGAGCCCCACTCACGGAATCTCAGAATCACAGAACAGTTTGGGGTGGAAGGGAACTTCCCAAGTCACCCAGTTCCAAACCCCCTGCCATGGGCAGAGACATCTTGCACTGGAACATATTGCTCAAAGCTCCAGCCAACCTGACCTTGAGCACCAGCTCATCCACAGCATTTCTCTCACTCTGAGCTGAGCACAAATGCATTTTCTGCCAGCTGTGCTTGTACAAGCTTCAAAAAGATGAATCAGCAGCAGTATCTGCATCCATTTTTTTCTTTATTTTCACTCATTTATTTTCACTTCCCAAAATGAAATGGTCAAGAAACAGGGCAGGGTTGATCTGAAAGCAGCAGGGTTTGGCAGGAGAGTGCCAGGATGTCACACTCTGCTCAAGGACTGTGCCTACTCCCACCAGCAAAGTGGCCCTGGCTGCTCACATTCCCCTGGGCCTTAGCATGGAGAATCAAAAAAATGCTGCTATTTTCCTGGCTTCTCATGTTCTTGCTTGTGCACTCAGAATTGAAAAAAAACCAAACCCAATATAATAAAATACATGGGCAGATTGGCCATGGGATCTGTTTCCCCTAATGCAATCTATATTACTTTGAAAAGTCTTCTTTCATATCACTCAGACAATGTAATTACACCCATTTCCTTATGAACATGGATGTTCCTTAACAACATTATTTTGTTTCCTTTGTAGCTGAGTCTCTTTCAAGATCAAAAGGAATTTAAGTGCAATTAGGTCAAACAAGAATTGGAGCACTGAAACCCAGTAAAACCCCTCCAAAAAGCAAAGAAATACAGGGCAAATGATGCAGTGGGCCAGACCTCCATGTGCTCTTCTGCTCTGAATCCAAAACTTGTGCAACAAAATGGTGCATGATATTACTGAAAATTTGTGGCTCAGACTCAAAGAGGAGATTTATTCAGTGTAGCTTAGGTGGGATTTTTTAACCATTCTCTTTTTCCATCAGCTACATCAAGGGATAAATTTGCTTCTCAGCCTTCCTTCACTCATAAAAATCAGAAGTCATCTAGAAAATTTGAGAGAGTCCTACATATCTTATGGTAATTTTCAGCTGAGGAAAAATACTCTTCTGTAGGGTTTGCTTTTTTTTACCTTGGATTAAATTATTATTATTTTAAAATATTCAGTTATGCTCGAATCAATTACAAAAGCTCACAGTATTTCTTATTACCCCTGCAGTTAGCCAGCAATAGGAAAACCTGTCAACCTTTAAAGTTTCTGTGCACATGAAGCCATCTTGATCAACCTGGTACACCAGAAATCCTGAAAAATTCTGGACTTAACCATAAATAACATATTTATAGATGAAGTATTTTGAGACCCTTGTTTGTTTATTTATTTTAAAAGAACACAATGTTTTTTGAAGGCTACTTTACTTCCTGCAATAGATGCAGTATAATCCCATACTTAGAGGCTTCCAATAGACTGTGGGCTTTTTCTGAAGTCATTTGGTGTTTTTAAGTCCACTTTGTAAAGGATTTGCATATCTTTAAGGTATCTGAGTTTCTTCTGGTCTAAATACAAAATTGTCTCTAGAGGCACAAATCTCAGAAAGACTATAATGAATAAATGAAAAGCATTTGCATACTCATACAATCCTATTCTTTCTTTTTGTCTTATGAGAAGGCAGTTATTTATTGAAACCAGTTTTGGCCCCTGTTGTTAAGTGCAGGAAACAGATGCACTGTCAGCACCAAACAAAAGAAAGTTTATCAAGCCCTGTTTTTATCTGAATTACTTATATAATGCAAAACCCGAAAATCTTTCAGAAAGCTGCCAAATATCACAATTCACCTAAATGGAAATTCATCTTTCTTTTTTTCTCTTTTCCTTCTGTTCTGTAGTTACATCCTTAGCACTGTAGAGAAGAGAAGAGAAGAGAAGAGAAGAGAAGAGAAGAGAAGAGAAGAGAAGAGAAGAGAAGAAAAGAAAAGAGAAG
>JAWWMU010000243.1:7861113-7874616 GCA_035048155.1 Cinnycerthia olivascens | reverse complement strand
GAAGGGAAGGGAAGGGAAGGGAAGGGAAGGGAAGGGAAGGGAAGGGAAGGGAAGGGAAGGGAAGGGAAGGGAAATGTAGCATTTGGAGCTCCAGGGAGAGCAACTGTTTAAATCTGTTCTTGAAAGTGCTGTACATTCTCATGCGCAACCAATCTAAATCAGGTTGCAAAATCCAAACTGCTTGAGTTACATTTTGTTTTTTGAAAAAAACACTAACTTATAACTTCCCCATTAGTGCATTGGGAAAATAAATTACATTCACTTTTGCAATTACCTTAGACTTTTTAAGTATGATGAGGCAAATTGCATGAGGCCAAAGGGTGACTTTTCCATCAGAGCATCAAAAATGGAAAGGGACAATGGAGACAAAATTTGCTCAAATTCCTCACTAGCTGGAAGCAAGTGGCACAGCTTTTTTGTGTAGATAAAAGAGAGATATGTAATGAGAAATTGAAGAATCTGTGCTAGACTCCAGCAAAGAGCTCTGACTCCCACAGACTGACAATATACATTTTGTGTAGTTCTGCCAAAATCAAGGACACATCAAAGGGAAATTCTTCAGATTGCTATTCTGATGATAAAGGTCTGTAATTGGCCTTTAGCAGTACTTTCTATTATTTATGCCTACTTATCTATTTCTATTGTTATAGCACATTAGGCAAATGCCCAGAGTAGATTTTTAATATGAGATATTACTCTAAAGTCTTTTTTGTACAAATATAAATATATATACATGCACATATGTATGCGCAACACCCCTATAGCTGAATAAAGATTGTTTCACAGGAAGTTAAGATGACATAATTTTCCAAGCAGAGACTGGAAGGGAATATGAGAAGGAGCCCAGAATGTGAGAAGGAAAGTACCCCTTTCAAGCAGAAATTAAGCTGCTTTAATGTACATGTACTGCTTAGAAGGAAAAGAGAAGAAAAAAAGTGGAGAAATAGTTTTCATCAAAAGCCTTAACCTTTCTCTCCTTGATACTCAAACACATTGGTTTCTGCAGCCCAGGATAATGAGCATTAAAAAAATTCAAATTAACAACACTAAGATGGGAAAACCGCATTTGGAGAAATAGTGAATTTCTGTACATTTCTAAACTGCAAAGCAAATAATTTCACAAGCACAATGCCTGGCTTCATCCTATGCCCTGAAGAACTGAATCTCACCATTGATTTGCTGCCCAGCCTACATTTCCTCCTTGGCCTGTTGACCCATCCCCTACATATACCATCATATTCTTCATGCAAAAAGTCAATATTTAGCTTAAGGGTTTGCAGAGACCCACTCAAACAGAGACAATAAAGGCTGACAGATTCTGACGTATAAAGTACTTTTTATGGAAACATAAAATGACAGATTTGACATATATATATATATATAATATTTTTTCTGCTTAAGGCTTGTATAACATCTTTGATATCACTTCATCCATGTTCTGCCTGATGCACAGGACAGAATCTGACCTTACTGCAAGACCAAATGGTCTCCTAGACCCAGGACAAAACAGGAATATTTCTTCTGACCTCCCTGGCCATAGATCAGGCTCAGAGGTTTCTATGCTGCAGCATAATAAAAGGTGATTCTCTCTGGGTTTGCTTTGCGATGAAGATTTGATGATACGGGGCTGGCTGGCACCAGTTCTTCCATATTTAATGTTGGGATGAAGCAGAGGAAAAATTACTGATTGCTTCATGGTTATGGTAAAAAGACAAAACCCTGAAACTCCTGGAGACCTATGGAGGGTGAATATTGTTTATACATCTGAAAAATACAAGGGAAGTGAGGGAGAAAGCTGGAAATCTCTGTGTTCCCTTCCCAATGTCTCCTTACCCTTAGACCTGAGTGGAGCCTCACTGCAGCCGAAGTTTACTTGCTGGAGATATTTGCTGGCAGAACAAAGGCTGCATTCCTCATGTACATTTGGAAGCAGTACCCCTCTTGAATTTCAGACACTCCTGCGCCTACTACTGATATTTAGAGATAACTCTTTAATACGTGATTAGTTTATTTACTGCTTTTTTTTCTTTGCACAGCCTCAGATAAATTTGGCTTTGTTTTGAGCTTGTTTTCACTGGAAGAAATGCTGGCCCAGAGCCTTCATGGTAGAAACTCCACCATGAGAGGAGTCTGTGCTGGCAGATGTAAGGGGCTGCTTCTGCCAAGGAAGTAGTGGGAGGGCAGAGCTTCTCACAGGAATATCTAAAGAATTAAAGGCTTGATAGGACCATAAAGTCACCAAAAATTATCTTCTCTGGGAGATTAACTACTGCATAGCAGCTGTGTATTGAGCACAATAGCTTTCTTTTGGTCAAAATGTAACCCTTTGTGGGTCAGTGTACTATTCCTGGGAGTCATCCAGGAGGATGGAGTCATCCTGAGGAGATGGGAGGCTCTGGTACCCACCACCACCTGTAAACAACTCTTCTGATGGAAATTCTCTCCACACACATCCAATTATTTTCCTCTTCTCACTCTCCACCTCTGCGAACACCCAACCCCACCCATCAATCCGTCACTTTTGTCTAATTTAAAGCTTTTCACCTTTGAAAAATGTATACTTTATGTTTCCCCGATAAACATAGGTTCTTTTTCTGCCTTTCACTACCAAGTTAAGGGCAGTCAGTACAACTAATTGGGTTCTTGTCTTTTGCTGCCAGATTTTGTAAATACTATCTTCATGGCTCATGTGCCACCTTCCCATTTTTCAGCTGTGTTTAAAAAATGTGGGCCATACTCAGGAGTGTGTGTAGTTTATCCTGAAAGAGGAACTGCTTTAGACAGAAAGGCTCTGACCAGGCCAGCTGTCAGATGATCTGATTCACTACAGTCCCCTGGCTGTCTCTAAAAATGTGAATACTCCTCTTCCCCTATGCAAAGCCAGCAGGGTCCTGCAGGAGCAGGAGGGCAGCTTGGAGACACACTCTTACATGGCATGGAATATCAGAGATATAAAAACCATTACATATCTCTCTAGAGCTCTGGAAATCAGGCCATGAATCCTGGATATGCTACTTCTTTTTTTTTTTTTTTTTTAGCTCATTGTTGCCATGTCCATCATCCAAATAATCTGGAAGTGAATCCCTATTTTCCCTAAGGAGTTGATCTGCCAGACCTTCCCTCTGCATACCCAGCATAAATGACCCTGACACAGAGCACAGCTCTGGCCACAGCCTTCTGAAAAGCTTAGGAAGAAGATCAATGCTTTGAGCACCCATCCAGGGCAAGGGAGACCAAGTTTCAGCATTCATCAGACACAGAAGGACGGGAGGAAGGCAAGGACCTTCTCTCATCCTGCATGGTCCATTATGGCTCATTCCCCCTGCTGGCTCTGGGTCCCATAGCAGAGTTTAGTTCCTCCTGTGCACTATCCAGGCTGTGCAGCAACTTAAAACTCGTTTCTGTGTCCAGCTCTGAGAGATAAATAACCAAACAGTGGATGCTGCAGCAGTGACTGCACCAGTGAGTAAATCCGTGGGGGACGTAGAGCTAAATGCAATGACAGAAAGTAATCTGTCATTTAGCAAAAGCAGAAAACAAACTTTAAGTCCTGATATATATCAAAATTTTCTGCACTTAAAATCAGTGACTAAGCATTGCTTGGCTCACCAAAATGGTATAAAAAGCATACCAACTTCTAAAACTACAAAATGTTCCAGCACAGGAACAGGCTCTTTTCTAGATCATTTCTGAGACAAAATAAGCTTAGCACAGCTACAAACACAGCCTGTGAAGTGCTTGCTTTCATTCAAGGCACCAAAACTCATCTTTAAAGACAGTGCTGAGTCCCTGCACACCACGAGGAGTGAATGACTGAGCACTGTCACTGAAAACCTGACTCCAGAAGTGGCACAAGCTGATTGTGGATGGATTTTGCCCAGAATTTCTTGACTCATCCCTACCCTCACGTGGCCAATCTCATGTTCAGCCTAGGCCTGGTCTAAACCAGCCATCATTAGTGCACACACACCCCATACTGCTGCTTTAATCCAGATTGAAGCAACAGCCAGAAAATAGATCAGCCCTTCTGCATTTTGAAGGATGGTGCTGCCAATCCTCCCCAGAATTCTTCATCTACCTGAAGCTCATTTTAAGAGCATGAGAAGTTCTTTCAACTACAGATTTAGAAGAAGATATGCTGCACTTTAAAGAGAATCTCCTGGAGTTTGAGGGCTTGGAGCAAGGTGCTTTCTTGACTTTGGTTGTACCTTAAGGGAATGAAGCACTGCCAGTTAAAAAGGAAAAAAAAAATATGATTTCACTTTTATTACAGTTGTTCCTAGGGGGATGCATTCCGCTCTCAGGATAACTGAATTGATCTACAAAGAGATGCTCTGCACTCATGGTGGTGGTACTGGAAGAAGTCCATGAGCTGTGCAATGAGATATTTTAATTCTAGAAATACCATAAGAGAGTCACGAGTTCTGGAGTTCTGGCTTTAATTTTTTCCTCTGACGCACAACTGGCTTTTCTCTGGTTTATGTCTGATTCCATCTTTGTATGTCTGAACAGGTGAAAATGTCTCCACCTTCTCTAATTGTTTCCAGAAAGAAGGTATAATAATATAAAACATACCACAAGGTCACAGTCTAAGACAGGTACAAAGGTAAGGAGACAAACATGATTATTTTCTTGAGAATTTACTTTCCTCCCCACAAAAGGAGAGACAACTCAAAAACTTTTATTTCCTTGCATCTTTCTTAAATGCAGGCTACAGTATCATGATTTTAGCTGTGCTTCAAGCCTTTCATCCTCCAGTGACACCTGTTTGGAGTTAAGCACTGAGAAGAGCTTAAGTTATCTTTTGCTCTCTTGATTGACATTTAAGAGGCTTTCTCCATAATAGCAGCCCAAGGAAGGCTTTCACCTCAAAAAACAATTTCATGATCCAGCTTTTGAGCACTTCTAAGTTGAATTTTGGGGGTCAGGCTGTAGTCATGGCAGACAAATTGCACCTTGCTTACTGTCACAAGCAGTTCCCTGGGACCATGGAGCTCCTCCTGATCCTCAGGGGAAGCAAAAGTAATTCCACCTTCTCCATACTGAGCACTTCTGCCTCCTGCTGCCACTTATAAACCCATCATCACTTATTTAGGATTATTGGGGTTTTACATGGACAAAATGCCTTTCCCTGTCTTAATTTGATGCCCAAAGCTTTTAGGCAACCTATTGCATCCCTTGTCACCCAGGGTGATTCCCAATGCTTGTACCAAACCATCCAGTAATGTTGCTATAAATTTAGAAAAGTTTAGGAGGCTTCATACTGTTGTTGAGTCCAGTTACTCTCCAAAACTCTCTTGGGGTCTGAGTAAGGAAATAACACAAATTAGAAAGACTGCTTCTAAATTGCTATCTCTCAGGAT
Source organism: Cinnycerthia olivascens (assembly GCA_035048155.1). NCBI lineage: Eukaryota > Metazoa > Chordata > Aves > Passeriformes > Certhiidae > Cinnycerthia > Cinnycerthia olivascens. Next base: position 7,869,253 of record JAWWMU010000243.1, on the reverse strand, counting down.
TTGAAATAATTTTTAAAATCCTTTTTTTTTTTAAGGCAATTTCTCTAACTGGCTGTAGAACAGATTTTCCATCTTGGAGGTGTGTAGCTCCTTGCCAAGACTTTTTCCTGTTAATATAGTAAAAAATGAATAAGAAAAAAAAAAAAAGAAGGGGGATTACACATAATACGGTTTTCTCAGCAGAGGCAAAAGCACCAAATGCCTGTAAAAAATGCAGGTAAATAAAGATAAATGGTGGCTTGGGTCTTCTCCAAGTGGATGATTCATCATCAGGCTGCTTCTCTGAGATATGTTTGATGCTAACAATATTTATGCAATATACCCAGGCTTGGGCATGGCACCACCTGCCACAAATGAATAAACACCCTCCTGCTCCTCTTGAGAACTCTAAGATGTATTATTATCTGTTGTTACTACATTAAATTGGCAGCAAATGAGTCTTTTCCTATATGATTATACATCAGCCTCAATAACTTATTTTTGCCGATATAAAATTCTAGCACTTCTTAATCTTTTAACTGCACCTGTCCTAGGATTTTTTTTGTTATCCATTCAATGCCTCACATTAGAAAAAAAGTGATGCCAGGTCACTGGGGAAGGGACCATGGGAAAGAATGAGGACAGTATGAAGCAGTGGCTATACAAACTGAACTAATATTTTCTCATATTTCTCATTTTCTCAGTTGTGGCACTGATGAGTCAAGTATAAACTGCAGATGAAAATAAAATCTAAAAGGTGCACTGAAAGGTTTTGATCCAACATACTCCACCAGCTGCAAACACAGATTTTTAGTGTCTTTCTTGACTGACATAAAATTATGTCCAAGGACTTTCAAGAAATTCATACCGTCTTGATGAGACTAAATAACCAAAATGAGATTTTCATGAATGCAAATTAGGGCTTTATACCTGCATGCCTTTTCATATTGCTGACACATAAGAATGCTCCTGCTGGGCCAGAGCAGAAAGTTCAGTATCCTGTTGCTGAGAAATGCCTTTTCACCCATACTCTGTTAGTGTAGACAAAAGAATTAGAATAAAGTTTATCATCTACTTAAAGCTTTTGGAAATTCACTTTATGTTTGTGTTGTTATGAAAGATGCCAAGCAACTCTTGCAGTGTAAGGTTGCAGTAGTGGGAAAATTGAGAGGCAGACAAAGGTTTAAACATTAAAAACCAATGTATTACAGTAGACTATAATGCCAGTGCAGGTCTGTAGAAGCAGAGGTGGTGCATGGAGAAGGAGTCACAGACTGGCAAGGACACAAACACTGTTTGGGTGAGTCTGAACCTGGCTCCTGGATGAAAAAGTGCTTGCTTGCCTGGGCTGCTGTGGGACCTGGCTCCACACCTTTGTTCAGCCCCCCTCCTCCCCAGAGCAGGTACTTCACAGAACCTGGGATGTCCAAGCTGGACATTGCTTGGGATGTGCTCTCGTGGCTTCCCAGACCACAGAGAGCTCAGAGACGTGCCAAGGAAATCCCCTCTCTGCCACAGCAGAGATGAGCCAGAGCTATCACAGAAAAGAAGGTGAATTTCCAGATCATTATGGCTTTGAGGTGAGCACAAGCAATCCCTTTAGGAGCAGAGCCCTGTTTCAGTCACCTCTCATCCCAGCTTGGCTGCTCCTCGCAGCACTCCCAGCCCCACCGGCAGATCTCACTGAACTTGGAGAAAAGATCACACTTTCTGTACAACACCCTGGGTTTCTGCTACTTCAAGGAGTATTTTGTAGCTGCTCCCAGACTTCATATAACACCATTTTCCAATGCTGCAAAGAATGCAACTTTTGCTGGTTTAGAGATAGGACACTCAGCCTACAGCAGATGTGGATGGGATCAGGCCTATGGATTGGTATCCACATTCTTCAACCTTTGCCCAGAAAGCATCACTTTAATTCCAATTACAGATAGAATATGTAATTTCATTCCAAATTGTAACATTTCCTTAAATATTCTACTTTTAACAATTTGATAAAGCCCAGAAGATAGGACTTCAAGCACTTGCTGGTCAAATAGCATAATATATTTCATTATTCTATTATCTCTCTCGCCCATTCTCTTGTAATCTATCTATAATTTTCATAACAAAATGATTTAAAAAAAAAAATTAAACTCATTTGTTCCAAACAAATCTTCTTTTGGGGTTTTTAAATAATCTTTAACTTTGAAAAAATTATTTTTTTGAGCCACATCTCCCATTGTTTCAAAAGTTGCTTTTGGATCAATTTCCTGTCAGTTACAACCTCTTCATTTGGCTCTGACTGGGTTTCCTCTTGAGGTTCTTAGTTCTAATGAGCATCCTTCCACCTCAATTTGTTGAGTGTCAGCACCTTCCAGTCAAGCTCCTTTTGAACAGCTCAGTGATAACTCCTGTCTGTTTTAGCTGGCATCAGCCTCTGAGCCCATTCAAATGCACCAGTGGATGGTCCCTCTCCCATATCTACCTCTTCCTAATCTGAAATTGAGGCATTTTGCTCAGTGGAGCTTGAAGAGTGGTGTTTCATCACAACAGACACGTCTGTGTTTCCATACTAACAATTCAATATTCCCCAATACCTCTCTAAGGACATGAGCCCTCCAACAGGAGCTGGCTGTAAAGTGCAGCCAAGGCACCCTGCTGGCATCAGCCAGCAGTCATTAAATTTCGTGAGGTGGATGCAGGTCTCAAGTCCTTCCATGTTTTATCATTACAGCTATGTCTAGCTTCTTATCCCAAAACAAGCAACTGGGGAAAGCAGTCACTGCTGATTTATCTTTCCTAACCTTGGGAATGAGAACAACTTTTCTGCTTTTTCTTAAATCATTAATTTTTGTCTGCAAGATCATTACTGTACTCTCTGTGTAAAATCTATGACTCTTCCTAGGCATCCCTTAATGTTTCCTGAACCCAGCCTTGATGTGCATTAGACACTTGGGATTCATTACTGGTGTTAATCTGCAGCCATTAAAAATGCAAGGTCGTTTTGAAGATGGGAAAAAAAGCCGGCAAGCATCTTTCAAACCTGTACCTAGTTCTTTTCACTCCTCATTAAATTTCAATTGGGGAAACCTACTGGTCTTCCTGAGTCTTTTGTCAGGGGGACTGTACCACACACAGCCCATCTGGTGGTGAGCACACGGTCACTCACTGTGGGCTTTCAGGGCTTCAGAACAAACTGGCCTGATACTGCCCAGCAGCTGTCAGCTCTGTCTAGCAAAGTCAGGCTTATATCCCTATGATCTCACTCCTCAGCCTGAGCCTTGCAAACAGGTTGTGTGGTAGCCCAAATGTACTGATTTTGTAAAGATTTTCCACAGGAATCTGTAAGCAATGCCCTGTGAATGAACTTGGTTGTTCATGTGGTTAAATTATAATATTTTTTCCTCAAAGAGCTCTGCTTTTCATCATGAGAATCTATTGCCTAATGCAGAATCTCTGGGGGGATAAAGCCTTTTGGGGCAGATTCACCACAGCATCACAAAGAAAGTAGCTCAACCAGAGATGCTCAGTGAGAGAGCATCTTTAATGTTAACAAGCTAACATTTGAAAATATCTTTCATTACATCTATCAACAAAATCACCAAAAAATAAATGAATCCCTGATAATTAAAATGATTACATTTGGTTGATTAAATTAACAATCAAAAAAGTGGTAAATTTAATATCATACGTTAGCATACAGGATGCATATATCGTACAGCATCATTTTAAGTGCTTTTCCATTTTCCATTTGTGAGGTGTTACGTGAACAACCCTTATTTTTCTCATTGTGTTTAATGGTTTGGAGAGATGAAAGCTGCACTACTACTTTACTTACTGTCTCCTAAGGACATGCATCTTTATATGTAGTATGTGAGGCAGAAAGACCTTTATACTCAGAGAAGGAGCTATGTTGTCTTTAAAAATATTTATGGCATCCTTTCTTCTTTTAAATTACACTTGTCAGTCAAACACAGCACTCACTGAAGAAGCCTCAATCCAAAACCTATGCAATTTGAGTTATTTTCTGTATTTCTGCAAAAGAACATAGATTGCCTATTTTTCCTGCAGAGCAAATGATGACCTTGTATTGATCACATACATTTTCTTTATTTGACTGGGGTTTTTTTTGTTTGTTTGTCTTCCAGACATCAGCATGCTTTACAGAGGAATATAGGGTGTTATCCATCCCATTTCACACTAGAAAATCTAACTCCCAGTGTCAGGAGTGACCCAGGTCACCACCAATGCCAACAGAGCCATCGAGAAAGGCCATTGGCAGAGTCTAGGGGACACAAGAGCCACCACAACAACCCCTCCCCAGGATGTGTCAGAGCTCCCTGAATCCCTTCTTGCAGTATCCTGACCATTTATTCCACAGAAAATTTTTCACAGAGTACTGAGTGAGAAAGGTGATTCTTATCAGTCATTGTGTGCCAGTTCTGCATGGAAAAGCTTTCAGATTTTGGGCTTATCAGAAGGCTAAGTTATGGCATCTCAATAGATTTTAATATTCACACCACATCTGCAGTGCCTATCAGTGCTTATCAGCCCTCAACTAATCAGCCTTGAGAACAGCAGAAGCCAAAACGTGCATTGCAACATCCCAGAGGTCTCACATCTGACAGCACAACACTCCTAAAGATATAGAACACTTCTAAAATCCCCAAAGAGAGGCAAATATTAATGATCATGTCATCGTAACACTGCTATTTGGCCTTTTTTTCCTGTTCTTGGACACACCTGAGAGATGCACTGCTTCCTCCTGCATCCCCCAAAGTGGCCACTGTTTATTCATCTGTATTGGCTGGTGGTGCCACCTTTCCCCTGTGCTCCACACAAGGGGAGGGTTGTGGCACATGTGCCCCAATTTCCACCACTGGGACAGTGACATGCATGGCCCAGGCACTGCAGTTCCAGCTCTCTGCCTATCCTTGGGGAACAGCATCTCAAAATCTATAAACAGCCTCTTTTGCTGCCCTTGTGCTGCTCATTCAGTGTTCTGCAAGTCACAAATAGGATAATATTCTGCTTTTATCCTCCTCACAGTGAAACTGGAAAAAGGGAATTGTGCCTTTGTCACCTGGAAGTGGCCTGGAAGTGGCTCGTTAAATCCCAGTGGAGCTGCCACAGGATTTGCCCTGTTTTGGTCTTGCCTGCTGGCTCTACAAGTGCACAGAGCTGTCCTAGGGGATGAAGGAGACAGAAAAAGTCTATCAGATAGTTCATGGCTCTTAGCTCTGCCAGCAGCATGGGGTAATTTTAGCTGACACCTGACAGTTCTGTCTGAAGCAGGACCTGCAGAGCAGCTTGCGCAGGGTGTTCTCCAGACTCCACCAGCTCTTTGACTCCAACAGTTCTCTTGCTCCCATGTCCCAGCCATCCTTGGGATGAAGAAAGACCTTCTCCACATTTTCTAGTTAAAATATTTTGCCCACTACTGAAATAATTCAAACAGAATAACAAATTTCAGAATGTACATCAAGGTTAACTCCTGGCTTACAGACAGCAAGTGTGGTTCAAAGGCTCCATCAGGGTTTGACATCTCCCTTTTCAAACATGACTTAGGGCTGAGGATTATCTGAGGCATTTAGGGCCTTTAGGGAGGCTGGTTTAGAAAGGATGCAGCAACTGACCTTTAAAATATTTCCTTTTTAAAAATAGTTGTTAGGTAGGAAGGGCCAAAAACATGATTGGTATCTTAGAAATAAGTGATATTTTTGGCTGATCAAAAAGAAAATTTTGTGCTTACAGGTGTGGTTTCTGAATGTAGCCTAATTAAATCAGATTCTGAGTGGGCCTGCTTCTGTAATCCTTTACAAGAAACTCAAACGAACTGAGACAGAGAAATAAGGCATGATTTTTTTGTTACTCTTCAGAGAAAAATGAAAAGAAAGAAAGTGGATGTAGGGCTAAGACTCTTCCCTTTTTTCTAATAAATTTCTTGGGTCAGTTTTATAGCAGAAATTAATTTTCTGGGATCCTGTGCCGTTGTCATGACAGTGCCAGTAGGTGATTCATTTTGAACCATCAAAAATGAGACAAAAAATAAAGATTAAAAAAATAGTAAAAAAAATTGCCAAAGTTCAACTCCTGCCATGCCTTTGGATATGGGAAGAGCTCCCAGCAAACCAAGCCAGGGTAGCACTCCCACTCCTCTGCTCCCTGGCACAGTGTGATGCAGGCAGCAGCAGAGGAAAAATCAGATTGTTAGCTTAGAAATATTTCCATCATTGCATAAATTATTTGCCTTTGGGGGGATGGCAATAATCATGACTTTCTTGTTGTATTTTGAGAGCGAAAATTTCAGTCTGAGCACAGAAAGCAGGGGTGGAACTGAGGGAAGAAAGGGGAGGAGCTGTCCAAGAGCAAAGATTGCATTCCTGTCTATCAGCACAGGGCTCACAAAGCTCAGCCTGCTCTTGGCTCTGTGCTCCTGCATCCTGTGATGGATGGTGCTCTGAATTCCCTTAGCACTTCCCACACTCAGAAATGGCTTCACACAGGCTCAGGGGAAAGGCTGCATCTGTCCAGCATGTGCTTGCCTTTCCTACCACATTCCTGCCCTCAGAACTTTGTGAATTCTCTCTTTGACTCTCCAGCCTGGGTTTCTGCTGTTTTCCTCTGGTGTGACTGGCACTGCCATGGCCAGTGACCTCCCCACGTCTTCCAGCCTCATCTTTGCATGCAGCCACCTCTGAATTACCCCTTTTCCTCAGAAATGAGGCATGAGAAGGAGGCTGAGAAAAGGAGGGATGGAAAAGAGCTTTTCTGATGTTTCCACTTGTGGGTCCACAAGAAGATGGACAGAAACTCCCCAGCAAACCCTAATTCTGAAGCAAATCAAGGAATCTATACCCCAGATCCCACTCTCACCCCCTGAGCCTCCTGAGCCCATGCAGGAGTACCCCAGGCAGCCTGAGATGCTCCTCTGCACTCCCTGGCCCCCTCCCAGTCCCTGCATGACCTGTGGGCGGCTGTAGGAACAAATTCCAGGTGCTGCCATGAAGTTACAATAACAAAGGGAAAATAATTCAAGAGTCAGTGGGAAAGAAATGTGAATAAAGAGCAAGAGTTTAGACATCCTGGTGAGGAGAGATCCCTCAGAAATACAGAAATCAGAGGGTTTGATCCCTCATGCTGCATTCTTTAAATTGTCGAGTGATTGTTTTATATATTTAAGCTGGTAAATTTGAATTAAATTCTGTTGAAAGGAAAAAAAAAAATCCATGAGTGTTCCTGTTAGCACTGGCACAAGTCTCCATCAGAACTGTCTTCTAGAAAGAGTTGTGGGAAATATGATTTATCTTCAATTACTGTGTATAACTCCTATGACAACTACAAAAGCACATAAGGGGGAGCATGAGACGGGAGATCAAAAGCTGCAAAGGTCACCTTTTCCTTTCTGTGACCCAGCCTTGGCCCAGCTGGCCCAGTCCCACCTTCCAGTACTCTACCTGGAGGCACATTTGTCACAATACAAACTTATTAGATTTATTATTACAGATTTATTAGTTTTGAGGAAAGGACTAACATCATTCCTGAATAACTCAAATGGACAGAGGCAATTGCTGGACTGATCACAGGCTTTTGAGACCCAAGTCATCCATCAAACTTACATCTCCTCCTGTTCTTATCCATCAGCCTTTCCTTTAGGTATGTGGTCAATAAATTTTGTGCCAGCAGGTCAGAGAGGATGATGCAGTTCTCAGCTTCAAAGGGCTTATAAAGCAAGAGACAAAGGCAAAGGACATCAGGAAAACTGTAAAACATTTTCTTGGCAACAGCAAATACAACTGCCCACATTTGACACAGATAACAATGCTGACTAGATCAAATAAACAGGAGATAGACAGACAGATAGACAGACAGATAAAATATATTTGTTATGTGGGGGATATATATACAGGTGAAGAGATAGAGGTATATAGGGATACTAAACAAAAAGTATAAAAATATGACTAGGTAAAACTTATTTAATGAAGTAATTTTGGTTTTTACTTTCTACCTATGTTTTGCACATCACAGTTTTCAGAAACCCTCCAAACACCCAGTAGAAATATTGTCTATTTTGGTAAGGACTGACTCAATCAAAGGTAGGGGAAATGTGAAGAGGTGAATTTCTGGAGGATCTTGGGTAGGAATATAGAAATAAGGGTCCAATCTGATGCAAATAAAA
>JAWWMU010000243.1:7847083-7861013 GCA_035048155.1 Cinnycerthia olivascens | reverse complement strand
AAATGTGAAGAGGTGAATTTCTGGAGGATCTTGGGTAGGAATATAGAAATAAGGGTCCAATCTGATGCAAATAAAAGTAGAAGAGCCAGTCAAAGAGAGTCAGAGAGGGATCTGCAGTACTGAAATATGTAAGAATCATTCAGAGAGGGAAAGTACTCAGAGAATTGTATGGAATCAGCAAATAGATTCACTGCAGTCTTACTTTATGAATCACAGTAAAAATCCAGACCAATTCCTCAGGCAGATGTATTCAAATGTACAATCCAAAGTGAAGCCAAATCAGAATCTGTCCCTTTCCCTGTGACAATATCATTTTCCCTTCAAAAACTAATGATGTGCACAGCACAAGCCACATTCTATAAATGAAAAAAAAAAGATCCTGTGTGTGGTTTCCAAGATTGAACAAGACATTCTATCAACATGCAAAATGAACTAATTCAGCCATTGCAAATGAACAGATTCACAAAGCAAAAGATAAACTTTCCTCATCTCATTTAATTTATGCTGTCTCACTGCACTGAGAAAACAGCTTTACCCATTCTCTAATGTATTGAAATGTTAGGAACTTTAATAATCAAAACAAAACCAAATAAACATTATGAACTGCTTGAGAGAATATTTTAAATGAGCTGGAGAATAAAGAAAAGATTTGTAATTCACAGGAGTTTGCAGTTTCTGCACTAGAAATCTCCCTAAGGTTGTATGTGCAAGAAATGAGCATGAACTGGATGCAGTAGGGAACCTATTGCTGGGGACTGAATTTAGGTTTCCACACATACACTCTTATTCTATAAAGAGTTCTAAGGGTATCTAAAACATTTAAAACATGCAATTTAATTATTTGGTTTTGTTACTTATGTTAGATGCGGGCTGAGACATTTCTGAGAATGGTTCTATACAGAAAATCAGGGGTTTGAACAACCCATGGTCTTTTTGAGGTTCAGCTCCCTCTCACACTCCCAATTCCTAGTTTTGTTAGGCAATTTCAGATTTGCTCTTGCCTGCATCCCTGAGCTACATTTACAAAAGACAGTTTAATTTAGCTGGGCATTTCTCAGTTGTGCAGAGACAGATCAGTCTCATCCAGCCTTGGAGGGAGGGAGGGAATGCTTGAAGGTAATTTTACTACTGATTGCAATTCTGCACTATAAGAATCATCTTAAAATTTTACAGAATCAAAAACTTCTATTTCTGGGAAGAAAAAATAATAAAAAAAAAAATAGACCTTTTAATGATTGTACAACTTTTGAGCTGGGTTAGTGTCTTCAGACAGTCTAATTTTAGCCTCAGAATGGTCCTTAGGTTGGAAGCCAACAATAAAATATGATAATTTTCACTGCTTTTATAGCCAGGCAGTTCCCTGAGAAACTGAGGAGAAAAGGACAAAAGTCAAGAGTTTTGTCATCATTCTTCAAATTTTTGTAAGAAGTTGTGGAATTTTCTCATGGCACAGACATGAAGAAATTGTAATCATTCTCCCATGTTTAAGAAATACGTTGGACTTTTAATGATTATTTAAAATAACAATCTACAGTGGCTTGGGTTTGTTTTTGTTTTTTTTTTCATTTTTGATCCAATGGCAAACATCCTTGATTTACTATGATGTATCCAGTTGCAATAACACAACCCAAATGCTTCTATCTTACAAAATACCAGACTCCATTTCCCCTAAAGTTCTTTTTGTGAAGTGCACTCCTCTGTTTCTTGAAACCCATCAATACACAGATATATAAAGGCAGCAATTCCACAGCATCCTCTCCCTTCAGTGCAGACAGTTTAAGTCACTCACTCACCTGCAGGACTCTTGCTGTGCTCCAGTCCTTGGGTACAAATCAGAAGGACAAATATCCAAGATGCATTTCCTCCCAGGCTTCACTTATCATTTTCTTTAATTAAGCAACCCTGGGGAGCTCTCAGCAAAAAGCAGTACAAAGTAAAAGACATCTGGTTTTAAGAACAAAACCTTTCAACAGTTGGTTTTTTTTCAGCACATGTAAAAATAAAACTCTTTAGTCTTCTTTTTGTCCTTCACCTTCTGTAGTTTTTCAGTTTTCATTGTTAGGATTCATGTAAAGGGTAATTTGGGCACCTGTTCCTCAATTTATTTCTTGCTGCTGGGAAAATATGTCACACAGTGAATTTTACCTCAAGTGTTTTAAAATAGTATGCATTTTCAGCTGGACAGAAATGCCCAGTCACACAACTGTTTTCTTAATTGAGAAATTGAATTCCCACTCATGTTGCACTTCCAAGTCAAACCCATCTCACTATAACTCTGCAAGTCAACCACTATCAAAACCAGACAAATTCCTGCTCACTGGATAAGCAGCAATGAAGTGGAATGATGGAAAAGCCTGTTTTGCCTAGAAAACACCAGGTCCCTCATTACTTTGAGAGGCAAACAAGTGCTTAAATCCATTTAAGGTACTCAGATCCTAAAATGAGGAACAGAAACACCCACTTTGTGAGGAGGATTTGCTGAGCTGCTGAGGCTGGCAGTGAGATTCCCAAGCTATTTATCTGTCAGGCCACCTCGTCTGAGACACCTCTCATCAGGGTTTAAGGCACCCTGGCCTCCCTGGATGATGTTGAATAGCAATTCTTTCTAATTTCTGTTTCAGCAGGGCTTCAGTGCAAGAGCCTTGCCAAATCAATGGCACTTCACATTCCTAGGTGTATATATTTTGTCCAAATATCACAGACCATGCCTATTTTTCTTTTACTTGCATTATGAACTGACCTTTTATTGTTAATTTGAAAAACCTTTGGTTCTATATCTTGTTTTCCTCAATTCATTTATTGCTCCATAATGATAGGTGCTATTCATTCAGTAAAGTACTTGAAAAATTACCACTTACTATAACAATGTATTAACAGCATGATGAAAGAGGCAGTTTAAAGTATGCTTTAGCACTTTCCAGTTCTATTTTTATGGAATGGAAAACATTTCAAATTATTTAATGCTGTATTAACTTCGAATTTGCCTCATCTGTGTGTAGTATATTATCATATAATTCCATGCAAGGACTGAGGATTCCTTCTAAGTCATACTATGCAAATCAACAAAATTAAATTTAAAAAAAATTTAAAATTCCTGGTATTAAACAATGTTTCATAACCTAGGTTTTTATTGGCTTATATAAACTTTAATTAAAGCTAGGTTTAATTAACTTTAGTTGATTTATCTGCCATTGTATAGAGCAATGACTGCTCTGCTGCTTTTGAATTCCTGTTTTATTTTGACATCAAAGTCAGACTTTAGCACGGCACAGTGTTGAAAGGTGTGGAAATGACACTGGGAACATCCTTGGATGTCAGTGAAGTAGTTTGACATTTACTGTGCTGCTGCACAAGGCATTAGACCCTGTAACAGGGACACTCCAGGCTGCAGTATCACTGTATCACTCAGCACGTGCCTGACTTAGCAGGAGCTGAAAGACAGTGTTTGGGAAAAAAAAAAAAAACAGCAAGAAAAATGGTGCTAGACCATCAGAAGGCGATGGGGAAATGCCAAAACTGGGAGGTTACAGCACCTCTCAAACCAAGTCCTTCCTTTCATCTTTAACAAAGATCTCTGTGCAATGGCAGCTGTGCCAGTGCTCCTCACTTCCCTGCCGCGTGTCACCTCACACAGCAGATCCTTCAGGCCTCTTGGGTGGAACATTTTGGTAAAAAATTGTACAAACCCAAAAATGTCTTTTGGCTAAAATTGCATGATTTCTCTCTCAAAAAATATTCAATGCTCTTATACCAACTTTCCCTGAATTTTCACGTAATTTAATAAGAGTTACAGCATCTGAGTATCTTTTACTCATGGTGTAGGCCAATTCTGATGAATGTATTCTCTTGGAAACATTTCAAGCAAATCTTTAGTGACTCGGGTCTCAAGATTTAGACGTTGAGAAGAGAGAGATTTACTTGCTTTGTGGATCACATTTATAAAATAAATATTCACAATTTCTGAGTACCAGTGTTTCCAGTTCTACCTCACCTTTTTTGAGGGAGCATAGCAATACACAAGATATTCAAGACTTTTGGATTGCTTTCTAAAACCTGATTTCTACAACTGCATAATAATGTTTTCTCTTTTATTCTTTATGTGTCCTCTATAATCCCTAATGCTTTACTCGGCCTTCTTGCTGCTGAACTTCCTGCAGTACCCAGAGAACAATCCAGCATGATTCCATGATCTCTCCCTTGCATAGTAATAGTGCAGTTAGAGCCTATCATGCACAAAAATAGAGCAATTTTCCCCCTCTACATGTTAATTTGCGTTATTGCTGCTGAATTTCGTTGCAGTTTCATTGCCCAACCATCCAGGATTGCAGGACCCTTCTGTATGTGCTGGAATTGAGCTCTGGGATTGTCAGAACAAAGCAACTTTGTATCATCACCAGAGTCATTTTCTTGTCTTCATTTTCTTGTCTTTTTCCTTTGTTTATGAGCACTCAAACACATTTGAACACTGTTGTTCCTGGAATAACTAAATAATTAGTTCTCACCTTTGTTTCCCATCTTCTATGTAGTTCTATTCCTGACTCTTCTATGCCATAAAATTTCAGGTCAATAAGGGAATTTGGCAAAGGACTTCACTAGAAAATCCACAAGTATGGCAGAACAGCCCAGTGCACATGCCTTGGCTCTTGGGCAGAGGGGGTTTCTGCAAAATTCTTGGCACTTCTCTTCCACAGTATCATCCCAAACCAGATGTCTTTCCTTTCCTTACTTTTACCATGTTGGATGAAGAATTCAGGCTTCCACCCCACTCCTTACAGGCTTTTAAAGATTGGCATCATTTGCCTCTCTCCACTCTGCTACTAAGATGTATTTAAACACTCCATAGTGCCAGAAATAGTTCATCAGCTTTACACTTCAGATCCTCTGAGAGCTGTAGGGCACAAGCACCCGAGCCCAGCAATTTGTAACTGTAAATTTTATTGATTTGCTTTAAAAACATTTCTGCTGAGGTCTCAGCATGGCCCCATCTCTGCCTTGAACTCTTGTGCACAGATTCATTACACCTGCCCACGATGCTCCCTTACACCCCTTCCTCCACTCCGACCCCAGCCCCTCGGGCATCCTGCAGGCTCTCAGCCTCACCAGCATTTGGGAAGCTTTCCATCATCAGCTTTTAGGCCTTCAGGAAACCATGCCTTGAAATTCCTTCTGATCCGTCTGCTGTGTTTTACATTTTAGCTACCAGAATTTTTTTATCTCCCATTCTTAAATATTATTCACATTTTCAAGTACATCTTTATTACTCCTAATAGCATCTTTTACAATGCTCTTTTACGTCAATGGCTAGGGTTTTTTCCTTCTAAACAAACTAGTTTGTTTTTTTTTTCTTTTAACAAGGTACTTATTCTAGACATCTATTAGACCAATATTTTAAACCAGCTTTACAGCCTGTAAGGTTCTCCTTGAACTTTGCTTTTTCCTCAATTTAACTCTGTATTGTTTGGTGTGTGTCTCCCATCTTGAGGATGTTGCATAGAAATGTTGCATGTTCACTGATACATTTGGGGTCTTCCACATATCAGGGTCAACAAACTACTTACAACTAAACCACCACATGATATTCCTCCTCCACCTTCTGAGAAAGAATTATTAGCATCTCTAAATATGTCACCTCTCCACCAAGTTCTTTATGGCATAGGACCAGAAAGTATCTCCTGAAGTGTATTTTTTTAGACATCTCTAGATTCTAATCTTATCTTTTAAATAACTCCACGTTATTTGAATTCAAGTCCACTTACTTGGTAAATAAGAGTAGGATAACTAAGGGGCACAAAGAGAAGGACAGAATAATGGTTCCTCCTACACTAAACCTTGACAGCCCATATTGCTTCCTGAAGTGTCAGTGCTCTCAAAGACTCAGCAAAGCAAAACCTCAGGGATACCAAAAGCTGATAAAAAGACCATTTAAATGCTAGTGGTGGAACTTGTCCCAAATGTCACTTTTCTTTCTAAAATAAATACTGAATTTTACTGCACATTATCAATCTTGATTTACACATCCCTGTTGTACATAAGGCCTCACTCACCTGTAAACACTTCTCAATACAAAGCTAAGCCATTAAAATTATAGGCTGATATAGACTGAAATGCAAACTAGGGTTTCTTCAAGGATCTCCTCTCAAAACTCTCCTGTTACAGACAGGACAAATCCTGTTACTGCCCTCCCTCCACCACCTCTCTGAGGACAGCTCTCCTGGGCAGCAAGACAGAGAGTGCTCTGGAGATTCCCAACATGACTGAAAAATCACTGTCACCCCACTGATAATCTGGATACTTTGCTTTTCTGAACTGGCCAGTGTTATGGGAAGAGCTTACCTTGAGTCCCTGTGGCTCCAGGAAATCAGTGCAGTCAATCCTCTGAAGCTGAGCAGAATTTGGGACAAGGTGGACATAATTCCCAGGGAACTTGGCTCATGGCTTCAGTTCCTGGGAGGACTAGACATGAATAAAGCAGGAGGCTACACATTTTGAATGCCCATCAAATAAGAAAGCATCAGTTTATCTAATTGATTTTCATCAGGATTAAGAGCTCAAAATAATATACAAGTAAGTTTTCTGAAAGTAAAAGTTTGACAGAAAACAGAGCTGTCAACAGCAGGAGAAAAAATGTGTTCATCAAGAGATATTTCCTAAAGAGAGAGCAGGGATATCACTGAGAGAAGCTTAGGGATGGATGAGTCTTGAAAACCATTCTTCATTTTTTATACCACTGATTGCTGCTGTCAGAGACATCCAATCTCCTGAAGAGGCAGCGTTTCCATTTCTCCTAGAGGCAGAAGTGTCTCTACAAACACCAGGAAAAGGGGTTTGCTTGCATTTGGGGTGAAACACTGGTGGATTCATTTACCCAACAAATCCAGAAAACCTTCTCTTACTCATTCTGAAGAAATGTCCTCAGACACATGTAGCCTGCAGAATGGATTGAAATAAACTGCCCGAGTGATTTGCCATTGCAGATACCAACTAGAGATCATTTCTGTCCATGGGTAATGAGTGCAGGAGCAGGTTTTCCCCCCAGCATAGACATTTTTACTCCTGATTATTCTTTCTGGTACCCAGGAGATGCTCAGCTGGGAGTACAAATGTTTCTCCTGCTTTTTATTCCCACTTTCTCATAAAATAGAATGCAATGCATAATGGTAGTATACTCTGCTTCTGCTGAACATAAATACTCTGAGAATCAATACAAATAATTATTTAACCATGTATAATGTTGATGGTTTATTTTGCTTATTCCCTTTGCCCTTACCCTCAGAAAAACTCTGTTGGTACAGCACCAACAGGCAATATGCCAATACACTGAAGTGTTTAATGTAAACACATCACTCCTCTTCTGTGCATTTTCACATCACAGTGTGCCTGCTCCTCTGCTTCACACATGGGGAGCCAGAAGCTCCAGCAGTTAGGCTGTGTTCTTGTTATGCCATAACATAAAACATGAAAAGTAAATGTGTGATACATTTTGAAATTTATGATGTAAACTTAGCTCCGGAGAACAGTTATCTTTGCAATTTCACTGGACACAGTGCTTGGTCTTTCAGGTTGGAAGAGCTGTGCTTCATCATGGTTAGAAATGGATTAGGGAGACTGTGAACAAGCCAGAATAAATTGGCTGAAACATTAGTAACCCTTATCACACCTCCTTAGGGGTTGTTTACAAATGGGTGAGCAACACTTGGAGTCCCACGCTTAATATTTCCATTCTGGCAGAAGGAGCATGCACATAGCACACAGATCTCCCTGCTACAGGACAGAATAAGCCACTTTGGAAGCAACTGCCTCACATAAAGTATCTGCAGTAGAGGACAATACAGTGTCTATCACTGCCCAAAATCTCTCAGAATTTGCATTGGTTTCACTTGTGCACAGATCACAAACCCAAAAACCTCTGATCCCCTTGAGCACACTCAGATGATGAGAAAAACACCTTGGCAAATGCAATAGGTAATTTTCTCCTCTCAAAGGTATTAAAAGAACTCTTCAGTAGCATTTTCCCAGTATTTTGTACACCAATGTGGTTCCTTCTATGTTGTCACTGTGGAATTTGCACCAGACTGGGGCAGGGACATTAGGACAAGAGAGCAGGAAAAGTCTGATCCAAACTCACTGAAGGCAACTGCCAGATACCTGCCGACCTCACAGGCTTTGACTGCAGCCCTTGGAGGATCACTCACACTGCTACAAGAGCTCATAGAAGGCCACACAGCTCAAACACAGCAGGGTTCACACTTGCTGAACTCCCACTGCAGAGCTGATGGTGGGGCAGGAAGGCTGATGGGGGGGGGTCAGAGGACAATTCCCACACTTCCACCATCAGCTACTCCAAACGGAACCCTGAATGCTGAATGAGAGACTTGGAGAGGAAACCTACAGAGGAATCCAGCTGAAGAGATGTCAAGACAATCAACTAGGCAGGACAATTTTTTGGTTAAAAGCAATTATATTGAGAAAAATTTAGCCTTAATCGTTTATGCATTTTTTAAAACTAATTGCTATAGAAACAAATTAAGTACGTGGATTATCTCCTTCCTGAGCTATCTGTCAAAAGCCTTTTTGGTCTGTATCTCTTGCATTTTAACAGGCTAAGGAGCTCATGGCTGAGCCCTCTCTGCTTCTGAAGGACAAATAGGTTGTACAGGGAGGGAGGAAGAAGAGAATAGGTAAGTTCTCTGGGTATTTTCCTTTGGGCACTGTAGTTCATCATAAAAGTAGAGATTTTAACAGTTATGATCTCCAGCAGAATTTTAGTTTCCCATTGTAGGCATTTTGAGATGTGCAATAAAGTGTTACTGCATTCACCTGGACAGAGTTAGAAGTTTGGTTTAGCAGTATTCTTCTGAAAAACTTAGTGCAAATGCTTTCACTCATAAAGATGGTCAGCCCACGTGTCTGAAAAGGTGTATGATGCATGCTAAGGAACAACATGAATGTCAAATATCAGAATAATTAAAATACAGAAAGAAGCAAAGGAGGTGAGTGGGATAAACAGCTCCTAATTTAGTTTTATCTTATAATATAGAGTTACATCTAATATAACCTTCCTATCTCTACCTAAACCCTTAGGTCTGGGTTTTGATCATCCAGCAGTCTGGGTCTGGCACAGATTTTCCACAAAGCAGCATCTGTATAAAACCCCCTTCCCTTTTTTCCTCATCCATGGTCCCTGCATCACCTGTAGATACATTTCTGCATCACCCAGTGGAGTTTATAATTCTCTGCAGCTCTTAAAATGGTCAGACGTGCCAGTTCATACATTACATTATACAGCTGGAGACACTTAAATGAGACATTGACAATCTGAATGATCAATTTACTTGGACAATCTGGTATCCCCCCTCCACAAGTTGGATGTGTTCTTTACTTCCATGACATTATTGTAATTGCTTGAACCATTTTTGTTGGGGTATTTTTTCCAACCTTAATTACCTTGTCATTTATTATTAGGCATTTTAATGTGGTCATTAAATGTCACACATAACTTCCTGTTTTTTCTCTCTGTCTGGTTCACAATCCTGCAATTTAGAATAGTCCAGCCATGTGCATATTTTTATACTTTGACATATTTAAAACCTTGCTCTAATGCCAAGTTTATTACATCATTAAACTGATGAACTTGCTCTAATAATCAATGTACAAATAATCAATTTAATGCTATAATAAAGGAAACATAAGACAGTCAAGTCTCTGTTGAGTGTGCTGAGATGCAGTGACATTTGGTGGTCATGCACAGCAACATTTGTACAAGCTTCATTTAGAGAAGGTGGCAGGTTAATTGGGACAGAACAGAAATGCAGTACAGCATCCATAATAAGCAGCCAGTGCCAGTGATATAAAAAGGAAAAAGAACTGGACACCTGCTTCCACTCTTTCCAGACCCTCTCAAAGTAATATTCAGAACACACAGGTATCTTGAATTAGTATCAGTATGTTTTCATACAATTATAGGAAAATACACAACGATCTCTGCAGGCATCAAGCTGTTTTTCTTCATCAACAACAACAAAAAAAAATTTGTAGCTTCAAAGTCCCATCGCAGCTGCCAGCTGAAGTGCAGATTGGTTTCCTTGTGTTCAATACTTGGTTCCAGAAACTGATGGAAACCAGAACCAGTATTAGAGGGACAGCACTAACAAAGTGTTCCTTGGTTTCCTGTTTACACATCCTCGTGTATTTCCCCTCACCCCAAGCCTGTCACTGAGCAAAACCCAAATCAGGATTTGATGAAGAATTGAAGGCTTCTATGGCAACAACATCAATATTTATCTGTACAAATTACAAGCTCCAGCTAGGGTGCTAGAAAAGAGCTCTTAAATCTTTCAGATTGATCAACAGCCACATTTTATAATGCAATTTGTGTACCAGTATTTCTGAGATGTGTTCCCTTCCCAGGGTGCCACGCTCACACCAGGACAGTTACAGAGAAACACGACTGATGCCATAAGAAACAGTAATTGACAGTCAAACCCTGCAGATGGATTAAACTGTAAAAGAGACTGGTTTGAAAAAAGTGAGTGCTTATCACTGAAGCAATTTTTTACATGCTTAGGTTGACTGCATAATTTTTTTCATCAAAACCATAATCCTAAATTGAACTACCAGAAGTTATGTTTGCTTTTTATTTTCCCTCTTTCACGGACTGAAGGGGCAAGACATGGCAGGTACCCTTCATCCATCACCTCAGCAGAGGTGAGGAGTGGTTCACCCTCTCCAGGATCAAGCAGCTGATGCAGACAAGTCCTCACCTGCAGGATCTGAGGTACCAGATCTTTGTACCACTTCAGCTGCAAAGACCTCATGCAGGGCCAAGGCAACAACCCTGCTTGCAGGACAACAGCCCAGCTCATGGGCAATTCAGAATACTAGAGCTATCCCCTCTCCCCTCTGGAAGATTTGCATCCTGCATGCAAGATTTGCTCTAGCTCTGGTTGTGTCCAGATAATGATGCCATAGTCCCAAATGCTTAATTAGTGCTATGATCAGGAGGGAGTAGGTATCCTTGCTGCACAGGAACTTCTTTGCATGTGAGGCAATTCCTCCTCACACATAAACAAGAGTTTGGGCAGAGCAGCCAGAAGTGTTTCTTTGGGAAGATGGAGAGCCCAGGTGTGTGTACACAGATTGTGTGATAGGAAAACAATCCTCAACAGAAATGCAGTTAAAATGCACAACCAGTTTGATATGTTTAAATCTGTGCTGTGCCTTAAGACTCAGAGAAAGAATATATTTATTATATTGATAATAAAATAGTATTAAGGGAGAGGAAAAAAACCATAATTAATCCATGGTTAGATAAGCTGTAGCTCTGCCTGCAGCTGAATTACAACTCTGGTCCTGTGTAGTTTTTACTGAAATTTCTTTTCCTGCTGAGCACAAAATACATGAAGGACTGGGGTTGCTTTCTCCTACAGCCAAGCACCACCACCCGTTTTCCAGACACTTCAGGATCATGAACACATTTCAATGGGTCACTTTGGCAAACTTTCCTTTCTCCCTTGGAAGAGCAGGATTTTACCACCCACTTTTTCTAGAACAACCCTGCAGGGGCAAGGAGAGGAGATATGAGAACCAGCTTCTTCCAGCCTGAAATATCACCCCAAACCCTTCCCTGGACAGATTCCCTGTTCCCCAAGAAGGGTAAGCAGAGGAGAATTTTCTCCTTTCGACTACTCAGTTCCATTTCTCTCCTCCCGTCTCTATGGAGGTCTTTGGGCTGCTGCTGCCAACACTCCCCCCATCATTGCTGCTTTTAACTCTTCCCTAGTGCCATGGGAAAGCAAGGCAAACATTAAGAGAGCACTGATGTACTCTTCTTGTCAGTGAACCCACACAGCAGCAGATGAGTCTGGCACTCAGCCTCTCAGGTCTGGTGTCTGGTACAATGAATGCTCATTAGCATACCAAAGAAATTGCACCTTCTCATCACATCGTAGGAAGACAGAAAGACTCTCATCCTAATGCTGTTTATGAACCACATTTCAACTTCTTCACTTGGTATAAACAGCATCTTGCTCTATTTTCCCATTCTGCTGAGGACTACTCTTGAAGCACTGTGCTCCTCGTGCTCCTCAAAATCAGCTGAATCCCTGCCCTTCAATTTTTTACTGCTAAGCTCCTAGCTTACACTCTGAGCTTTGATTTTTAACTTCTTTTTTTAATAAGAAAATGACTGATAGAGACTCAGGTCCATGTTGGAAAAGTCTGCCCACAACTTTGCTTCCAGCCTCATCTCAGAATGAAGTTTTTGAACAAAAATAATTTAGGATAAAACAAAGCTACAAAATTTGATATGCTCTCTCACAGTGCTCCCTTTTAAGTCTAAGAGTTCTGCCTAAATCAATTTTCCACACTGATTTTTCTTTTGTCTTGCTTAATTCTGATTATACTGGCAAATTACTGTACTTGTTCCTTCATGTTCCTCACCTTCCTAGATACGTATATTTTTTATATGATGTTCTATATTTCTCATACACTGTTCTACAAGTTCTCCTTCAAATATTTCACTGGTAATTAGAGTCACTGTATTTCCATAAGCAATTCCTACAAAAAAGGATAAGCTTCCCTGTCCAAGCTCAGAGCAATTTCCACTGCAATTAAAAAACCTGTGTCTACTACAACCCAAAAGGAAGAACAGTCAACCTGGCAATGTAAATATCTTTAAATGTAACAATTTGCACTCTTGAAAAATGAAATATTTAACCGTAACTCTTATTTCAAATGTGGAATTATATTCAACACAATTCTTATCTTATAATGACTATTTGAAATGTAGGATATAAATTAAACACAGGACTGAACATCCACAAGAAACCACATAATTCATCATTCTTTTGCGGAAATAACAGAACCATCTGGCTTTCCTGCCTTAGTTGAAAGTTTATTGAATCAAGCACTGGCTATACTTGTCTCTAAGGTTGCCAGTGCACCACTTTATTTTGGAGCAACAGCTCTGGATAGAGCAACATATTGCAATAAAGTGTCTCTTAACCCTCTCCTAATGATGCTAAAAACCTTCTTAAGACTGGACTTCACACACTCTTTTATTTGTCAAATGTTTGTGCCAGGAAGAGGCTGAGGGGTGGAACAAACAAGAGCACTTCAGGCACGCTGCTCTCCATTAGGATTTTGGAGGCATCATTTTATTCAGAGAGCTCTTCTGCGGCATTATCAGACACAAGATATTCTGTCCACGCATTATATGCCCTTCCCCTTTTTTCCCCACAGGGAAGCTGGAGCATTCACAGACCCTGCTGGAGCTGTAATTGCTGCCAGCTGCTCTCTCAGCTGGGTGTGTGGAGTCGGTCACCAAGTGCCCCGGCCAAGGTCCCACCCTCACCTCAGACAAACCGGAGAACAGCAAGATACACGTATGGCTCTGTCATTTTAAAATATTCTTCTTAATCCCAAGGCAACAATTTCACACCTTTTCCTATCAGCTGTGCTCTTTGATGGACTAAACTCTGATTATGGCCCCCCTCCACAGAGAGCTGTGAAGGTTCTGCACTGCCTGGGGGATGGGAACACCTGCCTGAACAGGCACCTGCTCTCCACACAAGCTTTGGGACATCAACATCTAAATTCCCAGAGAAGCACCCCTGAGAGCAGCTCACTAAGGACACAAAATACATTACAGCAGAAAACATCCATTTCCTTAGGGAAATATTTCCTAAGGCTCTCCCTACCAATTATATTCCCTCTGATGGTTTTATCAATCAGCTGCTTTTTTTTTCCTTTTGTCATGAAGTCTAAAAATGGGCTGTTACCACTTTATGGGATATTTTAATTAAAAAGAATTGTATATATATATATGTATGAAATTTGTGCCCTCATGGAGTATAGGCACTATTAAATCAATTTTGTTGTTGTTAAGTTCCACTTAGGTAAAATAGAATATTGGATTTCTAAACTAATTATA
>JAWWMU010000243.1:7776663-7846983 GCA_035048155.1 Cinnycerthia olivascens | reverse complement strand
GATTTCTAAACTAATTATACAGGAAAGAGATCCAGTCCTGAGCTTAATGGAGACTTTGGACTGCATACACTCAGGTGGTTTAATTTCCTTAATTCTATCCAAATTAGAATGTTAGATTGGGTAATCTAACAACACTGTAATCTTCAGACATTGCAAAACAAATATTTTACTCACCACTGCACATGTAGGTGCTACATTGTGAGATGCCTGTAGTTTTACCCCCCAAATGAGAGAATCACTAACACTTGTCATGCACCTACCTCCTTGAAGATGAGCTCCTTCTCCACTTTCATGCCTGAAATTCAAAAGACAGAAGTTTATCTAAATTCTTTCCTTTTCAAAGCTCCAGGTGCCTGGGAAGTTGTGACTCTCCTTAGCCACATCCCAGGAGCTCCCCATTCTCTGTAGCACTCTTGAAATCATCCAGAGGATAAAGAGAAGGAATCTTAATGCCACTGAAGAAGTGCAGAAGATGCATCAGTAATCAATACCTGTGAGGTTCTTCCTTCCCTGGAGGCAACTGACTTGCCAGGATGAGTTACTTGCAGTAAATATAAAACACCAGGACCACAGCACCTTGCCTGTGCACTTTTAAACTGTGCAGAAGAAAGAGTTATTCAGGATCTTTGGGTCGTCTTCCTCTCGCTTGTCTCTTCAATAACATCTAATAAACCTGCAGGGAGGGTCACACCTTGCATCCTCTGCATTTTACTAAAGGAGCCAACGCTCAATATTCCAAGTTTCCAAGGAGAATCTTTGGCTTCAGATCAAATAAAAGCTCTTCTGTCTTAAAAGGTGCAATTTCTCAACTAAATGAACCTGACTGACTCCATACTCAAAGTGCCAGAGCTGAGAGAACAGAGACAATCATCTTCACTTTCAGCCACAAAGAGAGATCTACACATGCCAAAAACTGAGCAACAAGGAACAGTTGGGCATACCAAATCACATCAGACGTTGATACAACCAGGTCATAAATAATTCCATCCTTGCTGCCAAAAGATTAAATGAATTAATTTTAAAAAATAATCAGCCTTCCTTTGTACTCAACAATCTGGGGAAAGTATTCCAATTGACATGCAGTTATGCCCGGTTTTGTAATATAATTGAAATTTCAATATGACCTACAGGTTTCATAGATTTTGCAAGTTGTAGTAGCAGAAAAAGGAGAGAGGGAGGCAAGAAGGTAAAGATAAGCTCTAGCAAGCAGTAAATGGATATGCTGATTCCCCAGATTTCCATAAATTAATAGGTCTATTCTAGTAAGTGTCATATTTTAAGGACAGCTGAATCAAACAGCAATTTTTCAGACTTAAAATATCGTCACGGTGATTAACAATGGATAAGCTACAAAAATTCTACACTTGTGCTATTTGGTGCAATGTGTACTAACTCTTGCTCAGTATTGTAGATCACCTAGGATAATTAATGATTGCCATTAGTTATGACATAGAATCTGATAGGTAATACTGTTCAGCTGTGCTGTAAGTGGATGGATTATTTCAACAGGTCAGCAAAAGTAAAGGGACATCCTATACCAAATTCTTCAGTCTGACTAGCACAGCCTGCATCTGGCAAACACTTTTGCCATATCTGAATTCAACTCATGCATAAAAATATCAGTAAAAGCAATTAATTTGTGTTTGATGCTCACCCTTGTGTACATAATTACAGAAAAATACCTGTATTTGTAGGACAGCGCGAGAAATCATGAAAATGTTAAAAGCATGCCACATTTCCACCCAGATTTCAGGTAACACGTTTTCTGAACATACCAGTCTTGCCAAAGGCATTCCTCCAGAGAGCCATGCCCTGTGACACATTCTGGAAAACTGGAGGTGGGATGTTGGGGTAGAATAAATAGGGAATGGGAGCCCGAAACAGAGCTATAGGGAAAGGAGGAAACGGTGTGGGATCCAAAGATCTGGGATAACACATTTCCTGAGCTACTGCTGAGACACAAGCCTTGCTTACTTCCTTTTGCAGGTAACCAAACACAACTAAATGTGGCAAATACGAGCATGGAGTGGCTGCTTTGCAGAGAAACACCAGCACGTTTTGGGGAATTGGCCTTTTCCCGTATCCTCCACGCGCCGAGTCCACGCTCGGCACGAGCCCACAGCCTGGGTTTCCTTCTTGTGCATTTGGTTCAAACTGGGAAAAAACTCAGCTGGATGGGGACCTCAGTTACCACATGTGGTTAGGAGAAGCAGCAGCACTGTCAGGTGAGCGTTTATTAACTGAGGGGTGTAATTTATAAAACCACAAAGCAGCAGTCCCAGCAAACAGAAGACTTGGAAACGCTCCTCCATAGAAAACAGGATTTGCAAAACCTTGTTTGAATTCTGCTCTTACCTTTTTTTGTTGTTTTGTGTGATCTTACTGCAGTGCACATCGTAGCCCCCATAAATTATACCCTACCTACACTATACATATGTACTCCATATGTCCTACAAATACCACAAGGCAAAGCCATACTTTGTGGTGACACTGGGAACCAAACAAGATATCATTGCACATTAAAGTTGTATTAAACTAATTGAAAAATATTTGAACATAACAAAACAAGAGAAATACTAAACATTAAAAGACAAGAGACTTTTCAGTGTTCCATAAAACCACGCCTTTCAGACAAATTAATTATTTGCATCATAAAAAAAATCCTAACAGAGAAAGAAAAAATTCCAGAAGGAAGTGATGAGTAAAAAAGCTTCAGGTGATATTTCATTACAATAAAAACAATTCCCATTCTCATAAAATATGCAGAACTTTACATCTTAAATAGTGTATTTACCTTCAAAAATTACTTTCTTTTTAGTCTTGAAAGAAATTAAATCTTAATTAGATAGGAAAGTATTTGGAATATATTCAGAAATAAAAAAACTACAGCTATTCCCCTATAAGTGGCACAGCATCTGTCAGGAGTTTTCACCCACCTTCAGGAAGATATCTCAAATTAAACCAACACTGTACTTGTTTTCTGTGATCAGAGTTAATATTCTGCAGACCCAAACTGGCCGCCTTGTTTATTCCATAGTTTCAATTTCTATTGCTGTACTTCACCCTGGTAAATAAATGGATGCATGAGGGGTTTGCCCTCTGAATAAATAATAAAAGCTAATCTGTCAGATCTTTCCTTTGCCTCAAATGAAAAACATTTCACCGCTCTGTGATGCTGTTGAAGCTAAATCTTGTTGCAAGAAACAGAATGAGCAGCCTTGGAATAAGAACTAATGGTGTGTTCGAGCTATGTCACCACCTTGATGAACATCAGAATTACATCTGAGACCAGACAGGAGGAGGAAGGATGCACTATACAAAATATGTCTTCATTTGAGGAGTAAAGTATTACTCAATGGCATTATACATTGTTAATAAACTTTCTTTATCTGAAACTATAATTTAATATTTATGTATCTAATTTACATGTGACAAAGTAGCATATTCTAAAATTAGAGTGTAACCAGCAAACTATTAGCTACCATAAACAATACCAAAACACAACTGAAACGTATTTTAAGGAAACAGTAGATACATTTTGGACTGGGGAATGATTTCAATTGCAGATATTGTTTTAAATACAGCTGTCAATTACATCTTGAAAAAACTTTTTCAAGCACAGAAAGATTTTCTGCTTAGGGATTCCTGGGTATATACATAAAGACCAAGAGCACACCACCAAAAAGTCCCCTATTGGTTACTAGTAGGTACAGAAATAATTGTAAATGCTGAAATTGTGTGGGGGAAACAATTTTCAATATCCATCTTACATGATGCACTAGACAATATCCCCTTTGAGCAGAAACTAGAGAAAATATCGTGCCCTTTATTATCTCTGTGGTTTCTTACGTGTAATAGACAGCAGAAGAATTGCACTTATTGTAACATTACAGTGTTAGATTGCAGTTCACCTTTTAGAATATTAGTGGCCGTAATACTTATGATAGGTTGTGCCTTATGCAAAGATGAATAAAGATGTGCATTTAAATAAAAATAAAAGAAAATAAAACCAAGCAACCACTTACAGAACCAACAGTGAGGCTTAACATAACAAACATGCACTAACCCTACACTTATGCAAAACTAAGTTCTTCCAGGAAACTGTAACCAACTGTTGACCTTCCACAAAGGTAAAGGTTTTGTCCCTTGGTAATATGTTTGGACTTTGTAGTTGAATTCCAGTTTATTAGCTCATTGTCTGTAAATGTGCTGTTCCACTGTGGTATCCTTTAGCTGCCCTTGAGCTTCTGCAGAATCTGCAATCTTACAGTCACTTTTATTTAAGGTTTTATTGAGCCACAGAGTAAGTCCCCTTCAGTACTACACAAATAGGATTCCTTATTCATCCTCTTCAGGTTCCTGTGGTAAAATTGGTGTCTCCTCCTTTAAACAAGCACTAAAAAACCCAAGGATTGTGCTGTAAAGGTGATATTTGCTTTTCTCAGAAGCAATGTTATGACCTTCATCCGGGTAGATCTGGCAGAGGAGAAAGGAAAAAAGTAAAGAGCTTTTAAAGGCTTTTCAAATATTTAGGGCTCTAAATTTCTTTCTCTGATCTTCAACATGTTTTAGATGGCAACAGGATGATAACATTAGTTTCATGGCATCAAGGAGAGCTAATAAAACCCAAAGTGCAAGTTATTCTCTTGAAATTTGAACTTACACAAAATAACCACTGCAGTGGGATCTGCAGAAGTGAAAAAATTTATATTGTCAGCCATTGTGCTTAGAACAGTTTATTTTAGCTGGCATTTTCAATGTACCGAGGCATCCAAATCCCATTAACATCCACGAGGATTAATTGCATCATGCTTTTAGGGACCTTTCAATATTTCAACTTCTAAGTGTTTGGCAACTCCTTTTTATTCCTATCTTAATTATCTTCCTATCTGATCTAAAGCTCATCTTCTCTCTCTCCTAAGGTGGATGTGGGCATTTTATCTCTTAAAACAAATACCTCAGGGAATTTCCCCCAAGTGAGGTTGAGAAAACATTTGCAGGCTGAATGAAGAAATCCAGGCCACAAGATAAGAGACTTGAGGACGCCTGAGGCAAAAAGCTTCAGCTGCCTTCTCAAACCCAGGTTATCATGAGGTTGCATGAGAAGGCCTCAACAGGGAGAATTTTGCCTTTCCTGCTTCTTCCTCTCTCCACAGGCCTTCCCATCACCTCAGCTGAAACCCCACGGGCAGCAGGAACACATTCTATATTTAAAGTCCTTTCTCCTTGGGCAAGTGGCATCAGCCCCCTTCTTGCCACCTCCTCTGTGACCCCAGCTCACACTCCAGGGCAAACTACAGGATCACCAAGCCCAGCAAGGTCGGGGTTTGCAATGGCCAACAAGTACCAGGAGTATTTGGAGATTCTGATTCAACCCAAACCCTCTGCCAGCAGCAGCCATGTGCTCCAGGTGGGTCCCATACATTGACTGAGAATCTGTGATGCTTTTTCAATAAATTTAAATGTTGAAACTAAGGGGAAATTACTCTCATGCAACCCAATAACTTCTTAGGTAAAAAGGGACCCAAAGTAGTGACATCTCCACGTTACAAAGAATGCCTGTGGATTCCAGAGCACTCTGTATAACCTTGTAGTATAAACAAGAAAAAAGAAAAATGAGAGAGAGAGGAGAAAGAGCCGAGGAGAATGACAAGATGATATAGCTCCTGAGGTCTATACTAACAGTGAGAAAAATGGGATTAAACAGAGCTGTAACTGCAAATTGAGGAAATATCACTGTGTCATGGTAGAGGGTTCTTTGCAGCTAAGCAATAGCAACAGGAGGTTCAGTGTTCAACTGTGTTTATAGGAAAAGTCACAGGTGCACGTACCTGCATAGTGTAATTAGCCCCAGCTTTTATTAGATGCTTAATTAGTTCTGCTGAATGCTGGAAGTGAACTTTAGCTGCAAGAAAACATTTGATATTATTAGAAACAGCTACGTTCATATGAAATACTTGTCTGTTACACAGCTTTGGCTGAAAACATCTCCAGGCTCTGTAATTACTGGATCTGTAGCTGACTATCTCTAAGGTCAGCCCCACCAGCAACAGAGTGCTAGAGCAGAGATTTTGGAGAAGGAGCTGGAAGCCCCAGGGGAAGCCACACTTTCCAGACACTTAGTGAGGACTCCTCTGTTACCTTTGATTTACACACACTGTGATAGCTTAGAGATGTGTACAACCATTCTGTTTGAACATTGTGGCATTCTCTCATTTGCTTGAAAGAAAGCACATTGCATTTTCTATTGCTTACACGGGGTCATTACACCCCACTCTTCTTTAGGTAATGGACTTTCTGGAACCTGTCAGTAACCTGACCTTTGTGAGGCAAAACCACTATTACCATGCCCTAACCCTGCAGAGTTTAGGCTGCAAGTGGGCTGGGCAGTGTCACTGGATGTGGTATTGAGCAGGGGCAGCAGACAATCAGATCCCCAGGCCAGAGCACCCTGCATTGCTCAGACATCAATCAAAGCCCCAATTCCCTCCAGCACTCGGCTCAGAGGGGCAGAAATTGCTGCTGCTTCCTGCAATCAGTAAATCCTGAGCCCCTCCTGCCTGCTCAGTCACCCAGAATATTTTCATCTCTCTCCCCTGAGCTCTGGGGAGAAGCACTGGACAGGGTTTGCACCCGTCTGGTTGCACTTTGGATCCATAACACATCTTTGGAAAGTCAGGGGGGACAGGCTGGCACCATGGCATCTGTGCATGGGCACTGTCACCTCAGCCCTTGCCAGTGAGAGGTACTTATCCCTTTTGACTGAAAAACCTTGCATAATTCCACATCCACCAGAAAATACTGGGAAAGAAGCAGGCATGTCAGTCTGTACAGAGCAGCTGTTTGCACCACTGTAATTTGTGCCTGCATCAAAGCTCATTCTTCAGACATCAGTTAAGGAAGTTCAGAAGAATACACTGCAGTGCAATCTGCAATTACAAATTATCTCAACTGATGCATCTTATGATTCCAGCTGAAGTGCTAGAACTTACCCTGTGTTACTCATTCTCTGTCTTAATCTACTGCTAAAAGTATTGGTGCTATTAAAAGGTTCTGTGTAGCTTCAGAAGGTTTGGCAGTACATTGTAATTAATTAGATGAAAAGATTAAGTTCCCATTTGGTGATGTACTTCACCAGCTGTACTGATAATTCTGCAGAATTTGTATGAATTTAAAACAACATTAAAAATGTATGTTGTCCTATTAATAATTCATGCAATACCTTTCACTTGCAACACAGTGATCCACAAGATTTAAACAAATTAAAACATACGGGACCTAAAAGGTGCAAATCCTCAGCAAAGGAAAACACCACCAGTTCAGAGTCAAATGTAACAGTTGAAACAAAAGAAAAAAATCCTATCAGAGGGCAAATGAAACTGCAAATGCACTTGCTAGGAGTGTGCCTCATCAGCTCTTGAACACCTGCCTATTAGAAGCTCTGGCTCCAAATTAGTTGCATCTGTAAATACTTACCATCAGCTGTCCCATGAACTATTAGCAAATCCACTTCTTTTAAACCATGAAGATTGTGTAATACACTGGATGCCTATGAACAAACACACGCAGAGCTGTAATTGAATTGCATTTTAAGAGTAAAATGGTCATTTTAAGTTACTTGTTTATGCAAATTTACCTGATAGGTAATTTCCTCTTTTGATGGAATCCCAAGGTATCTTTCTGAAAAAGCTGATGCTGTAAAAATAAAAAAAAAAAAACAAAAAACAACAAACCTTGTGAATTCCAAGTTATTTCTAATAACTTCTAATAACTAATCACTTCTGACCTAGAGTCAGAAGCTATTTAAGCCATGACATCGAGATTTTCATTTAGAACACAGAATGTACCATTTTGATGCACTATTTTAAACCACTTTTAAATAGTTTAAAAAAGGAACCAGCCGAAAATAAACCAACTCCCCTCACAAAAAAAAAAAACAACAAACATCCCCAACCAACAATAAAAAACCCCAAACCTAAACGAAAGTAAAAGCTTAAACCCAAAGAAAAGTCTAACAGACCATTAAAGTAATCTGGTCTGGTTTCCTGTGTATCACAGTTCATAGCCTGCGCTCAAAACTTCACACACAGAACCAAATAACCTGTGATTGAATGACAACATGGCTGATACTGCAGGGAATTCACAGCCAGCCTTAAAGGATTCATTCCCAAGCCTTGATTCACACTGATATACATAAAGGATTCCTAGGAAATGAGGTAAGTGCAAGATCAGTGCTGTCAATAATACCATGTCTGTGGTGGGTTTTGATTTTATCCCAGTGTCAGCTTTGCATTTGTTTAAAGAAGAGACCAAGACAGTGAGGCGAAATCTCACTACCATCGTTCCCATTGTTATCTGCCCTTAGTTAAAATAACTAAATAGCAGCTCCATGAATAAAGGGTGTTTTTGAATAAACTATCACACAGGTTTAGGGCAGGGAGTACTCACCATATAACTTCATATCTGTGATTGGTGCCACCACAGCTCCACACTTGAAGAGCCGCTCGCTGGATTTCAGGATCATGGACGCAATGTAGCCACCGTACCCCTAACAACGGGATTGAAGTTTTGGTTGATTTATTTCATTCTAGCAAGAATAAAGCTAAAGGCCACTCTGCTAATCCAGTGGTATCATTTTTTACAGTTTAACGGTGCATAAAAGGTCTCATTGACCTGGTCATGACTTTTAATCTATGCAGTTAATAATAATAACAACGAACATTGCACATTTCTTCACCATCTCCAAAGTCTAACATGTCTCTCCTGGAAGAGCTGATACCAGAGAGCCATGAAACCTCTGTGAAAGCTTTAACCTGAAACCACAGATTTCGTTGAAATGACACTGGCAATCCATTTCTGTACATCTGTAATCATTCTAGACTCACAGAAAATGAAATTCTGAATTGTAGCACCTGGAATTGATGATTTTCTCGTATATTTTGGGCTCCTCAAATTCCTCTACTTGCCATCTTTGTTTTCCCTTCATCAGTACAGAAAAATTGGTATTTCTTCAGGTATTTGTTATTGTTGTTGCTTTGTGTTTGGCACAACACACTTCAGGAAGACAAAATTATCTCATGTCAGGAAAATATAATGCAAAACACTAGCTGATCCAAAGAAAGATTATACATCTAGTGCTTACAGTTTTCTCATGGACTTTTATGAATGCTGCCTGCTCCTGTTCTTCATGTCTAAATATTTATTGAACAGATGATTTTTGTGGAAGACTGGTAATATTTGAAAACCCCTTAACCTTATTTAAGAAATACAAGCAAAGAGGTTTCTTGTTCTTTGCAACCAATCCATATGAAGTGGGAATGGACACATTGAAAGAAATACCAAATAGGAGCTGGATTTTCAAAGGAGTGTGAGGAACTGAGTTATTCCTTTCCTATACAAGTTTCAGCCAAGAAGGCCAAGAGCCATCCAGTACTGTTCATGTGTAGGAGTAGATTTTACCTAAGACAGAATTTCTGAGTGGGCACCTGTAATTTGTATAATTCAAAGGGCTTAAGAGAATAGCGGCTTTCCTCTGCCTCTGGGTTTTTTCTGCTTTTGCTTTTGTTTAATATTCTGCTTGTGTCTTGCCCAGTAGCTCCACAGCACAATTTTAATCCAAGGATAGGTATTGCCAGGTTATTTATTATTTATTCCATGTTTTCATTAAGAGCTTGTTTAATCCTCCCGGGAGTTTCTTCCCTTTGTGCCTGTGTCCTTGCTTCCAGCCAGGCTTTCCAGGACAAAAACACTACAGAGTGAGTTTTTCATAAATTCTTAGAAGCATTTCAAAAGTGACATTGCTATTCCACATGCCCTGATGCAAGAACATGTGGTGCCTCACTCATCTGCTGGGTTTCTGGGGTTACAGCCTAATTGCCACACTTTCAAGAAAGACGTTGGCTGTAGAAATGCAACTCATTTTTAAACTCTCTTTTCACTTCCAGAAACACAACCACAAACTCCATGGACCACACTTGGCTGTCTAACAGTTCAGAAAGGGCTTTGGATCACTCATCACTTAGGCTTGCACCCCTCACAGAGGGGGCATTGGCAGATTGCCTGGCAATTTTCCCCACTGTGCCCTTCTGGACAGTCTTGTCACTCTTGTGCCTCATTGCCATCACCAATTGTGACACAAATTTTACTTCTGTGTAGTTCTGAAACCTCTTAAAGAGCTCCCTGAAAGTGTGCATAAGTCCAGCTTTATGAGATCAGCATTGAGCTATTCTAAAGTCAATTTATTTTCACGCAAAGTGCATATTCTGTTTCCATCAGTAAAGCAAATTTAATGCATAGAATGAAAAACTTGTTTCCCTATCACGTTCTTGTATGTGATAAAAAAGAAATGAGTTTTAAAGTAGATTTTTAATCGACTCTAAAACAAGCAGAGGAGAGGAAGATACAATTAACCCTAAGAAACTGTTAAATAGATTTTTTTATTATTAATTATAAAACTGACTTTTAAATTTTATGATTTTTTTTTTCCTTTTGACAGTAAAAAAACAACTCTGAAAGGTTAACTTGGAAAGGGGAAATTTCCCTGAATTCAAAGCAGTCTTGAAAGCTTATTGAATTTCCCACTCCTCATTCCTCAACACTGCTTTCAGAAAATAAATGCAGGAACATAGCAATCAATCTTATTTTGTGAAAGAAAAGAAAATTGGGGGTAGGTTTTGGCAGATATGTAAAGCCATGGTTACATGCATGCTCTTCAGTAACTGTCTCATCACATCACTCTTAGGAAAAAAGATACTGATGAATCTCCGGCAGAAAACAAGTGGGAATTTTCAAGTAGCAATGAAAAGAATTTCTGCAGTCAAAACCATGCAATTCTGGATACTTAGGGATTTCATTCGAGAAACAGTATTTTCAATCAAATGATTGAAAGAGGAAGAAGTTATGGAGAAATGTTGATGCTTCTATGCAAGTGTACTTTCATATACATGAAACGGGCATTAAAACCTGAATAGAAGTGTGTGCCATGATCACTTGGTGGATAAAATTGGCCCTGCTTGTACATCCTCAGCTGGAAAATCTCTGGTTGCTCCCTTACAACCCAAATACTGGTATTGACCCAAGTGAAATTCTTGCAGTGAAAGTTTCTTTTTTAGCTCAAGGAGTGCAGCAGGAGCTCAGATCTTTGAGGAAGGTCATGTTCATGCGAAATGTTAATAACAGCCACAAACACCAACCAGTCAGTCCTCAAAATGCTACCATGCAGGAGGTAAATGTCAATCTCCTCATCCTGCATCCAGTCAGGCTGAGACAGGCAGGTTAAATGACTTGCCTGAGGCTCAGCAGCAGAGTGAGAACTAAGGCACTTCATGGTGAAACACATGCTGCTCTTAAAAGGGATGACTGGGGGGTACTTGATCAGGGTTTGTTACAGCTTTGAGCTCAAAGGCAGAAAACAGCTTCATTTTTAATAAAAAAAATAAAAAGTTGAAAAAATTAAAAGGTTGCAGTTCATAGCTGAAGCAGCAGTTGTGTGGTGTTTCTAATTGTTGTTTTTTAATAGACATCACTAAAATGCTGTTCAGTTTGCTGCTAAAAGTCGAGCCTTTGCCTTGTTGTATCTCATGCTAGGGCCAATGACATGCAGCAGATAAAACAGCAATGCAAGATTTCTCCCTGGTGCAACAAGGAACCTGCTGACAGTACCACAGGGTAGGTGCTCAGCTAAGCTCAAGGGTCAGTAAAACATTCAGATATAAAACCTGTATTTTATAGGACAACATTGTCAGTTTAACTGCAGCCCAAATACAAAACGGTAAAACAAGCTTTCACAAAAAACAAGTCCTTATTAAAATTTCTAAAGAAAGCAGAAAGCAGGATTTTTAACAAATACTTTCTCCTTCAGATTCTGAAATGCAAATAGGGTTATGCCATAAAACTGATTTTATTGACCTAAATATCCATTCTGAGAAAAAATACTCTACAGAACAGACAGTAAACTATGGATGGCTTCCCCCCCACATTTTAAAAACTGAAATTGTCTTAGGAAAATATATAAATATATTTTTTAAGAACTGATAGCACTTTCTTAAAGAATCATGATGGTACAGCCTGTTATTTTTGCACATTACCTTTCCAAATATACCCAGTCTTTTAGGATCAATGAAGGGCTGTTTCAGAAGTGATCTGAAAGGAAAAAAAGTTTCTATTTTATTTCTGGCAAAGTAAAATGGTTGATTTTACTTTCTGAATATAGTATGTAAAGAACATTATTTGTGCATTAAGGAACTGCCATACATGGAGATCAGGCAGAAGAAGAAATTACATCCATACTAGTACTGCACTGGGAAATGTGATTTGTTTTCTAATTCCTTTTTTATAAGGCAAACAGTTGGTGTTGGGCCCATCTCACCTAATTTAGATATCTGAATTTAGGCACCTTGTCTAAATTATCCATTTACATCTGCTTTTCAGTTAATGGAGAGAAGAGAGATACCCTTTAGCATTCCTACACATTGGAAACTCCTCTCAGTCTAGGGAGGATCATCCTTCAGAAATGCCAGGATTTTCTACTGACTACAGCTTAAATGACTGGCTTTGACCAGGTGCCTACCAGCTAAAGGGAGATAAGATAAATGGAGCTTCTTGAATCCAGATAATTATACAAATAATTAATTCTCTCATCAAGGCCATTAATCATCTATGGTGAATTTTATACAGTAAAGACAGAATAACTTAAGGGGAAATAACAGACACAGCTGCTTATTCATGGAATGGTTGAAGCATTGACCCCTTTCAAAAGAATTAAAAATATCTGGTTTAAAATCTGTCTTTCCCTGGGAAACCCCAGAAAAAGTCCATCCAGACCTTGGTAGGAGCTATTTTGACACGTGGACCCTGAGTAAGGAGTGTTGTCAAAGCTATACATGACTCCTCCACAGAGAGAAATTATTCTTTTCTGCAGCTGGTAGACTTATATCAGTCTAAGAATGATAATGCAAAAGAGAAACAGCAGGCACTTGCCAAAATTTTGCTCTCATGTACACCACTAGAGCTCCATTTGCTCTATGTGATTACTCCAGAACTCTGTGGTGGGAATGAGAGCAGTATCCTATGGTATAGATCCAAAATATTGTAACACAAATGCATTTATGTGTTAATGTGAACAGCAAGAAATATAGACAAATATGAATTAGCTCAGGTGGCATATTTGGACAGCTTTATCAAAGAGAAGCACCAACTCAAAGAAAACCCCAAAAACACCTCTTTGATTTGCTGTTTGCAATGGAAGGATTACGGTTTCAAAATTTGCAACTGCATTGAAAAACAAACATTAACAATGCAGAGAAAACATTCTGGGCAGCTTTAGTCCAGATGCTCATTCATCCAGGGGGAGGCAGGGCGAAAGAGAAGAGCTTGCACATACGTACTCTACAGCTGCTATTTGGTCCTTCACTTCCACTGATCCTAAGCATCGATGGACCTCCTGCAGGATCTTGAGGCCTTGAAATCCACTCCCTCTGCCATCAAATCGAGCTACGATGACATTATCAGAGTTGACAAGCACTGAGTCCCAGTCAATGTGAAACTTATCTGTAACCAACTGGCTGCCTGGAGCTTCATCACTGCAAATACCAACACACCAGACACAAACGAAGACTATTGACAATGTGATGCGCTGTGCCGAGCTCTGATATTTTATTTAACCTACGTGGCAGAGTTCAGTTGGTTATGCAACCCTGCTGAGCTACTGTCACTTCCATCAATACCATCCCATTAGGGCTGCAAGCCCTGCAGCAAAACAATTTCTTTAACTTTATAACCACTGTGCTGCGGTGCTGCCAATACCTGAATATTCTTCGTTGAAGGACACAGAAAATTAAAGCAGGTAGTGCTGCTTATAGTAAAGTGAAGGAAAAAACCCCAAACATAATCACTAATGGCTGGCTCTGGGAAGGCTCACACAGAATTTGTAAAAATCTCACTGAACACACAAAAAGTTTATTCAACACTCTGATTACCATTTTGCAGGATATATAATACTATTAAGAAGGATGTAATCTGAGAAAACAAAAATAATTGCATTAATGTATACTTGAATAGATTTTTTGAAATAGAGTACAAAGAAGACTAAAACATACACTGGAGAAAATTATATTTTCTCCATCCAAATTCATAGAAAGAAATGGATTCAAGCAGGAGTGATAAGTCTATATCATGACCAAAAAAAAAAAAGGTGGTTTACAGCACAAAAGGTGAAATAGAATGGGAGAATGCAGTTTCTAGAAGAACAATAAGATTTTCCATTGAAGCCAAATACACTATTTTCCTTACAAAGAAAATAAAATGTCAGTTTTAAAAGGGAAGTTTGTCATTATTTTTCCCCCAAGATAAACACAGAATAAAAGAACAGGCTACCATGATGTTGTACAAAATGCAAAATAGTCCTATACAGGCTGCATCTGCCAGTGAAATGCAAATTAAAATGTAAAAGTGTCTGTGCTGGCTGTATGGAAATTAAATTGGATGGTCTGTGGGAATATCCTGTCTAAGGTGAAAGAAAGATGAAGACAGAAATTATTATTTTGCCAAATAGACTTATATAAACCCTAGGGAGGAAAGAGAAATAAAACATCCTACAATAAGCAGTCTTATAAATATAATAATGTGCTGATCCAGTATCCGGCTTTGGCTGTGGATAACACAGATCATCCTCAAGGTAATCACTCAGTTAATTAGAAAGCATGTGATGAACATGTGTGTTCTCAAATTCAGTCAGACCTATCTATTTAGTTGCTATACCATGTACTGAAATCAGGATTACTTGCTTACAGACTCAGCCACAACATGTCATGCTTGATTTACTATTTATACAAGTATAAACCGGATCTTGCACATCAAGTTTATACTTGGCTTTATAAAAAGAAAAGAAGAGCATTTTTAGGTGTGCTTAACCAATTCAGTTGTGATTACACTATTAACACTGTGGAGCAATGAGTCTGGAAATACTGTCAAGTGAGCTCTGCAGAAAACACATGATGCAGGAAGTATATAATCATTATTATTTGCAATAAAGAGCAGAAAAATACTTCTAATTTCTGCTCATTGCACAGAGTAAGGTTTCCAGAAGCACCACATATTGAACACAGATGTTTTCACAAAGTATTTATCATTACTTCCAATAATAGGAGCCTCAGACCAGTTACTAATTACCAGTTACTTGCAATTTCTTCCAACCTTCCACAGTAATATATCAGAAATATCCATGTTTGGTAACTTTCCAACAGATTAACAAATTCCACACACGTGAAAATATCGTGAGTCAGCCTGCTTTCCTCCCTTTAAATATGAGAACAAAACTAACACAGTGTTCACAACTGATTTATTTGTGTTCTGTATCTAGGTTACACATACACCTGGTGTATATAGATACAGATATAGATATATTTCTAGACAGTTAGGAATAGGAAAAGAACCATTACAGTTATAAGCCTTTCGCTAAGTTGGAAAGTGCTTAAAACCAGAAAGTGTTTTAAATCAAAGGTGATACCCTTAGTGAAATTCTGCAATTAAAAAAAGGAATAACAAACAGAATCTCAGCAAGTTTCTCAGTGGGTGAGGACTGACAGTGATGGCTTCTCAAGCTCCTCTTTGGAGATCATAGCTGGGCTACTTTTGGGCTCAGAGTTTGAACACTACACATCATCCAGCCCTGCGTGATGGGTTGTTTGACGTATTGCTTTAGGAAGCAATTTTCCAGCGGCTAGTTTATTTCAAGAATGTCCACATAAATAGTCTGTGATAAGCACTTAAAGCTATTTCCATTGAGGTACATATCAAAACTCCCATTAGCACCAAAAGGCCTCTTTACTCTTCAGCTGCCACTATAAAACGATATGGAGTATCTGAGGTGTGCTTCTGTCCTGCACAGAGAGACAGCACACATATATTTCTCAATACTTGCATTATGCCTCTCTATAATTCTTCTAGTCTTTTAATGGCTTGTTCTCAAAGCTGCACAAAATATTCTCTTTCCAACCCTACTGCCTTATCTTGCAATGAGCCCTGAGAGTGCATTCACTGGGAGAATAAACAGGTTTGATTGTTTGTGCAAGGCCTAAGACTTTCAACAGTCCAAAACCAGGTAAACCAACTCCTGCTTATGACCAAAACATAAGAAAACAAGTAAGCAAATAAAGAAACAGAAACCTCTTGGAGACAATTCACTGCTACTTTGAAGAATACCCTCAAATACCACGACAATATTTCCACTGATTCAGTTTTAAAATATCAACTTACATATTGGACAACTTTAAATGGCATTAAATAGTAGATACCAATATTTAAGATACATTATCTATACGCTTGAAGGAAGGAGGTTAATTATGATCAAAGCAAAATAAAGATTGATTATCAACCCTGATTTTATTACCCAGATTATTACCCAGAGTCTTTACTTAATCATTTCCTGTGTGTTACCAAGAAGGGTATCTTCCAACATTTTTAATGAGTAAGGTGAACCATAATGAGGAAATCAAGGATCTGAAAGTTACACTTTGATCTTAATTATATAGAAAAGAGATGGTAATCACTTTTTCAGGCAATTACCGTGCAGCTCTCTAATATATAGATACTGTGTGTATTACATCAGAAGGAAACTAAGTGTGAAACATTATCAGTGGTTTAGGAGAAAAAATGGAAGAAAGGAAAGTGTCTGAATCTGTGTAATATTTTATGGGCTATTCATCACAATTCTGGAAAGAAAAAGAGTGCCAGCCAACATAACTGGTGTCTACATGAGATCTGTTAGACAGTTCAGCCATCCAGAGGGACATAAATTTTAACACAGCAATACAATAACCTACTATTTGAGTATTGCAGCTTGCTTTGCAGCTGCTAATGGATGAATGTTCACACAATTTTTATGCTGATGGTTACAGCATAATCTAGTCCTGGTCCTTAAGTTGAGCCTGCGTCCACATGGAACTGTACTCAGTTCACATCAGGACCAGATTCCCTTGGTACAAGCTTCCTTCCAGCATTCAGCCTTAGCACTCATGGGGGCCATGTGCTGGAAGTACAAATTTACCTGCAGACATCCTTGCATGAATACAGAAGCCTTTTCATTGTCATGCATCTTTGGAATGGCTCCTAGCTTTCAGTGATTTGAAAAAAAAACTCAAACACAGATGACACCAAACGTCATCCCCCCCATAAAATCACTCATCACCTGCCTTCCTTCCTCTCTCTCTCTCTTTTCTCCCTCTTCAAAGTGCAGTGCTACTGAGATGGAAAGCAAACCCCACTTCTCTGCTAATACTCCACTTTTCTGTTATATATCTTCTGGTTTTATATTTCTAAGTGCATGTTGTCTGTATCAAGATGCTTTATAGAATCTCCTTTCCAAAAAGATGAATATACAATTAAACATTCTTTCCAAGGACATTGGTAAGCATTCAGTTTCAAAGGTTTTTCTCTCAATAGCTGGAATATAATGATAATCATATCATGGCTGAGAATGGAAGACAGAAAGCAGGGGCAGCTGAACAGTATGAAAGACAGCACTTTTTATCAGCCCCCAGTTCTCATCTAACACTGCTGGCCATAGGAACAGGGTGTTTCTCCATCAGTATCACTCTGAGACTCAGAAAAGTCAAGTACCTGGGTAATGATATCATCTACACAACACATCAATGCTCCCTATAAAAGCTACATGTTCTCCTTGGACCTGAATGCTTCTCTCTTTTTTTTTCTTTTTTTTTTTTTTTTCCTGAAAGTAGTACTTCTGATCATGAAATAAACCTTAGAATGTCAATTTGGAGCTGTGTGGGTCAAGAAATTACCCCCTATACACCCACAGATAGCCAACTATTCTTTCTCAAGAGCTAGGCAGAATTTATTAGGCTCAAATAATCATCCCACAAGAGAACCTCCCATAACTTCAGTGACAGTTTGCAGTTTTATATTTCATGTGGGGACCTCTTTAATGGAAAAAGGGATTGCTGGCAACCTTAGCTTTAAGTCTGTAAAAAGCTGCTGAAGAAATACAGCTTAATGCAAGTTCTTCTAGGAAAGAGGAGGACACAAAACATTCTACAGTACA
This sequence comes from Cinnycerthia olivascens, assembly GCA_035048155.1. Classification (NCBI taxonomy): domain Eukaryota; kingdom Metazoa; phylum Chordata; class Aves; order Passeriformes; family Certhiidae; genus Cinnycerthia; species Cinnycerthia olivascens. The sequence goes on along the minus strand of JAWWMU010000243.1, from coordinate 7,828,925 downwards.
TGAGCCAGAACAGATTTAAAATTTTCAGTTTCATACTTTCACTAGTGTATAGGGTTTTCTAAAAACAACCCCTGCTAAAGCTAACATTGAGAGTTCAGTATAGCAAAGATAAGAATTTGACCTAAAAGAACCAAAGTCTTCATACTATAAACGTAGTATATAGATGAATATAACAATCTGTATTCATAAGTTGATGACCTTCCTTTTTAACCCACATGCCTGTCATAAAAACACCCAAAACATTTATAAAACATAATCATTCATCATGATTGGCCACATTATTTGCTCACTGGGTACCAACAGCTTTGGTAAGTTTAAATTCAGACCCTGCCTCAATATTGTTCTCACTTCTTTCAACTCTTGATATTGAAAACAACACAAAATAGTATTTTCTTTAGCTCTTCTTTTTCTTTTCCTGTGATTTTTAGCCTTGGACTTCTCAGTTTTCTGATCTTTCCCTTCTATCTTCTCTAGGTTCTACACAAGTTGATAACCCTGTATTTTACCCCAGCTGTATATGGCAGATGATGTATTTCCCAGAACACTTGAAAAGGGCAGCGTTGCACTGCTAACACCTCCGTGTTTCCCTGCTCCCAGAAACAGGAACAAGCACAAGCGTCTGCAAGTCCCTGCAGTGCTGCTGGGGTCAATTCACAGAGTCACTTTGCCTTAGGCACTCGTATAAGAGCTGCTTAAAATATAATCATGCCTCCAAGATCATGCCAGGAAATGCTGCAAAGATGAAATAAAATCCATGTGTCCCACAAGAGAAGAAAAATATGTTCGTGAACCAATTAAAGCAGAGAGCTTCCAAACAGCAGATAACTATAACTGAAAATTCTGAGTTTTAAAACACAAACTGGGCTTAGAAAAAAGCAGGTTTGTGCCTTTCTGTCCTGTTTTCTGATCTGAGCAGAGCAATTTGGGATCATGGAGTAGCTCAGGTCTGTAAACACCTCACATCCAACAATAAGGATCTGTGCTGTCACTGAGGGGAGATCTGCTCCAGGTGACACATCTCAGTGATGTGGTATATCATGAATTTAGCAGTGCACTCCTACGTGCCTGTCACTAAAATTCACATCAGTCCTTGCTAGCTGGGACTGAAAGAAGCTCTGTAGGTCCAGGAGAGTTCTCTCCACCCATGCTGAGTTCGAGTGGAGAAAGGAGGGATGCCCTGAGCTTGCTATCACCACTTTCCCCAGGTAGGCTTCAAGCACACTCTGTTCTTTTCCTCTCCTACACATGTGCAGACACACAACTCAGAGGCTGACTCTCCCCGCAAGAAACACACACCCCATCTTCCAGGGAACACTGTCCTCCTCCCATGCAGCTTTTCTACAAAAATCAACAGACTTTGGATCATGCCTATCATGCCTTCAACCACTGATGATCAAAAGTAACTTTTATTTAATTCTGGTGTTCCTAAAAGCAGTTTTGCTTTATGCAGCTCAACTGAGCCCCTCCTGGAAGCTCTACCCATTTCTCTCTGGGATAAAAAGGAGCCCATGCTGTATGTGAGATGCTCTGTGGGCAGGATCAGCAAGGGTCCAGGAAACACTGCAGGACTACTCAAAGCTACACCATCAAAAACGGCAGTGCCTCCCAAACATGAAAGTACAGCAAAGCACAGTCAGGTTTGACTAGCTCAAAAAAACCCCAGGCATCTCTACCAGACAGCACCTGCCATAAAATCTTCCTAAGAACAAGCCTTTTATTTCTCAACTCAAATCCATGAGATACTTTTTTCCCTATAAAAGGTAAAAAAAAAATAATATAATTTCAGGTTTAAATATTTTCTATGAAGCACTTTTTTTATTATTTTGAGTGATTCCAAGTAGATACTTACATTATTAATAGAAGGGCATACTGGTTTCGATCCGTGAAATCTTTTGGCAGTGACAACTGTAAAGGGAATTCTTTTAAGAAAAGAGCAAAACATTAAAGGCTGGTAGTTACAGAGATGAAGAACAGTAACACTGTAAGAAAGCTTTTGGCTTGCTAAAATAACATTTTGCCAGATTTACCGTAATCCTCAATGTGAAGCATTTTGATTTCAGTCTTGCAATTCTTTTTCTTAAGAACAACTTCTTTCAACACAGGGTTACTTTCCAAAATATAAAACTCTAGAAACAGGAAGAAAAACCACGTTGAAAGGCATGGAAAAATCATCACATCAGAGATACATCAAGATTCAAAAAAATTAAAGAGGGAAAAGTGCAATGAACTTGCAAATTAATCTTGCAATTAATCCTGTAGACTAATTCATTCTATAAATACTTTTTTATAATGCAACTACTTTTCAATTCAAAAAGTTACACAGCCATTTCAATTTTTTTGGCTTTGGTGGGTTTGTTTTCATTAAGAACTACCAAGGAAATTTCTGATGACCAACATGAACATCAGCATCTCTGACAAATCCTAACAGCAGCTGCTGCAGCACAAGGCTGCTCTGCTGGGCAATGTCCTGAGCTTCATACAGGCATCCTTTTCCCAGTATTACCTATTCCAAAGCAATATTTAGCCAGCACAGCTAAATGTGCACGTCCTTATTTGTCTTCTGCACTTCATCCAAGAGCAAGAGCATCAGTTTGGTTTAAAGCTGCAGACTAATTTTAAGCAACCTTTTTACACAGGAAACAATGGCTAATTTGTTCTCTTTTTCTTCTTTTTTTAACTCAAATTACTGATCATGCTTCCAAAATTTAGATTTTTTTAATTAAATAATAAACTCTTCACTCAGGGCCAAAACAGATAATCTGAAGAGAATGCTTGCTCTGGGCAGTCAACCAAAATGGTATAATTATAGTCTGAGGATGGAATAATTGAAATAATCCTGAATCATTCCTCTATGAATTGAAGAGGATAATCTAATCTTGCATTGAAACACTAATGGTAAATTATCTCTCTTATTATTTGGCTTTTTGTTGTTACAACAAACAACATCCCTCTATCCTGACTTGCTTTATTTTACTCTAAGGTGCTGCACATAAATCTCTATTTCAGTAATTCACACTCCATAGTACTTTAGATGCAGGTAATAAAGAGCAAAAGCCTGCCTTCACAGAATTGAGGAAGCCTAAAATGCATTTATTTGAGTAATAGCAACCCCTTACTGAGCTGGATAAAACTCCCTGCTCTGGCTGTGCCGTGGCAGTGGACTTTGGAAGCACAAACAGTGGCATTAAAAAAAAAAAGGAAAAAAGGAAAAAAAAGAAAAAAAAAGAAACCAAAGTGCAGATATTAATTAAAACTTCATAGCAAGGCACTATTTATCAGAATGGTACTTCAAGATTAGCTCCACTGAACAGTGACTGGCCCAGGACAAAGGGGATGCAGACAGGTACAGTTCAGGATTTCTGGATTCTGGGAAAAATCCTGGGGATAATCCAATTAGTGAAATGAGGATATGTAAGAGTTGGTTTAGTGCTTTAGTATGAAAAGTTATCCCCCATTCCTGTAATCCACACCTCCATGCTCGTGGAGTCACAGGGGAGCTGGAGGTGGCAGAGTTGTCAGCTCTGCTGCACCACGGGGGAAATTCAGCTACTCCAGGGCATTCTTCCACTGAAAAGCAATTCTTCCACTGAAAAGCACCTCAGCAGCCAGGAAATGCTAACAGATTTGGCACCAATATACAAGAAAATAATGCATAAAATTTGACAAATAGAGGTATAGAATACCCTCTTAAAAAGCCTTTATTAGTGGATGTGTCTTCATTGAAATTGTCAGCAGAGTTGTTCTGATTTGAGAAATAGAAGAGAAGGACTAAATCACCATATGTAGGTCAGGTTTTATGATCAATCATCCAAGGACTGTACCTGACTTCAACATAATTGGATTGTAACTTTAAAAACATCTCTAGAAACACAAGAGTTGCACAGCAATGGCAACATGATCTACATAGGAAGTGAAAAGGATGAAGACCAACCTGCCATCTAATTTACTCAAGTGTAAACAGGAGATGAGTCACATGTACTTAGTCCAAAAGATATCTAAAAATCTGGAAATGCTTTAGAATTTACTGTTTTCCTTACCATTTGCTGGTGTGGAAGTTGCTAAAAGGTAATTAATAGCACTTTATATGAATTTGTTTTCACTTATTTGCATGACATTTTCACGTGCTTACTTTCCCCTCAACCACACTCCCCAAAGAAATTGGGGATGATAAGAAAACTTACTTATTTCATAAGGTATATATACTCACTTGCAGTATTACTTGTCCTGTGCACACTTACAACTGGAACACCTGGTCCTGTTTTGAGGAGAGGAGATAAACAGAGGAAGGGTGAGGTACTTTGGAGTTCAGTGACAAAGAATGGGAGCACCAGTTACCACACAAGAAAAAAAAAAAAGGAAGCTCCATACACACAATTCCACTCAAAGACAGCAGGAATTCCACTGGTTCCTCTTGGAAATGACAGAGGCTGGGCTACAGGACCAACCAAGTGTGAAACAGCCACTGCCTCCTGCCTGTTCAGCAGTTCAGACCCTGCACCCAGAGGGAGCATTCTTTTTTTTTTTTTAATAATCTCCATTTTTCAGTTTTAAGTGACAAATAAAAAAAATTATGGATGCACTTAATGGTACTGTTTAAAACACAGTAGTTTGACATTCATAAAATTTAGGCTGACTGGGAAATGAATTATTGATAATATCCACTTATTTTCTCTATGGAAAAGCTATAGAGGTGTTGAAAAAATATATTTCACATAATTATCTGTTTAAGAAGCTCCCTTGATATGTCAACTCTGCAAAACCAACAGCATCACAGTAAAATCTAGGTGTGATGTAGTCTAATCCTATTTCACTTACTTTATTTTCACTGAACCACTGAGAAACTAAAAATGAGGAATAATTCTTCATGCCAACAGCTACTGTGCAAATGCACAAGGTGGTACGTGAGACTGGCATCACCAAGCATTCAACATTTCAGAAGTGGCTGATCCCCACCAGTGTAAACCTGCAAAAGAAAATCTTGTGCCCCACCCCCTACATGGAATTTACACATGAGAAGCTCTGTTCTACCTCAGTGTTTAAATTACAAGCTACTTATTGGGTGAGGAAGAATGATGCAGAAAAGCTGAAGTCCCTTATGACTCCATGGCAGATGAAGGCATGGACCCTTTGAAATTAGGACTTACAACTCTCTTTTTGAGAAAAAAAAACAATTCCCTTTGAGAGTTCAGAAACAGAGCTTAATTTACGTGTTTTGAGAGGTTGTCTCTCTCAATTAATTATGGCATGAGCCTAGGGAAATGCAAATACCTGAAATAAATAAGATGATGACATTCACAGCCATCACTAAAGATTTTTATCACTTTTATTCTCTTTCTCAAGGGGAATGATAGACAAAAGTCTTACAGGTAGATTGTTGACAAATCACAGCTTTATGCCTTAGCTCTCTGAGACAATTTCTTCAGATGTCTCTTTTGCTTTGGTTTGTTTTCATTTCCAGCTCTTTTTACTTCTGAATTTGTCATTTTGCTTTCAATTCTTATTTAAGAAAAACCATTTCTGAGGGGGACAGTACCAGCATTTTCCAGCCTCTCTCTGTCTTAATAGAAGATGGAACAATGATGACATTTTGAAAAAAAGGAGATTGCAGTAGATTAAAACGCTGATCAGAGGTAAAAAGAAGTCAAATTTTTGTCACAGGCACTGCATTACAGTGCCTCAGAACAAAGCACAGAACTTGGATTTCCCATTGACCTCCTATCGCTAACCCCAAACCCACAGTTCATTTCCTACTGTATAAAAGGAGAGAAACAATTATTCCCTTTCTGTACTATCTTATTTGAGTGGAGAGAAAAATATCTTGCTAGTGTTTGTGAAGCTAAAGGAGAAATCCAAAAGCAGTGTGGAAAATAAGTGTAAAGGATGTGGTTGCCAAAAGTGAGAGGCTGAGGAGCCAGTCCTCCATCTCCCAGTCAAGAAATAACTCCTCACTCAGAAGAGTCTCTGAAGATGGATATAGCTGGTAAAATGAGAGAGATCTCCTGGTTGAGGGAAACTAAGAAGGAAAAACTATCCTAATAAAGGTGCTTGTGAGTAAACAGGAGGTTGAAGAATTGAAAACTATACAGATCGAACTAGTCCAAAGTCCCCCAAGGGTTTTTCTGGGCAAATTGCTTTTGTTACAATTCAGTGAAGGCTTTTTGCTGTGGGAAAACCAGTGTGTATGCACAGAGTAGCTGTGCCATTTGTCCCCTCGAAGCAGTCTGCCTCATACTCTCACAAGCAGAAGAGTTTTGATGCCTGTTCTGTGGTGACCTTGCCATCAACTCGGATGCTGCCAAATGCCCAGCCCAGCCCAGGGCCCTGCACTACACAGGGGCCACACTGGAAACACAGCCAGGCTCCAAGGAGAACACCCTGAACAACTCCCAGCCAGCACTAAGTCTCCATTAATGTCAGAGGCAGAAAAAAAATTAATGACAGTGGTTTAGCATCCCTGCCCAGCATCTACAGCTCAGGGTAGTCTACTGCAACTCAGTGGAGTGGAGGGTTAATCCTGGGAGGATGATCTACAACCTTTCCAGCTCAAACAGAGAACTGCCAAAGTCACTGGAAGTCGTGAGCTGGGGATCACAAGCACAACCTCCTACTGGCATCCACATCAAAGAAGCACATTAAAAATTACAGGCTGAATATGCTTTGCTAAAATAGTAACAAGATGCTTTTGGACTCTGGCATATTGCTGATTCAGGGCAAAAAAACCCTCCCAATTTATCAACCCTCTCTCCTGCAAGAATCTGAGACTTACCCCTGGGGATTACATCAGGCACAAGGGAAAACTCTGCTTAAAGCAGGAGGAGCTCATTACTCAGAGCAGGACGTCAAGATCACTTCTGCTGCAGATTTAACCATGTATAAACCATACAGTTTGTACATTCTTCTTCTAATCAGCTATGTACTGTAGGTGCATTTCCACAAAAAAACAACCCAAATCAACAAAACTGAAAAGAACCCTCCTTATTTTAGCCAATATATATTCATAGTTTCTTTGTTTGGATACATTCAATGCTCAAGTCAGAAGGCATTTTATTTTTGTGTGAGGAAAAAATAAAGTAGATTTGTGAAAGAAATAGAGAAAAAGCATGAATATGAAATGAGCTATTCATATGTATTTCAGATGAATTGTCCTCTACTCTTTGAAAAAATACTGGGGGGAAGAAAAAATACTGGGGGGATGGTGCCTGTAAAATTTTCAAGAACAACAGGTCTACCTGTGTACTTTATTATGCATTGTCTCATGCTTTTCTGAACCTTTTTTTATCACTTATACATCAGTGCTTATTTCCTGTGTGTAGGTTATAAATTTCTCTGGGTGAGATGGTTTTAATTTTTTGTTTATACAGAAATTCTGAAGCCAACAGGTACCATTTAGTGCTACTGGAATGCAGCCAACAGTAAAACACCATGAGTTGTTTATTACAATTGCACTGATATAGAGGATCTGTCTCTGGGGATTAAACCACAGCAGTTTTTTGGCAGATATACCCATACACATAATTATGGGGGTGTATAGATGCACTGCACATACATGTGTACAAACAGTCCTAGAGAACACAGGCCCTCATTTTTTAGCTAGGTATAGTCACACAAGATCAATCTCAATATATAAAATAATAAACTGTTACAAACCACAGTACCATCAGCAAAATTCCAAATTTTTTGGTGAAGGATTTCTATTTAGGGTGAGTGTAAGCTGATGTCCTTTACTCAGACAGAGGGGTCAGGATTCGAGCAGCTCTCTGACATCATTCATAATTTAACTATTTCACAGAATATCTTTACTTGCAGTCTTTGAGTAGGCTCTGTTCAGAACTTTGAGTAATCCACTGCTGAGCTAAATGTTAGACTCCAGCCCAATGCCCTTCTCAAGGGAATACACTAATTCAGGAGCAAAGAGCACTGCACCCTGTGCATCTGCCTTACCTTTACAGTGCAGGAGAAAATGCCTGTTCAAGGGGCTGAACTTGGCACTGAAGTATGTGCACTGGTCCTTCAGGAAGTTACACGAGAGACACTGACGGTTCAATGACCCCACTGTTGATACACTGGGGGAAGAAAATGATCAGAAACATTTTACATTGGAATAAAATACAATAAAGTAAACTTGGCTACGTGGACAGGATCCAAAAGCTGCCCAAAGCACCATTGGCACTGCAATAACTCACAGTGCTGGGGGGGAACATTAGCATTAGTAGGAAACCATGAGAACCTCACTAACCTCAAATTTAAGCACTGAAAATGAGGTGATTTGCCCCTACATTTTAAGTACATGACTAAACTCTAAAAATATTTTTACTCTGAAAACTTTGATTACTTTAAAAACATAGTCATGCTAAATGCTTGTATTTAGGCTTAACTTTTTAGGTGCTTATAAAGGACTAGTGAAGACGTAAGTGGTAAAAACATTTTGTGTTAGAAGCTTTCCAATTTTTTCGAAAACGGCAATTTTAATTTTAAAAAGCAGAGGTTGTTTCCTTGTTACAGCTCAAGCATACTAATTTTTACACAATATAAATGATTACCCAAACACCACAACATTTATGGCTTGGGATAAAGAAGCTGATAACACAGCTCCATGTACCTCTTACCTGTGCAGCTGTCTTCCTCTTGGGGACTCCTCAGTGCTTAAGAAATAACTGTATCCAAAAGAGGAAAAAAGTTAAACTCAGTTTGGTAAACTGTCTAATATGGGTAGTGTTTAGAGAAGTGACAGACGCCATAAGTAATGTTTTTAAAAAATAAAAATTCACAAATATCATGAAAATCAAATACTTATATATAAACCAAAGTTCCAAGATTAAACTTAGACCCAGTGTACAGATTAGCTATTTCAAAAGCTATAAAATTCCTATTAAAACAGTGATGAAAACAAGATTTCTTGGTTTTAATTCCTGCCATGCCCAGAAGCTCCAGCAGCAACCAAGACAACTCTGTGCATATTAAAAATACAGAAGAAAAAGTTTCTGCTTCACTCCAGGAGTTTGCAATATAAATCCAAGTAGTAGATAAAGGTCACAATGAAATTATGTCATATATTACAACAAGTCTTATGAGATCTGAGAGTCTTTGAACTGTAAACCAACTTTTTTCTTCTATTTACTTTGCATGGTTGGAAAGAGACTTTGCAAGAACACCAAGACAAGTCCTTGGTGTTTCCCTGATGAGATCCCCATGAAGTTTCTGCCTGAAGGGCAGGAGGGCAAGGCAGTCCCCTCAAGTGCTGAGACAGCCCGTGTCACATCTGTCACCTCTCTGCAGCCTGAGTGCATCCACATCTCAGTTTTACCCCTGGGCCTTGCAGAAGTACCAGGGAATTCTCTATGGATATATTTTCAAAACCCATAAAAAGACTTGTCAAGAAAGGGCTTTCCCCAGTACAGTGGAAAAGATTGGACTTATTGCAGCCTAAAAAAAAGTTCTTGTTGAAATATCATTAATTTTAAAGTAAATGAGAACTAGATATGCTGGAGTATTTTTTGCCATGGACAGATAAAAATGAAAATTAAACTAAATCCACTGAAGTCGGGTGAAGCCTTCAGATATTTTGTGTTAGTTCCAAACTCCTCCCCAAAAGCACCAAATATGTGTTGCATTTCCTTCCTCTCTATCACTAAGATGGGCTGTGGAAACTTCTCTCTGTGGGTAAGAATCAGGAGCTCTGATAATCTCCAGAAAGAATTTGAATTTATGAAGTTGGATCAGATCCCCAAAACTCTGAGACCACATGCAGTAAAGGTGTGATACTTTATCAAGTACTAAAAATTTACTATGACTTCTTTTCTGAATTCCAGGAAAGAAGTTACCAAAATGTTACTACTGTTGCACTGTGTGTTCCTTTTATTCCTTTTATTTTGAAAAATACAGAGTCACGTGATATCATGGTGTGATTTTTTCCCTCTGCATAAAAATGCATTTAGGAAAAGAATAGCAGATAAATTGTCTGATAACTGCACCTTATGTACTCAGGGGTATCAAAGTTATGGTCATGCTCCAAAATGAAAGAAATATTGCTGCTTAATTTTGAGTTAAATTGATTCAACTTTAATAATTTGAATATTTTTATTACAAAAGGGAATAGTACTTGTACTTACATCTTTTGAGTATTTTCATCATATGCCAGGATTTTGATAACTTCCCAGTTGCCCGATGTCAGGTGTCTCACACTGATTTGTTCACTTTTAGCCTGTTGAGAGATGGCAAACATCAACTTTCACCTTGCTACATTCTTCTTTGCCTAGCACATGTCATTACTGATTACAGCTTTTTAAACTTTAATATGCAAAATAACATCTTTAAACCACAAACGTCACATTTTGACAGGTTTGAACTTCACTTATCCTTTCCCTCCCAACTATAAACCTTTTAAAATCAGTAAAATAATCTCAGTTTTCAGCACAATTTTTCCTTCAGTTGCCCCCCTCAACAAGCAATAGAAATCAGGTTAAAAACAACAAAACCTGATTGAGAAGCTCATCTGAGGGTTTTCTAATGCAAAAGGTAAAATCCTGGCTCAGGCTACTGAAGATTAAAACTTCAACCCTCACAGCTTGGATGTACTTTACGTGGATTTCTCTTTATTAGGGTTATTATGCTTGGCCTGGATACATATTCTTAGTTTTCAAATTCAAGACAAACTTTATAAAGAAAAGATGTGACATTTCAGAGGTGATAGTCAGCAGTTACAAGGCCTACAAAAAGTCATAAAGGCAAAAAGGTTGGCCTTTATTTTCAATCCATGTATTTCTGAACCGTGCCCTGAGCTCCACATCAACAGCAGCAATAACTAAAAAGAAGTAAATGCTCAAAGGTACCCTGTGAGACACATTGGGAGCTGGCAAGGCAGAACTAAGTCCCTTGGAATTGATCTGTTTCCTAACAGATCCACAAGGAAAAAAATGATGTAGCAACTCCATGACAAGCCTTGCAAATGAAATCAGAATATTCTGCTAGGTGCTGTACATGTTTATGATGAGGGTTCCCTGCTCAGAAAGGTTCTGATATTCAGTGCTCTCTCTCCAGGAATGATTAAAATGCATATTAGTGATTTATTGTAAGTGACTGTTTCTTCTCTAGAGAGAGAGAAGCTGCAACTATTGAAATAGATATTTAAATATTAAGATCACAGAATCTAACAAGAAACAGCAATAAAAAGCACAGCCAAGTGTTAATAAACATGGTTATTTTTCAAGGTTACAGCCATAATAAATAATTTATGAAGATTGCAGAAAGTTATCGCTTTGATCCATTAAAGTTACTTTATAATTCTTATTTTGTGGTTGGAAAAAAAGGAGACTTTCTAGAGTTACAGAACTCCATGAAAGAAATGTCCAGATACATAAGACATGATTCAATCCCATTTTGAGATTAGTTTCTTTTAAATATTTCATAAGTTACTAAAAGCATTTGAAAACAATAACCTGCACATCCATCCCTCAACATTCAGACAGTAAATAATCTATGATAGACAGTAACCTTTCAGACAGTAACCTCTCCCTGCATAAAGATTTAATTAGATGCCTCTGCTAACGTGCTTTGTGTCATTGACACGTGTTTTCTGAAGTGCAGCCAAAGAAATGCAGCCTGAGAAAGACCAGCATTTGTTGCAAGACTGAGAAATCAGCATCAGTGATTAAATCAAAGTGAGCCATTAAAATTTGCTTCTTTATCCGTGCAAGTCCACATTGGTTCTGTTTCAACTTTCCTGCACACAAAAGCTGATTTCTGTCAATGGGCTGATGTCTGTGGCACCAGAGAAGGAATGAGAAGCCCCGTGCCAAATTCCAGTTACCCTTTTCCATCACGGAAATGCTGTCACCATCTGGGTACTGGTGATCTGCTGACTGCTTTAAATTCCACACCTGCTGTGCTGCTGTGGCTCTCACAAGGTGTGACAAACATCTAATGTGACAAAGGGCTTTATGTGCAACGCTTAATATACTTTTTATGCCTCTATGTTTGCTTTAGAAATAATGGACAATCAGATTAATGCAGTGTGTAAAACACATCATATAAACATATTTCCTGCCCTTTACTGCTCTGTATCAGCCCCATTACCACGCAGAATGTTGCTTACTGATGAATAATGGCTGATACATGGGATATCACCCTTCCTTTTTCTCAGGAGCAGCAACATGCTAAAAGCCAAATTTGTCATTGGTGATACCATTCAGATTTGTTTATTCAAGCTGATGGCAGGCAAAATAGAAGTATTTTTTCGTTTTGGAGCTGTGCAGTACCCAGGGCTGTAATTCTGCCTAAAAGGGACAGAATACTAAATTCTGAAACATAAGCTTGACTTTAAACATTATTCTGTTGGAATGAAAAGATATGTTTAAAAATAGGCAGTATTTCATTACCTTACTGGACATGAGTGGGCTTAATATTTGCTTAAATATTTTCCTGAATTAGGATCAAGCATCCTGGGCTTTTTAGTAGCAAGAAACGTCAGAGTTTGCAAAGTTAAGGCAAGCTTGATTGTATCTGTAACATCCTTAGGAATGTTGCAAGTGAACTTTAAGATCTAGATCATTATTATTTCATGTATTTTAAAGGTACTTATTCATCCTGTGAAAGATACCAAAATAAGACTTGATTGACTAAATGGTTTTGCTCAGGTGTGAATTTTTATGTGGTTATTATATCAATACACCTTTACCAGACTGTCATCTGAGTTACTGTTTTCTTTAGGAAATAGAATTTGACATGTCTGTGATCCCTTTTATCTTCACTGACTCTTTCCTGATGTATTTACTCTAGTGAATGAGCATCTTTGTTCTTGTTTCTTCAGGTTAAACTGTCATTAAAGTTCTTTTGTTCTTGTTCTGTCTGCAGTGAACATATTTCAGGATTAATAATGTTCATACCAGAACACTGTCATAAAGGCAGATAACAGTTGCCTGGCACAAATCTATTTTGATGTTTTGGGCACCTTAGTAATCCCTCCTATGTCATATGGCTCTGCTAAAGCACCTGGATTAATGCTCTGATGATTTAAATAGATGCCTTGGAGTGTTCCGTTTCAGGGCATAATTTCCTTTATTAGTTCATCACAACTTCATACTGGTGACCTTCAAAGTCACCCTGCAAATTTATCTTCTTTCAGATTCTTCTTTGGAAAAAGTAATGACCCTGGGAAATGGAAAATGTTGGAAAAAGTTATAAATACATCCCACTGCATCGAGAGACAAGCTGGACAGGACAAATGACCATGACACAAGTGTTCTGATTAAACTGCAGGTCAGGCCTTTGCTGGGCCACAGTACAAGTTCCAGATAAGCAGTGGGATATCAAAGGCAGCCTGCTCAGAGCCTCACCTGCACGATGAACATGGCTATGTGGTGAAACTCGCCGCGGCCGCCCTGCTTCACCGGCACCGTCATGAAGAACTTGCTGCCGTCCTTGGAGAAAACAAGTTCTTCATTCTGTAAATGTTACATTGTGTTAGCCTGGCGCACTCTTCATTACACTTCTTAACAAGAGATCAGCCTAAATTTTTTTGTCTCCTTTGTTTTGCTGTGGTCAGAAGACAGTTGGAGAAAACATCCTCAGGTTTTAAGTACATTCTCCTAAGTTAATGTGGTGGCTAAAGCTGAAGGTAGTTCAAGTCATGTGCAATCCTGTCCTAAAGCATGGGTTACAGCCCCTTCAAACTCTCCCTCAGACTGAAAACTCTGGGAATCTCATTCCTAAAGCAGGGGGACTTTCCAGCACGGTGTCCTTTACAGAAATATAAATAATGACAGAGAGAGCTCCTACTGCTGAGGAGAACAAAAGTTTCAATGGTTTGGACTCACTGAGTACATGTTTAACGCCCACTGATTTTGATAAAGTTGTATGGAAAAAATAAGCACATTGAAGTGATATTCTGAATCAGGGTTTTACCACAAACTGTAGCCTGATGTGATACCATCTCTCCATGTCTAGCTTTGCACAGAAATATTAAAGAAAAATGGCTTGATATAAAAGGATAGGGTTTTTTTTTGTTAAAATGATTTCTCATTTGCACATTGCAAAATGAAGCCTGAAATGTAGTTTAAATAGAATGTGTTTCATCCAGTTATAGGACAAATCTGAAGCTATGAAGGTGGAATAATTGGCTGACATATTAGTTAAACATATTGTTCTGGGTATGAATTTAGAAATATTTTACTTTCTCATTCCAATTACAGCCCATATGACCTTTAATCTTTGAACTCCTTCTGCTTTAATTTGGTGAGATCATTTTTAAATCAGAAACAAATCACAGTAAGTAGGACATGCCTGGAATGGGATTCATCTGGTCTGTCTTCCACCATCCCAAACTTAGGCAGTTAATCAGCTGTTCATCTAAATGCTTACTGAACTGAATCCAGACAGATCAGAAACTGGAGGGAACACTGCCTCCAAAAGCCTCACAGGTGTCTCAGGATTTTATTAGCTTATAAAATAACACACAGTTAAATAAAAATGACAATGAAGCAATTACACATTATGCACTCAGAAATAGCATTTATACTGTACCTGTTTTGGAAGCCACAGATCTGACTGCATTTCATATTTCTAAAAGAAAAAAAAAGGAAAGAAATTGTTTTTATGGAATAGCTATAGATAAAAAATATTTCCCACATTCAGTAAAAGGTCTCTAGCCATTTCATCAGGTTTTTCTCTACTGTGTTACAATCTCCCATTCTCTTTGATGGCACTTGCGTTGAGACAAATGATAATTTAATTACAAAGTCAGTTGCTTTATTCAGAGTTTTTGGTAGAACACCACAGGGGAACTAAGAATGCCATTTCAGTCCTTTCTGATTAGCAATCAAGAAGCTTTACACAGACAGTTCTATTTGTTTTTTACCTCTAGGCATCATCTGACAACTGGATCTTTTAGGTCCTTCATCAACACTGGGCAAACAGCCAGCATCAAGCTCAAATTGTGAGACCTTTTCAAATCACAACCCTGTGCTTTAATGGGTTGTAGTGTGGGATTAGTGACGAGAATAAAAAACCCAACAAATTATTGAGTTTTATGGTTCATATTCATATTTCATATCATGCCATCTGAAAAAAAAACATAATCAAATATTCTGCACATATTGTTGGAAAAAATATATAATACACATCAACTGCTGCAAATTGTCAAAGTCACAATGAAGTAATGAAAATTTATTAGCTATAGAAGAATCTGTATGTATATGGCCTGAAAAACGAAAATCTGTAGCTATGGCAGCTGTCGGGTTTATACATTCCTTTTTGAAACTGAGGATGTGTGCAACATCCTAGGGAGAAAAAAAAAAAGATTTACAGCTGAAATCAAATGATGTGATGCAATGCTAAATTCTCACAGCATTTAGCCCCTCCTCATCCATTAGTGATTTCAAGAGCATCACCTTATCCCAGAGAGTGGAGTGTAGGAACGCCCCAGGATTAGCCAGGCCTGGGCTGTGCTCACAACAGTGACAGTGCATCATTATCCTTTCTCATCTCCCTAAAAATGTCATTTGTTGCACTGTAAGTGTTCTGGAGTGGGACTTCTCAGTCTCTCTCTCTTACCCAGGACGACTGTGTCCTGGATTACAGTTCCCTGGAGACCTACTTCCAACAAATCCAATTGACCCTGGAGCACAAAAAGGTTTCCCTCTCAGAAGCAGCTGCAGTGGTTCAGGACCAACTTTCTTAACCAAAAGACAAAAGGTTCATAGGAACCAGGTGAAAAGCAACCAAATCTCCATGGTCACAAACTTAATCCATACTTTGGGAATTCATTCATAGTTCCTGAGTGAGGAAAAGCACCCTGCAGTATGCAGCAAAAGAAGAATATGAGCTTGGAAATTATCTCTTAACACTTCCATATGACTGACTTCAGTAGCAGACACTTATGGGAGCCTTTTGACTCAGAGGCCAACATTAATCACTCATAACCATTTACACTGCCAAATTATACCCTCTGCTTTGGAGCATCTGTTGGTACTGATATCAGCATGTGTAGAAAATATTTATACTTTTAGCTGGTTCTGGGAAGAGATTGTGACTCAGAATGGGAAAGCAGCCAAGTGCATTCAAGATGCAAGATTGACTGTGAAAATGGGGAGATGTAATGCAGGAGTGTCAGAAGTCAAAGTCTGGGTCCAGGCGTGGAATGTGTCTGGATTCAAAGAGAAAAATGCATTTCAGCTTGGCTTACATTCAAAAATGAAATATCCCTGTCGCCTTGCTTTTTTTTTTTTTTTTTTTCAAAGTTATTTAATTCTGCGATCAAATTTGAAGGATTTATAAGAATTTTACACATTTTCCTTAAGTGTGAGAGACAGAAAGCTCTAAAATGAAACTCTGCAGGGGGAGAGAGGAAAAACCAGTCAGCTGAAAATATCTGTTAGAGGACAAGCTTGTCACTGCTCTAGCTATACCCCAAGTACATGATGTTCAGCAACTGCAGCTTCCAATGAAGCTAATGAATGAACAAAGCTTAGTAATTCTGAAAATGTCACTCAAAGTTGCTAATTGCATGAACTCATTTCACCACATTCAGAACTTCCTCACATCCATTTCCTCCCTGTTGACTAATTATATCCAGCTCGCAACCACTGCATCTGCAAACTGATTTCCAAATATCTTTTTCTGAATATGAAAACAACATGCAGAAGAAACCTTGAAAAGATAACTTGGGAAAAAAAAATAAACAACCCTAACAACTTACCCTGGTACAAGCTCCAGTTGTGGTTTCACAAACTGTAAGGATGGAGATATTCTGAGCTCTGTTTAACCACCTCACCACAGCCTTGGTGTTGCTTATCCATTTCACCATGGTGATATAATATTCCCTAAGCAAAACATTTGAAAACACCATGTTCAGATCATTGATATTTCAGATTAGACTTCAGAAAAAAATCCCCCATATATACAGTTCATGCAAATGCTGAATTTGTACTGCATGACAGTGCCAGTACTAAAGGATGGAGAAAATAACCCCAAATGTCCAGCATCTTGTGTTCCTACAAGTGGGATGGCTCAGTCCTTCAGTGTGATGCTCCCCTGGGAAATTTTTGCATATATACACAAACTTTACCAACTGTGAAACATATGCTTGCAAATACACATGAACTGTGTACTTTCCAGCCAGCTTAGAAACAAGCACTGAATTCCAAAGGAAGCCAGTAATTTTCCTACAACAAATAACTTCAGATGACACTTATTTTTGCAAAATAATCTAGTCCTACTGCCAAAGGAAAAAAAAAAGTTCTGTAACACAAAAGTGCAGCTAGAGCCCACTGCAAAACTATAAAATAACAAGTATTTTACAACACGACTTCTGGATAAAAGGGAGGTCTCTCTCACTGTCAATGTGTTCCTGTTTCTGTTTTAACAAACAGCTCATAATATCAGCCAAATTATCCCTCCCTCAACAACTCTGGCTGAGCACATGAGGCTTCCTGGGCTTGTGGTATGGAGGATTTGCCTCCCTCCTCCCAGGATCCTGCTGGGCTGTCAGGCTGGGCATGTTTAGAGCAGACCTGTTGCAGTCTGTCATCCCAGCCCAGCTATTTCCTTCCCTTCTCCCCTGCTGGCAGCTCTCACAGTCCAGCTGAGTTATGAGCAGCAGAGGAGTGAGCTTGCCTGGAAAAAACCACGACCCCCTTAAAAACAAGGGGCTTAGCTTGAATATAATTAGGTTTTTAATCTATTACTGATAGAGATCTCATTACTCTTTGACAACAGGCTTTTAATTATACATTCAGAAGCCTCCTTACTAGATCAAAGCTGCTGAGCAGCACCAGCTGCAAAGCTGCACACAGGAGAGGCAGGAGACAGGGCTGCACTGCAGCTTCACCCAGCCTGGTGCTGTGTTTGCAGGACACACCTGAACAGCCCAGCACGCACACATTCCTTTGGCTTCCCTATTTGACTTCTAGTAAAACTGAGATTTTCACATCTGGATACCAGAATGATAAATAGAAATGGGGACTTCAAGTGTGTCCTGAGTCTAATATTTACTTTTTTTTTTTTCTTTAACAATTTAATCTTACCAAGGGGCAAAAATGTAAGCACAAGTAAAACAAGATCTACCATGACACCAGGTGACACAAGCAGGAGAGCAATCACTTTGTGTCTCTAAGCTTCTCAGGCTCTATTGTACACACCTCCAGCCCCTCACAACCCCACTTCAAAGAGGGAAAACTAACTGGACAAGGGACTGAAGCAAAATATGAAATGATGTTTGTCACTGAAGAAAACATAAATTCTATTCCACATGAAATGGAAGCATTAAGGGAGAAACAGTAATCGCAAGAAATACAACCACGTATCTGAAGGAAGACTGTCAGTCTTTTCGTGGCATTAACAGTGCATAGTAGGTGGTAATTTTTTCCACAGAATTAAACTTTCAGGAGTTAAATTTACAGGTATTATCCCTATCTTTATATCAGAAGAGCCTTAGCAGGGGAAATACTACCAAGTACCTTTACAGGATCCCTAAAAGAAGAAAATTAATTTTGCTTTGAATTTATTAATTGAATTTATTCATATCTTACATCAAGTCCCCAGATGCCCTAAAAATCAGGCAAGCAGTTTTATGACTTCAAAGGTCCTACACCAGAGACAATTTGGAACAAGTTGAGAATCTGAATTTTTGTGGTTAACTACCAGAACCTCTTTCCCCCTCCCTTCCCATTTCCATGGTTTCTGTGTAGGAGTGAATCTCTCCATAACAGCAGATGGTTCTGACCTGTACAATACCTATTTCTAAAATGTTTCTGCCCTGAAAGGTCCTTAAAATTATATGTGATAATGAACTATTCAATTTAATTCTGAAAGACTCCCATGGCCTATTTACTGATAACTCCATAATGAAAAGGTTAGAAATGCACTGAAATAAATTGGCTGCTAAAGGTAGCTTTTTACTAAAAAAGCTAATACTTTAGGAAACCCCCCCCCAATCATTACAAACTTCAGAGACTTTCACTCTAGAAAAGCCTGTTAAAAGCACATTTTTCATACCTCTCTATATATAGATACATGGATATATATGGGTTGATGACCAGTGTGAAGACTGTCACTGAACTCCTCAGTCAAATTCACAATTCACAGTAAAACTGGCTCACAATTATACAACCTTTCTAAGTTTTACAGCATAGAAATTATACCTTAATAATTAAAATGACAAATATTTTTTTGAATACTTTTTTCCCCCAGGTTTAAATAGATTTACTCAGTCTGCTCATGCACTAGCAAGTGAGAATTTTAATCAATTGAAAAACAACAATATCTTTATCAAGAACTGGCAAAGATGCTCCAGGGATTTGGCTTCAGCTTCAAGAGGGCAGGAAAAGTTTTAAGATACTAAGATTCATATTTGAGCCTACTATTACTTTCCATCTGCTGAGGAGGCAGAATGAATCTGAAAATGCTGAAGTGAAATCATAACATCTGAACATTTTCAAGATTATCTTTTTCTTGGGGATCTTTTCTCACACATTGCTTTCCTGCTTAACTTCTTTGCACCTTCTGACACTTAAAGTTCCTCTTTAATGCCATTAAGGAGAGTGAAGATACTGATCCTGATGGCAAGAAATCTCTTTCAGATCTTATATCACTGTTTAAATTAATGAAGGATTAGCAAGCAGCAGCAGATTTTATTATGTTTTTCAGTAGTGGTCCATCAATAGAAAGAAAATAGTTCAAAATGCTCAACTCATTCTAAATAATTTCTCTTACTAACACAGTAAGTATTCAAGTTGACATTAGTAATTGCAAGGCATAATTTACTATTAAATTATTCCTGCAATAAATTAGAGTACCTCAATTTGTGTAGAAGAGAGCTACACCAGCCTAGGTAACACCTGCTTGTAACAGTTGTGGATAAGAGGCCACTCTTAACATCCTGATTGTTTTGGGAAAAATTAGCATAAAACGTTTCACCATGAAATTACATACCTTGACTTAAAGCTGTCAGGTGGCATCAGTTCCAGGGTGTGTGCTGGTCCATACAGATTAACTACAAACAGCTTTACTGTGGGGTTTGTTTGACCTGCCTTTGGAAAAGAATAAATAAATAGGAGTATTAGAGACACTGAATCAGTGACAGCTAGAGCAAACTCACTTGTTCACATAATTGAGTATTTTTATAAGAATGAAAAGGTAGTAAAATTCAAGTATCTTAAATCTGAAAAATTATTTTCAGAGCCATATGAATCACACATAAAAATAAGAAGTGTTGAGTTACTGTCTCTCCACCCTTTACTGATGGAAGATCTTCCTGTGCAGAGCAAGTGACCAGCACTAGAAGTGGCTTTGCCCAGTTCAGTGAAGTATCTGCCAAAACACAGTCAGCTCCTAAATCTGCAGGTAAATCCAGCCTCCAGCTAAGTCTTTTTCAGATGCTGTTGTTCCTTCTGAAAAGTTGCACTACCTCAGTCTGGGACAACATTCCTCCTCTCTTTTTCTTTACCATTTTCCTTAAGTCTTCCTTCCCTTGTTTGCTGAGCTGAAAATCTCAATTTCTGGTCTGTACCAGGAGCCAGCTGCTTTGGCAGGCCAGCTCCAAGGGAAACAAAATGCTTCTTGTGGCTAAAGGGGAATAACGTGGCAGCTTGATGGATACCCACTGAGAAGAGCCTGATAAATCTTGAGGATCTACGGGGAGGTGGGAATCATCCTTCTCCCATACTCGTTACTAAGGGATGCTCCTGAGATGAAGAGGAAGCAAAGGAAATAGGAAGAGAGGACTTGAAGGGCTGCAGGGAGGTGCTACTGGTCCCACAGCCCTGTCCTACACATGCCATCCCCAAGTTTCTGTTTCATTGCAGGAATTACACTATGGGACACCCTTGGGATACAAAGAATGAAATGTGCTCCTCAGTGGGGCTGACCCCTGTCTAGGGGACTGGAAGGAAAAGGTAAAACTCCACAGATTTACTACAGCAAACGACCAAGTTGTACACGTGGCTCTTCACAGGCTGAAACACACCCAGAAATTCCTTTTGGAAATTTGGCTTATCTCAAAATAAAGTCTGAATGCTGTATCCACTCATTTCTGAGTGGTATGGAGGACAAGGAAGGCATTTGTGTGTTTTAAACACTGCTAGGAAAAACAGAAGTTTTAAAAACAATGTTTTAGGAATACAGTCTGTGTGTATGACATGTACACAGACACAGATGAGCAA
Organism: Cinnycerthia olivascens; assembly: GCA_035048155.1. Taxonomy (NCBI): domain Eukaryota; kingdom Metazoa; phylum Chordata; class Aves; order Passeriformes; family Certhiidae; genus Cinnycerthia; species Cinnycerthia olivascens. Next base: position 7,807,773 of record JAWWMU010000243.1, on the reverse strand, counting down.
TGTTCCAGTGCTCACAAAAACATGACTCATTTTATTTCTTAACCCTACTTAAAATTTTCTCTGATGGTTGCACTCTATAATAAAGACCAAATCTTATTTGTAATCTTTGTTGCTACACCACTAGCTTCATTACCAATTAATGATGTTTAATGAGTAGCTAAATTTGTATTAAATGGAGACATTAAATAAAGATAATGTTTTTTTCATTAATGAGATTACTGAAGTAGTATTGTGTATCATTTTATGCTGAATTGCTAATGAAATAAAACTACTCCTTTCTCATTTACAAAGCTGACTTAAAAATATTCCTTACTTTTTCTTTGCTCTGTCACTCAAGGCCTTTTGCCAATGCAAGTGTATAAACTACCCCTAAAATTACTTTTGTTTCATTATTTCAGATTATTATTTCATAGCACAAATATATTCTATTTATACAATGTAGGTTATTGTTTCATAATATCTGCTACAGTCTAACTGTTCAGCCATCAAGAATAAAGGTTCACCACCAAAAAGCAGTAGCAGGAATAACAAGGCCACAGGAATATTTTCTAAAGCTCTCAGTAAACTTCCCCTGAAATGCCAGAGGAGTATCATATAGGTGGGCCTGTCAGAAAGGAACCCAGACACTTTGAAACTGTGTGCAAGGGCTGGATAAACTGATCAGCTACAAGATCAAAACAACAGATCTGGAGGCACCTCACCAGAAAATGAGAAGAGATTTCAGGCATTACCTCTGACTGGGCTGTTCTTTCATTTTCCAAAACAAATCTAAAAACCCTTCTCTAAATCTCCTAAAACACTGATAGTTCTGAATTTCTTTTTTCTCATGAAAATATGTTACTGTGGCTTATCTTATTCAATGCCAGTCTGCCACATTTATTAATAACAGCACAATCTCCTGAGATCTCTGTGTCTGTGAAGGAACTTGCCCTGTGCTTTGCCCACACAGTGTCTGACTCCTGCTGGATCTTATTCCTATGCAGTCCTTCAAATGCATTACCCTTCTCTCTGAGGTGCTGGATTGATTTTACCAAACCAAATATCAGTGATGAAATTACTTCAAATTAGTTTCTCTGCTGTCTCCTCACCCGATAGTTTCTTTTCAGGTGTTATAATCTACTGAAAAAAAAAAATGTAATAAATATTTCCTGAAAATCATCACGAACAAAATCAGCCTCTGTTACTGTCTGGATCCACTCTTTGCAAATGGCTGAATGTTATCAATGAACACAGAAGAGGAGGTGGGGGTTGCATTTCCTCTCCTCTTACCTTAGGGTATGGATACTGCTTTCCCTTGGGGTACAGAGCTCCCGTGAAGCGGGGGATCACCACGCTGGGCACCAGAGAGTCATTGATGGTCAGGAAGGCCAGCCTTTCCCCGTCTGGAGACCACCAGTGGGCAATGTGGGAATGAAGCAGTTCCTCTGCAAAACCAGATTTCCTCAGGGTCCATACGAAAACTCACACACGGCGTCCAGCTTGCTCAGCTGGCACCAAGTTATTCTCCCTGTGCCAACCTGAAATGTGCCTGTTGTAATTTCAGTAATTGCACATCATCCTGGGTTGAATGGTTGGATAACAAGGAAGAGTGAAGGACCAAGCTTTAAGCTTTTCCTCAAATTCATACTTCCACTAATATCAATAAATCATCTGAATGTAAAAGATGATTGTTACTGATCTATGCTTAGTTCTATTGCATTCCAATACATGTGTTTACTTAAATTTTAAATAATTTTAAATAATTTGGGGGTTTGGGGTATTTTTGGGGATTGTCAATTTTTTTTCTTCTCCTCTAAAAATAGAACTTCAGTATACCTGGTTTCTGTGAGTTGTGGCACCTGATAACATGCAGACCTTCTCACAGTTACATTTATGTAATCATTTTTGGAGTGCAATACTATGATTTTCTTGTCTCAGTCTAGTGGACAGCTTTAATTCTTGGGAAGTTCAGTTTCTCTGGAGTGAAACCTTTTGAAAATCTGAACCAAACTCTTATTTTTATCCAAATTTTATTTGCTTTCCAAGTGAATCCAATTCTCAAGAATGTCACTCAATGTTTTCTTACATTTATTGCCATTGTATATCACAGTCAAAAGAAATAAACCAGAAACAACCACAGGCACAGAATCCAAACTCCTGGAATCCCAGTACAGCAGCTCCTGAGCAATTCAGAATTCTCTCTGTACAAGTCTTCTGCTTCCACTTGTGGAAAGACTTAGAATGTTTATTACGTATTTGACATGCTGGCCTGCTTAGCAAGGATTTTGTATTTAAATCTAAAGAATTTGGCTGGAAAACTAATTGAGAATAGTGTAGTAAGGGAAAAGGCCTGACTGCATACCTAATTTGAGAGCCTACCTACCAAAACTATTTAAACTGTCAAGAGAGACTCTCCAGGTTGCTAATCGCATTCTGAGGGTTCTGAAGCAGCTTAATGGGTTGAATTATCTAAGGTTAGGTGAAATGAAGCTGGGACCTATATACAAAGTCATATATTCTGGGTCATGCTTCTCTCCCTGGCTGGATAACTAAAAGCTTTTACACAGGAGAAGAGCAGAGAACGAATGGTGAATATCAGATAGCAAAAATATCACAATTATGTTTGCTTTAAAATATTACTGTTTGCTTTTAGACAAGGTTGCTCACACAAGAAAAGCTATTCCCAAATGCTTTGTAAGGTAAAATGCTAATAACAAACTCATGAAATGATAAAAGAAAACAAATGAGATCAAAGGAGGAAGAGTGCTCGATTCAGCTGAAAACCTTTCAACTTCACCTGGACAATATTCAGCCTGCTGTTCTGATGCTGGTACCAAACTGCTGAAAGGGGAGCAGTGCTCTTGGTTATTGGGAAGGAGCAGTGTGTTCCCTCCTGCCAACAGGCACTGGGGCTCTGCAGCATGCACAGCCAGAGCTCCCTCTCACCCTGATGCCAGGGAAGAGCTCACTGCAAGTCAGGAAAGGCAACACCCCACTTGGGATTAAAAAACCTGGAAAATGATGAGCAAAGAAGGTTTCTTCACTTAAAGAAGGCTTTAGGACATGTTTCATGAGGAAGCCTTTGGGGTCATCTCCCACAACATCTCAGAAATCTTCTAGTCCTAAACTGGACAACTTTTGTTTCTCCTGGCTGAGACTCATTAACTTCACTTTATTTTAGCAGAAACTATATATACTGCATTGTTGTGGTGCGTGTTTTGCATCAACTCCAATGAGCTATATCTGCTTAAATTCTTCAATTTGCATGCTGTTGTGTTAGCGTTTAAGATTATTAAGTGCATATAAAATGATATTCCTTCTTAAAAATGTTTTTTTTTGTTTTGAAATGCACTGCCACGTTAAAGCATTTCCAAACACTAATGGAAACTTTGGAAGTGGGTAACTATCGGATACAGGCTGAGGGATGCAAATTACCATTCTAAATTCAGAGTTCACTTGGGCAGAGATTTAAAAAAAAACAAACCACGGTGAGCTGTTTGCTCATAACTACTGCAATGCCAAGAGGTGTAGATAGACCATTTTTAAGGTGAAGTTCCATGCTGCATGGCATTAACATCATCCCTAAAAAAACTCTTCACACAAGAAATTATATACCTCAGGTAACTGAGGATTTAAAACCAAGCTCTTTATCTATAGAAGTCCCATAGAAAGAGTGGCTGAAATGTGGATTAATTTTAAGTTTTTACACCAAGCTAGATAATCTGCTCTGTTTTTAATTTTTTTTCCTTAAATTTATCATTCTGTTAAAAGCATTTGGGTGCAGAGAGAAACACTCTATGGTACTGGCTGTAGAAAACAGACTGAGCTATCTCCCACTCAAATCTGGGTGCCCTTTTCTGTCGAGATGTTTTAATTGTAAATGGGTTATCACTGCTGTCCCTAAGAGCAGCAAACTGAGCCCTTTCCCTGTTCACTTTTGCTACCAAGGGTTCATTTGCAACATTCTGGTTGGAAGTGAATTCCTCTTTCTCAGAAAACACTGCTATATGCAAACCAGCAGCCAATACAAAGAATGAGCAGACACAAAGGCAATCTTCCAGGAAAATGAGAAGGGAAAGGAGCAAACCCAACCCCAGTATTTTCTGAAATGAACAGATTTGTGTGTTGGGTCTCTACAAGGACCTTTCATCTGTTTTAATAAACAGATATATTCATCCAGCTTACCTTCATATAACCAGTCTGCAATTCCATTAAAAATAATTCCTTCTTTTCCTGAGGATGTCAGGCGCAATGAGCTGCTCTTTACATCAGGCTGATAGTAGATGTTATTTTCAAATATATAAATCTGGATGAGGTAAGAGAGATGGAGGGAAAAATCAACATTTTGGCAGATATAAATGAATGTTCAGCAATGAATATATAATTTCCTCAGGCTCAGAACAGTCTACAGAATAATCCAGCATGAGTTTCCGCCAACATTGTCTTCATATTTCATTTTATTATAAAAATTGGACAAACTAAACAAACTTTTAATACTTATGGCAAGCAAATTCTTCCTTTGAAAATGTATTTCCAGTTAAAATATTTCTATTCATATTAAAAAATATTATTACATTCCTCAAAATCATATAGGAGACAAGTTTTATAACAGCTGAATGAATAAAGAAATTTTCATCTGGTTCTCTAACTATGAAATGCGACACACTTCTGCAAGGATATACAGCATAGTACATACATCATAAATATAAGTTAAAGCTTTATATCATGGTGTGAGAACACACGGGAGAAGCAAAAACAAATAGCAGCCTGCAGTTAACTTTTCTCAGCTTGCTGATGACTTCTGACTGACACACCAATGTTTTACCTCAAGTGTACTATATAAATGCTCTTTATTTTTCAAGTCTGGGCTCCTCATGCTCCTTTTTCTTTCTTCACTGCCACTCATTAGTCCTGTTTGCTCTTCTTTCCCTGCTCACTTTGCTGTAAAAGGTATCAAGAGCACTCATTTTGTGAGGCTGAGCTCCAGGTTCCATGACAAAGTGCAAAATAAACCACAACGGCCACGTGTGCACTTCCACAGCTTTAACACAAAAATCAAAGTAACAGCAAGATTATGCACCACCTCAATTCACAGTGAGAAAATGCATCTGTGACAGGACTTAAGAAGCAAAATGCCACAGAAATTTTTGTTGCACCATTTCAGCACTGCACACTGACAGACGGCATCTCAGGGAGTGTAACAGGAGGTGAATATATTTCCACCAAAGACTACTTAAAAAGCCTGGTCATTTATCATTCTCTCATACTTTTATAATAAATGACTACTGGGAAAATACTAACCAAAGAGCAAAGTTTTATTACCACTCTTACTGCTTTCCCTTTTCTTCTAAATTACCATCTGAAATAGATTTCCCTATGAGTCCCCAAACTAATGATTTTTAACAGTAGCCACTTCATGATTTCTGCTGCAGAAAGCTATAAAGCTGAGGTTTTTTTCATTCCATGAGCAAAGCAATTATTTTAACCATTACTGGGAACTGGGGGTGACTTGGAAGTAAGTCCATCATGGCCAGAATTCAAAGCTCAGCAGTGAGCTCAAAACTGAAGCAAAAATACTTGAACCAGCTTGAATAATCCAAAAAGTGCTGAGCTTTATATTGGTACAGAGGATTTCTGGGAGCTGATGTATCACCCAACATCAACAGCAATGAGAGAATGCTGGAGGCATCAAGAACTTCCTGTAAATCTGGATTTCCACACTAAAAATGCACTGTTATTTCTAAGGTAAAAGAAATGAATGTGAATAAAAACAAAACATGGTAAACTGCTTAACCAAGAAGACTAAAATAATTTGGCCAAGTTATTTATGTCAATTAAAACTATTGCTACCCGACTCCATTACAGGTAGACTTAGTAGTAAACCACTCTAATTTTCTTCCTATGAAGCAAATTCTTACACTGACAATCTCTTCTTATATAAACAGCTGCTTTCAAGAGATTACCAAAAAAGCCTACTTGGTCAAATGATTCTATTTTATTTAATCTTTGTTATTTAAAACAAAACAATCTAATTAATTTTTGAAGATCAGGAGTATGATTTTTGCTTCTCTCCTCCCTTTTCAGGATGTCAGTGTTCTTAATCATGAAGGTACCCACATTGTCTTGTCTCTGCAGTGAAAAAAGTGATCAGTGACAAAGCACAGGATTAAGAATTACTTGTTTTATGACTGAACCCTGAGAAGGTTTTTAATCTTGTTATTGCTACTTAGTAGGCCTTGCTAATTCCATTTGACAGATCTCAGATAAGCAAATGTCCCTGAAGGATACTCACTGTTGTGCCACTGATTGTGGCTGCATCATCTTTATTCCTCATTCATTTCATAAAACAGCTTTATCTCCATCCAAAACCAGTTCTCAGTCACCCTCTGAACATCCTCACAATCTCAGTCTACTCTATCATCCAAAATTTCCCTTCTTTCCTCATCACTCCTGACACGTTCCTTCAACTTTGAAAGCTGCTCCAAACCCCCATTTTTTTCTTGACTGTACCTATGGAAACATTTTAAAGTTCTTGAAAAACTTCCAAAGTCACACAGCAGCTCTCTCCCCAGCAAGCCTTGAGCTCACTGATTACTTGAATTTAACATTAAGAAGTACTCGTGTTCCTTGGCAGAACTTTTATGAAATACAACCATTCGTGTTCCCCAGCACAACTAAACTGCCCATAAGTGCACACGGATAAGTCCCTGGTTCTCTGGCAACCATTCCTCACCTGAAACATGCAAAAAGTTTCCAGCTCCAGAGGAAGGGAAGTCCTTAAATGCCAAAGCCTCCCCACCCTGCACAATCCCCAAGATCCTTTTCTTTGCTGCATGCATCTTTCTCTTTCTTGCTCAATTTAAAAATTGCCACCGATGCTTCCTGCTGAAACCTCCTTACAATTCTGCTTTATGCCACATTAAAATTTATTCCCAAACTTTTTTTTTTTTCCAAAAACACAAAGATTAGATGAAAATGTTTATTTTTTAAGAGGTAGCTGCTCCTGCTGATTACCTGTAGTACAAGAATACCTGGAAGTTGAATTTATGAGCCACAATTTGGTTGTCAAATTTGAGTGAAAGAGAGAGAAAGTGGCTGGGAGAGAATTCAGACAGCTACTTTTCCTATAAGAGAGACTGAAACTCTGAAACACTGCAAGGTAGATAACAAATCATGACCCTGGGATAAGAATAATTGATCAGAACAAACGAAAACAAACAAATCCATGGGGCACAGTCTTGCAAACACTTGTGCCTTACCTGACTTCAGCAAGTAGAACTAAAGATGTGCCCAAAATTTTCCAGGAAGGGACTTCACATACTTCATCACTTTGTTTATTGTGTTTTAAGCAATGTCACACAACCCAAAATTTCCCTTGCTAGTCTCTCTCCACTCAGGTATATGGGAGCAAGTAATAGTAAAAGGCTTTCCTTAGTATACACTTGGGTCTATTTACTGCATCACAAGTACTAAAATGTTGACTGCAACTACTGAATCTTCCCAAACTGCTAAAAAAAGAAGTTGCTAACTGTATATCAGACAGGTATTCTCAAGAATACATCAATGGCTTTGTGCCCAAAAAGCTTTCACAGCTTTTAGGTATGATGATAAGAAAGTAAATTGAAAAAGGCACAAAGTGGAACCAGGATATGCTATTATATGTGTGTATTATTATTATGCTTTTTTTAACCTCTTCTCTTCTAACCATCTTTCATGAGTATTCTTAAAAAATTTAAAACAATTTTTAGCTGAGACCCTCAGCTAATAATGCTGTAAATGGGGATAAATGTCAAAATCTACTCCCTTCAAAATTATCTTTCTCTTTTCTTAGAGATTTTGCACATCACGTCTTAAACCAAATGGAGAAAAACCCATAGAATTTCTTTAATTATTTTATTAAGTATTTTCCAATTAATGAAAAACACCTGCAAGAATGTTTTGGATTAGTGAGATATAAGTTCTTGGTAATGATCACATTTATTTCCATTGACTGTGAAGAATTTGAGGCCCTGTTTGCTCTAATATTCTACCTCAGCACTAATCCATCTCATTTTTCCACATCTGGCATCCTCTAAACCATTTTTTCATAAACCTTCTTCTAAATTAATTCCTTCCAAAACATTTATTTACTGTTTGCAACATGTTTCACAATTACAGGATTTTCTTTCAGGCTGAGGTCTGGAGCAGAGCACCCAGTCGGAGTTAGGTGCAGATGGCAGACAGCTGTGAAAACAGAGACATCCACTCCCCAGCTGAACTGCAAACTTAGTGCCAGTAGCTGGAGAGGCCCCCCGTGTGTCTTTAATAATTTCAAACACTACAGGCAGAGAAAAGCTGCTAAATTACAGGAAAATACTCCACTTTTTCCCTTTTGGTGCTCCACTGAAGCCTCCTGCACGGCACATCCACACTCAATCCTTTCTCTGATTGCAGGGCAGCGTTTCAGTGACAGCACGAGCCTTTTCTGCTCCAGCTGGGCAGCAGCAGCAGCTTGCCCAGAGCTGCTGGAGGTCACTCTAAAGCCCAGGGTTTTTAGGTGGAAGAAGAGCAGAGCTGGTCTGTTCAGCCTGGAGAAGAGGGGAGACCTCACTGCAGCTACAGCTCCCTTGGAGGGGAAGAGGAGGGGCAGACATTGATCTGTTCCGTGTAGTGACCAGTGACAGGACACAAGGGAATGGCCTGAAGTCGTGTCAGGGGAGGTTTAGGTTGGGTATTAGAAGCAGGTTCTTCCCCCTGAGGCTGGTTGGGGACTGGAACAAGCTGGAAGGAGAGAAATTTTGGAGTGCGGCTATCGGTATGGTTTGCCATTACATAGATTCATCAGGATGTACACCTTTGTTCAAGAAAAGTGCCAACCAAACTCTACAGCTACAGAGCAGATGCAGCTGGAAAGGAAACAAAGAAGTCACCTGTGTCTATACATCTTTGATTAGGAAAAAAATCAGTACAACAAGCACTGGTCTCTTTCTGTACAGGTGAGAGTTCTACCTGTGATGCAAGAAAATCATCAGATTCTTTCACAGAATCTTGGACCAATAAATAGATAAATAACTACTCCAATCTGGAATGACTTCAGCACTCCCACTTAATACCCCAGAGAACATGACAGTCTTCCTCACCTTTCACACTGAAAATATGAGCTATGACAAGATTGAGGAATTTCTGACTATGCCCCGCAGGAGACCTTCAGGCATTCAGGAAATGCTTCTGCATCAGAACAAATGACAGCACTGAAGGAATCAACCACGGCCTCCTCAGGCAGCCCAGCCCTGGCTGCACTCTGGGGTGACCTTGGCAGGGACACACAGGTCACCCTCTCTGGGCCAGAGCCCAGCACTCTGTGCAGCAGAGCTCTGACCTGCACCCCTGGCTCTCTGCGGAGGGGAGAGAACATTTCTGCCTCAGAGCCCCTGAGCCCCCCAGACAGCCCAGCCCAGCAGCTCACACTGCTGCACCTCCACCACCAGACCTGCTGCCTTCCTAAGCATTCAGCAAAATTCCATCCCTTCTTGTGAGACTGCCAGCCAATTAGTTGGGTAATTAATTCTTCAAAAGCTTCAAGATGCTTTTCCATCTGGGCTTGCCTCTTACCATTTGTTCTGTCTCCTGTCTTACCATGCATTAGCCAGGGCCAAATCCAGCTGCCCCCAGTTAGATCATTCACTAAGATTCCAGATGAAATATGTTTTCTCACTAACAGCCATTAATACAAATAATATCAGCTATTCATGAGCAGAACAAAGTTAAATAAAGAATATTCTCTTAGTTGCCCTGCAAATACTGCACTTTGCTCTTCAGAAATTAAACCTCAACTTCTCAAGTTTGGGACCATGCTAAGTTTATACTGCATGATAATATGTATGCACACATATATATTATATATATCCAAAGAGTTGATGCCCTTTTGTTCTAGAACATATGGAAAGTCAAGCACAAAAAACGGTCTTGCAAAGAAGAAAAAAAAAATGGCATATTAAATGAAATAATTAATTTTAGAATTATTTTTAATTCATATTTTATTCTTTTTTTTCTGTTGCTTTCGCCATAATTATGGAAAATTACCTTCTGGTTCACAGATCTGAATAATTATAGAAATAGCTCCACTTCAGAAATTTACAATTAGTTTTCACCAATTTAAAAAATACTGCAAATCACTCACAGGCACTATCAATGCAATAGCTTTCAAATGAATACCTGGCTTGGCATTTTCTCTACCACCCTTCAGCATCCTCCAAAGTTCTGATAGACAATTTTTTTTGAGAGCCACTGATTACATTATTTTTAGTCACAGTGTAATATCTGCTCTCTTCTTCAAGCCCAAACTGTGCAAACATTTCCTTATCATCTGTGATTTCACCTACTTACTCCTGGGACTCAGAGTCTTAAACTGAGATTGTCAAACCATCATTACACTCACTATTACAAAAGATGAGCACCCCTTCCTGCCCTTTTTCCTCACCAAAATCTTATTTACTTGAAGGAGATTCCTGCTGAAAAACAAGATGTAGTTAAGATTACGTGTTTTGTGTGCCAATGCAACAACAGTGTAAACGCTATTTTGTTTTTTTTTTTTCCCTTTTACAGAAAAGATAAATGATCCTGATAAATGATAAATGAGAAGAAAACACCATCCAGAAGGACTGGACACAGAGTGTTGAACAGGAACAGTTGTTTGCTATCCCAAGCTAGAAGTTCCATGATGGCAATCCAGATCTCCTGGCCTGTGCCAAAGCTCCTCTGTGGCCAAGAGCCACAGGGCTCATGGAGGAGAGAGCCAAAGAGCCTTTAGGGCTCTATTTGGGAGCAGGAGAGAGGTGGCTTGTCCTGTGCTCTGTGCTGACCTCGTGGTGTGATGTTGTTTTTATCTCCAGCTGCAGACTCACAGCTCTGCTGGCACAGGGGTCACTCCAGCTGCCTATGGTCAGGACACCACCAGCCTGCCTGTGACAGTGCTCTGGAGTATTTCCAAATCAGGAGTTGATTTGGACAAAATTACATTGACAAAATTACATTGTGGACAAAATTACATTGACAAACCTCATTTCTAGGAGGTACTTAGCTGGAAAAGGAGCAAAAGCAAGGATGAGTGTCTGCCATTCTTGCCCACAGCAATAACCAGCTGTGGAAGAAGCTTCGTGGTAATGAAGAGGCCACTCACTCATTGGGAGGCAAGTGAAATGCAAGGAGGCAAACTACCACCCCAAACACTCTCAATGAATTTCACTGGTGGGAGTGATTTCCCTGCTAATGTCTTCCTTACCACAGTCATCTCTAAAACCAAAGAGAATTATTATATTTCAGATAATATAAACCACAGAAAATTGGCTTATAAAGCTTTTACAGATGTAAATTTTAGAAGGTTAGAATATTCAATAGTTACTTAACGAGTTACAATTATGCAGACTTCTTCCAAAAGCCTTTTATTTTTTTTCTCACATCTTACAAATTTTCTATGCAGATCACATATGGAACACAAAGACAATTTCAAGGAAAGTTTTATGGGATTGTATTGCAAAGCAGCTTTATGTCCTATTCCTTTCCCCTACATTATATCTGTAGTCTATTTAGATTGTGAGCTCCCACAGACAGGATTGCAGGCCACAAGGTCTGATCTAGTTTGCAATACAGCTGCTTTGCAAGACTCCAGGAGTGCATAATGGCTCTGATCTCTTCTATGAAGAATTTATTTTTTTTTCTTTTGCAGGTCAATCTGTACTGGTACAAAATTTTCAGAGTCATTCAGCTCTGACTTGCTCCAGCACCACAGAGCACTAAATTATGCAGGTACCAAGCACCACAGGCACCATGGCAATGGATGGCAGTGGACAAAAATCTGCCCTTACACAATCCATGTTCCAAAAATCATCAGACACATTGCAAATGAGGCAGGAACCAAATAATAGATAATAACAAAATTATTAAAATTGCAAGCAATAAGAACTATATTCACTCTTAAGGTACCAATTTTCTAAAGGTTGTGATTGAACAACAACTGCACAACAACTCTTTCAGAGGAAGCCTTCAAACATTTAGTTTAAGTTTAGCTGTTGATCAGTAGGAGACATGGAGACCTCAAAGCACAGACACCCCAATGTCATATGCTTGCCTTTTTCTGGTGTCAGTTACAATATGTTAATTTTATTTTTGCAGTAATTAAGCTGCCAGACATAGCAGGAGGAACAGAAGCACCACTTTTCTTCTGCCTAGATTAATGCCACTGCATCACAGTAATGTGTTAGCACAATCGTTTCTGAACAACCACAAACGATCTACAGGGCTATTATATTTAATTGCTATTTAGATAGTTTATAAATCTACTGTAAACAATTGCAAGGATGCACTCATAATGCAGCTATAAGATTAGTTACTAATGTCATGACATAAACCAGGCCATGAACTCACTATCAGAAACTCCATGGTAACTCTGATGTTTATTTATGCTCTTGATTTCCAATAAATGCCGGGAAGCATTGCCCTCTTTTGTTTCAACACACATTAATTATGTTGCCTTTCCAATGATATTGGATCATGATGCTCACTAAATTCACACCCTGCCTCATCCCATGACAACTTACCCAGGAGAGCAAACATAGCGTAATATGCTATAAAAATAAAATCACATATAATATCTGAACTACGACCTGAGCAGAAGGCTGCTCCATAAATCTGCTGCACAGATCACAGCAAGACTGCCTTGTCCCCAAGCTGATGGTCTGGATCTGCTGCTTCCTCCCATGGAGCTGCCTGGAGAGCTCTGCTGGCTGCAGCACTGTGCAAAATGTCACTGAGGATTGGGCTGCTCAGCCCTTGATCTTTGTCTAAGAGATGTGAAGAACAGACTTATCCAAAAACACTGCATGCTCAGGAGTTCACACTCCTGCTTCCCCACACTGATTGCTTCTGACTAATGAGCCAGCATGGAGCTTATAACAAAATCATAATCTGTCCTTACCATAGAATCTTTTAAAATGATCCCTGGTTATTTCAGGCTCATCTTACACTGATATCAAGCATTCAATTATGCCCAGACTGATCAATCCATAACAAGCTAAACTGAAAAATTTTCAACCTAGTTGCTCCAGAAGGAAAAAAAAAAAAAAGCAATTATGGGAAACAGAAAAATATCTAAGGAAATTGTAAGGGCTTGGTATCAGAAGAGGAATCTTCTGTTTTCTTTGACATAATGTCAGAAAGTAACATTATAACTGCAAGATCAAAAGTAAAAAAGATACAGAATAGATAATTCTAAGCTGTAAAGTCATACTTACATTTTCTATTTTTAGGGTAGTGGACAATTCCTGAGAACTTTGTAAGAAATACAGTAGACCAGGGTGTCTCTCAGCACCTCCTACATGAAAAACCCAAGTAGAGTTGATCACAAAGGTTTGTGCTTTCAGCTGCTATTGCTGACCCAGCCCATCTTGCTGTATAAGACACGTGCCTTCATCTCCCCACTGCACACAGGGTTCAAGTTGCTGTTCTCTTTATGATGGGCCAAAATTTTAGTGGATGACATCCACCTGTACAGACTCCACACAGCACATCCAGTGCAAGAAACAGAGTTTGTCTTAAAATATCTCATTAGGAACAAGACAAGGAGGAATTAGGAAATTTTGACTAGCTCTTAGAACAACACATCTGTTTGGGACAGTTCAGCATCTGAGAAACAACACTTGAAAATAAATATTTGCTTTCCTTCCACACAAAACTTTTCCCTTCTATTTCTGTAAACACACTGACACCTGTCATAAACAGAGAAGGAAATCAATGCATTGTTTTCTCTTGGATAACAACAGTACACTCAACTTTTAATCCTAATTCTCCAGGTCTTGGAGTTGCCAGTGGAGATTCATTCCCCACAAATACACACCCACAAGCAGTTCTTTGCATTTCAATGTCCAGTTCAGGCTGAGTCAACATGAAAGCCTAAGTGACTTTAACACAGCGCAGCAGAAGTTTAATCAGCTCTGATCTTCCAGCACAAACACAGTGGGGAAGTCATAACCCCACTGTAGGGAAAAAGAAACATGCAAGGACATTTATGGGATGGTGATGATGGAATTTAATGTCTTATTTTCAAGAGAGACTTGGCTAAAATAGAGATTTTACAACCCTAAGTTGTTCAGCCTTACAGGGGAGGACAGTCACTATCACTTCCACTGACACAAATCTGTCTGTATTTCAGATGGATGTTATGTGCTGAATAAGAAAACAGATTTTAACATACAGCAAACAGAACCTACAAGTGGAAGAGGTGGAGGAACCCCCCACAGAGCAGGAGTTCAGTGGAATTCTTGTCAAGTTGGTTTTGCTGCTTCAACCTGTCCCCAGCAGAACTCTGTAGGCACCAAAAGACTCCAAAGTCCTTTACAAGTCTCCTGCCAAACACTTCACAAAAGGTAAATAAAAGTCATGTCTACAATTGATTAGAACAGCCTCTGGCATAGAACCTGAACCAGGAAGGCATTAGAAACTTTCAAACTCCTCTGTTTCAACATTTTGGTGCCTTCTTCTTTGGACTCTTCCTTTTCCAAAGTGTTAAGGAGCATAAAATACAGCTGATTTCTTGGGGTTTTTTTTGACTCTTTTTTTCTATTTGCCAGATGAAACTGTCATTTACATTAAATTACCAAAAGATGGATATGATAAATTTTCCATCCCATCCTGTGGTGTACTGTGTGGTGTATCTTTTTATTAATCACTAAGTATTAAGTGACTACATGATTATATGGTCCAGGGACAAAGGTGAGCATGCAGTGGCTTTGGGCAGGATTTTGGAGTTATATAAACATATAGTCCATAATAAAACCCATTCTTTTCCAACTCCAGTTTAGGTAAGAATTCCATCAGATTTCAACTTCTGCATCACAGCTTTTATGGGTGGCTATTTCCAAAGAACTTTAGACTTCTGAAATACAACTTTCATGTTTCTGCCGTACAGAAAGCCACACATTTTTCGCACAAGAAGCACAGCAGCCCTATTTTATGAGCCATTGGACTTGCAGTTAATATTAGCTAACAGACAGAAGTGTGAATATTCAGCTATGCTTTGTTACACACAGACATGTTGAACAACACAATGAGAAGTGCATATTGCTGCTTTCATTGCTCCCTGCAGGCTGCTGCATGGAAAAGTCCTTATGACTGCTCCTGTCAAACATGTGTGCCTGCATTTTTTTCTGTGTCTTTGTGGGACTGTGTGTAAATAAATATACATATATATATACACACATACATATATACGCATACATATATATACCCACACAAGTAACCATGTGAAAAATTAATAATTTGAGTTTTAGCACAGGGATATATCATATTTCCAATATATTTGCTTCTGGATAAAAATGCATTACTTGTGTGCAGGGCTTCCATACTGACTCAAATATTAGCTGCATGCTAGATCAGTGATAACAGAATAAGAATCAGTGAGATCTTTTATCCCCCCTCTCGATTTATTCACTATGAAGCTGCTGGGTCTTTTACTGTTCCACATGAGAAACACTGGTAGAGGAATAATGCTCCTATAAAACATATGATTTTCTCATTATTTCTTCACCTCCTTCAGATACAGCCAAGTGGCTATTCCCACAAAGGGCCAGCAATATCTAATCCTTAATATTCATAATTTTAAACTGCCTTTGATACTAGAACATGTTCGTTGTATTTTACCAAGCAAACTGATGAAGAAACTTCTTCACCCAACATAGCCTTGTTCCATTTATAATGTTCCACTTATAAGATTGCAGTGATCTCTAGAGCTCACAAAATTTTTATTGAATATATCCAGCCTTCATAAGTAAAACTGTGTTTTTTTCCTGTTTTGCCAAACTGTCTTCTGTTTTCTGGCTGCATTCTCCATTGTCCTTTTCTGAGATGGGAACAAAAGCTTTCAGATGGAGTATCCGTTTTGGAACTGAAGAACGTGCATTAAATGTTCCTCCAATCCATATTTAAGCGGAGTGAGCGCCCAAAAATTCATAATGGAAAATGTGAACTAGTTCAGTAGAATACCTTCAGAGCAACTCACACTATTTTTTTCTTTGAAGAATAGTTTGAATCAAATAATTTAAATTAAAAGGCAACAAATATTTAGATTTTACAATGCTAGTTTGACAAATCCAAGGAAAAAACCCAATGTGTAGCAGCAGCTTAGGAGGAAGACAGTTTAACTAAGTCTTTTAGGTAACTCCAGTTCTCCTGTGGACTCAGCTGGGTGGGCAATGCTCAATCACAGTTCCCTTCCTTCAGAGAAACATCCAGCAGGACAAAGGATCTCCAAATGTGCCTTGAACTCCAGAAGTTTGGTAATCGAACCCCTCATGCATTTTAAATGAGGTATCATACCTGAGGTTAATGTCACATTGAAGTGTTCTTGCTTATTTCTAGTTTTCAGAATAAATTCAAACAGACGTTTTCCTCTGTTTCACTGCCATCTGCCTCATTAGCATAGTCATTAAAAGGAAAGATGAAATAAAGCCTTGACATTTCCATATGTAATTTTAAGTTACTCAAAAGAGCAGAAGACTTTTGCAGACAAAAACAGCAGAAAAATATATTTATTTAGGACTTACTTCATTAGCATTAATTAAGCTTTTACTTAATTTGCATATGCAAGTGTTCTTGCCAGGAGGGGGTGCCAAGTACCCACAGCACTAATTATGCAAAAAGAAAACACATGGCAAATATTTTACAGAAAGATAAATTACCATGTTTTACAGCAGTAGTACATTACCTCGACAGACCAAACAGTAAATGGAGCTTTCAGCAAGTAATGGTTGTTAAAGCATGTGTTGAGCAAGGTAAATGTCCGAGGACAATCCTGCTAATTCCTCATTTACTAAAATTAGTAAGGGCTTATCTGAGTACACAGGAAATAAAATAACATCGAACAACTTTGCTGCTGCACTATTTGTCTTATCTAAAACAGCCTTTGAAAGGCATTGGGGGAAAAAAGGTTAAATAAAAGTCTGAGGTATATTTGCATTTTTGTGGGGCAATAGGTATTGATGGGGGGATGAAGGGAAATTGAACCTCTAGACATGACGAAAGGATAAAAATAAGATGACTGATCACAGAGCAAACGGGCAGAGAATTCTTGAAATGGTACATTTATTAACAGTAATTAAAGCATATTTTGCTCTGGTTTATTTCTGGGTTTCTGTTTGTATGCTGGCTTTTAGGCAGTTTCAATACAAGGTGAGGTTCTCTTTCACTGGATCTTTTTCATTCTTTATGTAAAAGCTCCAGCTTCTAAGATCTATTATTTGCAAGTAACATTTTTTTGGGTCTGTTTTTTGTTTTTTGGAAGATGAGGGATACTTATTGATTTTTAATATTTAAAATACTTCCTAAAAATTGATGAGAACATCCTGAATCCACAATTCACCTACAGTCACCCAATTGTTCTTAGTGTGTACAGCCTAATAGGTAATTTGACTCAATGACAACCTAAATTAAAAAAAAGCATTGTAAAAGCTCATCATCAGTAATACCATTTGATAGTGTGATATTTTGTTGGTAGCATCAATTTTTGACAAAGCTTAAAAAAAAAAAATTCTTTAGTATTCGGTACAGTTTTACTATTTTCTTGATTTCTATTTGGTTAAAATCTGTATTAATTTATGCATAGATATTCATCTCTAAGTCAACAGATCATTATTTATACTGATCCATCCAAACATGTAATTTAAACTCCCCTCAGAATCACTTAATATATCAAAAGAAAAACAAACTTACTTCAATAAATAACACAAAACGTCTATTACAAACACAAAGGCAAAGTGACTTGCAGGGATGTATGTTCATAGAATAACAGCTCATAGAATAAAGTCAAATAAGGTATTTTATATAACATAAACATACCACCAACAAAGCAGAAAAAAAAATAAAATATGTATAACTTTTAAGAAAAAGCTATGTCAAACTGAACTACTTCTAAACATACTTCACTGGGAGCCAGTTGAAGCAGCCCACCCAATAACTGATGAGAAAAACCATTTGTATCACAAGAAGCACTGGAGAAAAACACATCAGTGTTAGCAGACACTGTTCAATACAATGCTGCAAACACTGGAGACATCTCCAGCCTGAATTTTTATATCCTACTGCAATACATCCCCACAGACAGGTGCAGAGTTGTCTCCCCTGTGTCAGACACAAGCCAGGTCCAGCACAAACACTGGAAAACCTTTGCTACAAACTACTGGACAAGACAAGGCTCAAGAGAGGAGGACACCGGGTAAAGAACTGGATATTTCATAAACAGAGGCCCTTTAAAAAACCCAAAATATTCTTCTCCTCAGTAAAACCTTCCCACCAGGCAGGGGATATCTCTTTCTCAGATTCAAACAGTGAGGTCTTTAATCAATAAACTGGAGGCAGAAAAATGTTGATGAAACAAATTAGATCTCTAGTTGGGTTTGTCTTTCCTGGAATTACTGAGTGCTGCAGTGATGGATTCCATGGAGGCGAGGTAAAGAGATAATCAACTAATGATTTGCACAGTTTTAATCAAACATGAGTAATGTCTGACAAATACATAAACAGCTCCCTAACATACTATGATGCAGAAATGGTATTTTAGATCTGGCAAAGTTCTAGCACAGTTAAAAGGCAGCATTTTAAAGAGTGTGACCTTGAAAACAGCTCTCATTTTAAGAGCTATGTGACCTTAAGATACATTAATTCATTAGATAAAAGTTTCTTCTCCCCAATGGCAAACATTTTCAATTTCACCACCAAAATGTCATGACTCAAGCAGCAGATGTTTCTCTGAGCTTTCCTCTTAATCACTACAAAACCCTCGACTCTAGGTAAATAGCAAGGAACTGAAATAACTTGCAACCACTGTGGTAGCTTGAAAACAATGGTACTGTGGCTCAGTCACCTGGCATCTGACATAAAAGCAATTCTGTTCTTCACTAGACACACAGGGCATGCCCCAGAAATTATTGCTAACAGAAAACTTAGACTGATGCATGCTTTCCACAAGGATGTAAAATACTGCATATACTTGATTTCACTGCAGCCATATTCTATCTGTGCAAAAAGCAGTTCAAGCTTCATACACATTTCCTTCCTGGTTTTTTTTTCCTCCACATCCTTATATTATCTGTTTCAACATCTTGTCAATTCCTCCTCATTGGAAGACCTTAAGATAACTATGTAGGCTGCACTGTTACTTAGATCTGCAGAACTGTGCACTAATCTTATTTTACACTATACCCTAACTATCAAAAATAGTTGAGCCAAATCCATGTGTTATTCCTGTATAATTTGGACTTAATCCAGGACTTTCCAAACAGTTATAGCGAAAAGTTGGGACATTTGGCTCAATCAAACATTGTGTTTCACATTTTGTGCTAATTTTGCTGACCAGTCCTGACTATAATACTGCTATTCATTTCTGCATCACAGATGAAGGGGGATGTTCTCCCTCACTTTAGAGAACTACATACACTCTATCTCTGTGATGGCACACAGCATGTGTCATGGGTCCTTCTACATCAGATTACTGTATATAAAATTAATTTCTTCTCCAAGAGTTCTTCATTTGTAAAGAATGGATCTTGGATATTACGAAGGTTAATACACTATGATTATTTTATTTAGAGTATTTCATTGCTTGTTTTACACATGAATTATCACTATTTCCTTATCCCATGGGAAAGGCATGTAAGCTTTGTTCAGGAAGGTAAATCACTCATAGTGTGTCTGTCAGCACGTGGTTCTATGAGACTGCAGCTTTGTTTGCACCCAGGTCATTCCATTGACAGCTCCTGATGGATTTTCACCATTGGATCTCTCCCTTTACACCTTCCTCTGTGCCTTGTTTCACTGCTGGTTGCTTCCTGCACTATTTTACTCAAAACCCACTAAGCCAGTGTTTGTTCCAATGACAAATTTTATAACAGAACCACTGTGGCCCTGTGTCCTCAGCCACACATCTTTCCTCTGCCTAACCTGTTCTGCTGGAATGAACTCTCTGTCCTTCTGTCCTTCTGCTCGAGGCACATGTTCCTTTGGACAGCAGCAACAACCATTCCTCACAACGGTCTTTATTCATTCATGCTCCTTCCACATTTTTGGCTTGCTGCTGAAGTGGGAGGGTAGTGCAGCAAGGCACTTCTGTCACTTTGGAAACCTCCTTTTGCCGTATGAACAGCTCCAAGAGGACATCCTTCCAACTGGCAATTCCTAAAGTCACCTTCAGTGGACTGCCCCTCCAGGTGTGCATCTCTATGGCAACACTGGGGGCCATTCAGAGTGCACAGAAGATTTTGTGTTCAAAGTTATTATTTCCTAATTCTGCAGACCATATGGCACCATAAAACCCACAGTAGAGCAGATATTTTTAAAGCATGACATTAACTTTACTAGGGACATTAACAAAGATGAGTAATGTTATCCCTGCTCAAGTATGAATTATGCCAATGTTTTCAAATTTGGATGATTAAGGTTGTACCTAAAATGATCACCTATTTTTTTTTTAATTTTGAGATGTAATAGGAGTCCACCTGTGCCTGTATCTGAAAGTATCCATGCATATTTTCAGAATGACATTTTAAGCAAAACTTGTAAAGATAGCATAATTCTGATTTATTTTTCTGAGGTTTATGATTGGTTAGTCTGACCCTGTTCTTATGAAACATCTCAGGATGTTTCATAAAAACAGGGAAAGAAAAAGATATTTTCTCAGTAATCACTGCACTTAATTTTAGTTCTACTTTAGATTACTGATCAGAGATCCAGCAAAGACAAATCCTACAAACTGCAATTTAATTAAAATATTTCTTAAATCTGTTCTATTTTGCAAATGTTTCTTTTTTCTACTACAACCTACATGGTTTGAAACATTCCATAATGCTGCCTGGTAAATAACCTATTGTATTTATTACCACTAATCCTGTTACCATGCTCTCATTATTAATAAATTAATGTGGTTAATTATTAAAACATACCAAGTATGTTCCAATTACTTTTTCTCACCTGCCTCCACTTCCTTAATGCAAAACATCCCAACCAGAAACATTTTTTACTTTCCAATCATCGTGATGAATGGTATAAAGCAACAGGGCATATTCCCTAGACACTGAGCTTACAGCCTCTCTGCATGAACAAGCTGCATGTGCAAGGAGGCCCAGGGATCATGCCTGGGGGCATTAATGAGCTTATTAGAACACTGTAATGAGGATTAGCTGAATTTCTTATGCAGAACTGAAGATTTAATCAATCTATTGCCTTCAACTACCAACACAGGTCAGCTTAAAATCATTGCTGTTTTAAAGCCACTACTTTTTTTTTCTTATATTGACATTGGTTATGATGACCATGAATGATTAATATTCATTAAAAATGGTAAAACTTCTGGAAAAAAATTATGAACATGAAACATGGCGTCTTGTTTTATTATTATGAGTTCAATGCTGCACAGCTGCAGTAATTTTCATACTGAAATGAAAACATCACTTTTCATGAGTCCATCACATCATATTTGGATGCTAAGCTTTTGCTTCTGCCCACAGTTTTCATTGATATTGCACTTAAAACAAAACTGCTTTTCACCTTTAACTTTCCTTCCCACATAGCAGTAGCCACAAAGATGGTTATCCTGAAAATCACTTGAGTGCATATTTAGATAAAAGTGTGATTTTTTCAACAACTGCACCATTTGCTTATCAGGGGTCAGCCTGGAAAAACATATTTTTAATAAAAAGTAAACCAATAAATAGAGCTCTCCTAAAAGCTGTAACAGGACCATACTGGCATAGTGCAGAAATACAAAACACAACTTATCTTAAGGCTTTCAGTTTTGTTTTCACCTCAGTCTGTCTGGAATCCACACATTTTTAATGACTGTGCTTACCAGTTGCTGTCCATGAACGCCCCAGGCTGCATACTGTAAAACTGAATCCTCAACTTCTGGAGGGTTTAACTCCCAAACTTCCCTTGAAAAAAGGGAAACATTTTTACTTGAACACACTGGCATCACCTTGTGCATAGAGCCAGTGACAATGACATGGTATAGAAGGAACAATGTGACTTACCTTGTGTGTATGTTATAAATCACATATGAAGCTGTATAAGAATAATGAAAAACCTGTAAAAAAAAAAAAAAAGTAAATAATTACCAGACAAAATACAGAATTAAATATAGACTACCACGAGGGCAGCCACAGTCTTTCAACCCCTGTAAACACCGATATCTTTATTACTGAAATAAATGTTTACTGAATTATTTATAACCAATAGACCTGAACCAGGTTTTGAAAGCTGTAGGAAGGACACACATATTTACCAGTGCAACAACTGCAGAGAAAATGTCCCAACACAGAAAAATCTGTGTTCCTGTTTAAAAACAAACAAACAAACCTACACCAATAAAAACAACCACCTGTCCCTCCAAAAAACAGCTAAAACCAAAAAATTCCACTGAAAATATAAATTAGGGGAAAAAAATCCACTTTTTTTTCTTCATCAAGCTGTGTCAAAATAATTTCAAAGGCACCACAGTTATTCTATTTGAAATGCAGACCAATACAGGCTCATATGGTATTTTTCTGAACACCTGCTATGAACAGCCTGAAGGACCTCCCAGCTATGGCTCACAGAACAGAAAAACTCTGTTCTTGACAGGGCTATGTTTGCTTTGGCTTTCATTAAGCAAGTTTTGGTCTGATTTTGGCTGACTTCCTTTGTTTTTCAGGAGAAGTCTGTTGAAGGCTTTTTGTCATTTTGGGTAAAACAAAGAACAATTTTTCCGTGAACCTTTCTCATTCAACAGCAACATTCAACCAGTAACTTCTGGATTCCAAACCTGTGGGATGCTCTGAACGGAACAGAAGAGCATTTACAGTGTCTCATGTCATGGGCCACCACACCAAAGGGCTCAAATCAAAGCAAACTATTACACATTCTCTCTAGGCAAACATGAGTTAGTCACAGACAGTGAATAACAGACATTTTGCTCTCTTCCAGGCTTGTGTGATTGGTTCTTACTTAGCTCATTTTTTGCCTATATGTCTTATATCATGAAAGTATTTCACAGTATTAATTTTAATATAATTTGAAATTACTTCATGGTCTTGGAATATGAAATATATTTGTCAATAATTATTACTGAACTAAGCAAAAATCTTCTTTTTTATGTAAACTTCTGTCAGAAAAATTCCTTTAGATTACATACACTAGACTTACTGCAGCTTCATGTCCACAGTTTCCGCATGGCACATGAAGGATTTTTTTCTGGACAGGCTAATCCCAGTTAGATGGGGACAGTTACAGCTGTAAAGCCAAAACCTTGACATGGATACATGTGTTGGGAACTCTTCAGGTTATATTTTCTGCTCTGGGAAATTTTTAAAGAGAACAGGCAAAGGGGGATCCTACACAGACAGAGCCACTGGAATTTGTCACTATGGCACATGAGAGGGTTCCAGAGGTTGTTATTTTGCCTGGAGGCCATTCAATAACAGACCCATCTGAAACATCCTTCCACTGACTCCCTTCTCATTATTACTTCACTGCCAGAACATGCTAAGAATTCAACATGCCCTAAATCTTTCCTGGATGATGCAGCAAGAATCCCACAAAGGTCTCTAAGATTAGCAACTCTACTTTGTGCAACAGCTGAAAATCCCTTCTATAAAATTTTCTTTTGAGATAAAAATAATTTCCATTTTCCAAGTCTATGGTGTTTAACATCAGAACTGTCGCTTCAGTAAGAATCATACATATATTAATAAGTGTGCCCAAACTTTTTTATATTTTATATTAAAGCTTAAGATAAACTGTTTTTTCATGCAAGGTACCTGCCTCTTCTGAGAAGTGTGTCTGAAACAAAGACAAATGGTTAAATCATGGTGGTTTCTGCACAGGATGTGCACTGCAAAAGGTTACCCAGAGGGGTATTTGCCAGCAGCTTTTAAAGGCCAGTTACAAAGAAGAGAAATTAGTCTCTTGCCCTTGTGGGAAAAGGGAAAATTGTATCAAAGAATGTGTGGAGGCTTGATAAATATTTTGAATAGAAATATTTTAAAAGTAAATTATTAGACAGAGTATATTTCAACAAGAAATGCTAAACTAATAAGTCATTCTGACAGCTTAAACAGAAAATATACTGTAACAACAAGAACAACACTTCATATATCATGTGGAAACTCTGCTCCTGCCTTGTGCAACATTTCTGTCTAAACATTTATGCAGAAATATTAATATCTGTTGAAAAAAGTTGAAAGAACTCCACTTCTAGTGGAGACCAACACTACAGTGAAGTCATTTTCAGACAGGATGCTGACATCTTTCTTGATTTACTCATATTATTTTTTATTATTTTTAGTTCTTAACAGGAACACCACAAATAAATTACAAGCATGAAGTTTCCTAATTCATCCTGCTCACAAGAGCCACACACTGAAACACAACCACTATCAAAATGAAATCAATAAAAAAGGATGTAGAAAATCTTACTTTTTCTACTCTGGCTCTCATAGAAAGTGCTTAGGAAGCTCTTGTAGTTTTGTAGAAAAGATTAACCAGTTTGGCTTCCTCTTGCTCAGAGCTGTGTCAGTGGCTGGGACACAGCTCTTCCCTAACATCATCACACAACATCTGGCACCACAGGGAAGAGCACCAGCAAGCCCCAAAACACCTGGATCACTCTCCCACATCCCCACCAGCTGTGTCCTCTGTGGAAGAGGCTTGGGGGATAACACCCTTCAACTCCTGTATTGCAGGATGTGTTCTTAGCAGAAAAAAACCTGGTAATTTATGCAAAACCCAGACTAAAGCTCAGGGAACTGACCCCTCTCACAGTGAATTTGCAGGGAAGCCTGGCCCTGGCTACTGTGTGCAACATTCAACCCCAAAGTGCAACCGTTCCTATTCCAAAATGCTTTCAGACATTTTTTGTACTCCATGCCTTCTAACCAAGGGGCTATCAAAAGATTGGAAGAAGACTAATATTTAAACATGGACATTGAATTGCTCCAACTGACAAAAATAAGAGACGTAAAATTGAGGAAAAGGGTTAGGTTGTAGTGAAAATTACCAATCTTCTACCTACAGAGAGAATCAGTTAATGATTATGGACACACAAAACATCTCTAAGAAGAAAAGCAATGCAGGAAAGAAAAGCCCTTTGAAATATTAAATGCATTATGGCAATTTCTGCAGTGTCACATCAGCTGAAGTAAACAAAAAGGGGAAAAAGGCCTGGTAAAATTTATTAAAATAATTATACATGTTAAGGTTGGGCACTGTGAGGAGCCTTAAGTTCAGAAGTGGCATGTATGACTGCTAGGGTTCAGGCCTTTCTGGCAAATAAATAACTTGCCTGTTTCTATTATGATAAGCTGGAAAATGTTCCCTGTGAGTTAAGAATTGTGAAAATGGCTTTTTAGATCAGACAGACAGTATACCTCCCCCTCAGTACAAATTATTTAATTTTTCTTTTGTAACAGAATGCAGTCGGTAACAACCACTGCATATTAAATAATTCTTCTGAATTCATTCTTTTATCAGTTTATAAAGTGATGACAAGCTTTCATCTGGTGCTGCTCAACACTGAAAAAGTTAGCTGCATTTGTGTATGAAAAAAAATGAAATTACAGAGCTCCATTACAAAGGACCTAAAAGAAAAAGGTGACAAAAGTATTTCAAGACAAATTGCTGCAGTCAAAATGTATTGAAATAACAATCTATTACACAGCTAACAGCCAACAATAAAAAACATACTTATCAATCATGATCTGAACTTTCAGATGACACATTTAGATGAAGGTGTGATTCTTTCAACAATTGAGTTCTGGAGTTTCATGTGTCCTTTATTCTCTACCTTTCAAGGAATTATTTCTTTTTTCAGTGGTTTTTAAAAATGAAATAATTTCATGGAACTCAGTGCACAGCCCAATAAAATGCAAGAAAACAGTGCCTTATACACTCTGCCAAACACAATCCATTAATTCTGCAATACATTCCAGAAAAGATCCAGTTCACTGTCCTTGGGTAATTTGGAAAACATTTCTCAGTAGAATAGTGCTTTTGCTAAAAAGCTGCCAAAAAAACCTCAGTAGCAGTACTTTTATGGTGTGATGATAGTTCTCAGCTCCAGGGAAATGGAAGAGAGCTGATGACATTAGAACCTCACAGCACTATAATCCCAAAATGCTTGGGCATGCCAAACACCTTGATGCATCCTTTATCCATTTCCTGTATTATAAACCAATTACATTCTTTCATGTGCTAGTTATTTAGAACAATAATGATGCCTTCTTGCTGGCACAGCTTTTTGCAAGGTAGTGGAGTGAGTCTCTTGCATTTTTGTTTTCACCCAAACAGACACCTGCAATCTGAACTCATCTCTGCAGTTCTCAGTGCTGCTACACTCTGTAAATTCCCCTTTCAGGTTCCAATAAGGCTTCTCACAGGGCATCAAAGCACTCAGTCTGAGCAAGAACTATAAAAGGGGAGAGTATATGGAATACACTGAACATTTCAGCACCTGCAGTAATAATTTCAGTTATTCCAAAGCTTCACAGCCAAATGGTGTGTGTGCATGTCCTGCACACAACATAGATATCCATCTATTTGTATTATACTTAGGAAATGAAACACACTATTTAAAAGCCATGCCCTTCCCATTAGTTAAAAAAGAGCAGCAGAGACTCCGTAAATAACTGAAATTGCAGTGTTTACCATCATTCCCATCCCAGTCATGTTTTGGAAAGAGAGGCAGTTTGTCAGATAAGGTTCAAAATCACACAGATCTCTCTGATTGACCAGTGAGGTGTCAGATATTTTATGGGTTAATTTACTCTTCTGATCCCATGAAAAGCAAAATCTAGTAATTTAAGAGACAACTAGTCTGAATGAAAAATAACTATTTTCTTGTTCTATGAGTTAAAGAATTTAATCAGATTTGGACACAGAATAAGCAACCTTAGCTGAGTAAAGTTTTAACTCCTGCAATATATGGATGCCTCCCAAACAGTATTACTCATAGAAAGAGAGATCAAAAACCTGGTTTTATTGCTTCACAGGCACAAGTCAATTATTAGGCAGTTCAAAGCTATGAGAGAACCCG
The DNA here is from genome assembly GCA_035048155.1 of Cinnycerthia olivascens. Lineage (NCBI taxonomy): Eukaryota > Metazoa > Chordata > Aves > Passeriformes > Certhiidae > Cinnycerthia > Cinnycerthia olivascens. The sequence goes on along the minus strand of JAWWMU010000243.1, from coordinate 7,780,709 downwards.
ACCTGGAAAAGGTTTTCTGTGCCTGAAAGCTTTTCTATTTTTCCAGCTACATCAGTTGGCCCAATAAAAGATATTACCCCTTCCCACAAATCCTGTCTCATTTATCTCTTCAGGCCACCACATCTATAACAACAACGTGAGGGAGAAAAAAAATATTCCTAAGGCCAGGTGAAAAAAGAAAGGACTATCTAAACCAGAAGTGATCCTTCCTAATTAATAATCTGCATTACAGTGCATATCACAAAATGTGTGTGAACCCAGAAATCAGGGGACAGGACACAGTGAAGCAGAGAAGTAAACAGGAACACATCTTGCCAAAGACAGTCTCTTCTCCATTCATCCATGGCCCTTCTCACTTTTGAAGAAATCTTTCATAACAGACTAGTAAAATGTTCTGGCACCTTTCCAAACTGCCTCGGTGGGTGCCAGCCACGGGAGCTACTGGCTGTCATGAACAGTGTGAAAAACAGCAACACGAGTAGGATTCTGCCTTTATCCTCTTTTCTACAGTAGAATTAAGCATTTGAAGAATTACTGAAAAATCTACTTACGCTGAAAACTGAACCAAAAAGCCTTTGCTGTGGTAAAGTGATTGGCCAAGAAAAAGTAACTCATCATTCATCTGCCATTCATGCAATGAAGCACCCACACACAATGACAAAGAGAACCTCATTCAAAAATCCAAATCTTTAAGAAACCTCCACTAAAGGCTCAAAAATACAATTTAGAAAAAGAAGTGTAAACATACATAGCTTTCTATTTTGCCTTTAGGAAAAAATTACCTTGGAAGAAAAATGGAATATCCAGAACATGCCATGAGCTACAAATAATGAGCAAAGACCAGATCCAGAGTGAGGGAATATAAGGGGACATAATGAGGCACAGGATAGTTATGGAGATCTTTTGAAGGGATTACTGACATAAATACAGTGTGCTTGTGGTCAGAAAAAATAACTGTATTATATATTTTCAGTTAACACATTTTCATGTTCACTCCCCATACAAAAACCACAGTGTACACAAATTATACTGAATTATATAAAGTCTATTTTTATTATCTATATATAAATAAAGCAAATAATTATTGAAATTGTTTTTGCTGTAGTTAGTGATATTTTACTATCAATCTTGCTCAGAACACTGGTGTAATTCAGATTTCCAGCAATGAAAATGAGAAAAGGCTTTCAGCAGGTCTTTGATGTTATGAGCAAACTCTTTTTTCTGGTACACATTTGGAGAACACCAGATTATTTGTGGTCGAATTTCCTCCATAGTGGAAAGTCTGCTGAAAGCAAATGAGTTACAGTAGGAGGGGGCAATCTCTGCTTTATGCCATCAGGATTCCAAGCAGCAACTTCTTGCTCTCCCAAAAACCAGATTAACATTCACACAACCAGCTCCTATTCCTCATTTCCTTTTTATGAGCTTTAAGACATGTGACCTTGCTGGGACTGCAGTGCAAAGAGAATGGAATCAGTATCTAATGTGCTGATCACAAAACAATAAAAAAGATATATTCCTTTCTTATCTTTGTGTAGCAAGATGTTCAACACCCCATCAGTAAAACCTGTGAGGGAGTTAATAAGATTAAATTAGGAGCAGCACGACTACTGCCAAAGGCAATGCACAGCTGCTGGATGAAACTTCCATCCATTTTGCAATTTATATGCTAAATAAATTAATAATGCTAATGGTATCAATAACATTATGGTGGGATCCAAATTTCTCTAAAATTGTTACCATTCACCTCAAATGTTCCCCCTTTGCCTTTCCAGTCTAACTCCATGTATTTTCCAGGTAAATGGGATTAAACAGCTAAATATGGCACGGCCATGGTTGGGTTTCATGTAATTGGTTCCTTGAGTGTGTAAGAAGTGAAGAGAGAGCTCTGCAGCATTGAATTCTGGACCACAGAGAAATCACTGGATAACACTTATGCTACTAGTGAAGAGTTTGGAAACCCACTCTCTATACCAATAAGTGATGGCCTCTGCGTATTCATGAAAATAACATTGATTGAAGACTGGAGTTCTGCTGATTTCAAGCCATGGCAACACAAACAGTGAGACCTCAGCCTCTGCACCAACATCAAAGCTCAGCTCACTCTGGGATACACACCAGAAATGCTTCACACCATGCACCAGTGAAGTGGCACCTTTTGCTCTTGGAGCTGCAGTATTTAACTGGTATTTTCCTGGATTCAGAAAGTTAAGCCACATGAGTTAATGAGTGATTTTATATTGATTATACCTGGGATAGAGAGAGCAATGGGGACTTCTCATTTTAGTGTGATACAACATGTGCTTCAACTGGTTTCAGAACAAACTCTTAGAAACAATCAACTGAAGTGTCTATAATACTGAAATCATGAAATGCCACCCAACAGTAAATCCTATTATTTCTACCAATTCTGGAAGCAAAAGAAAAATAGAGTTAATTTTTGCCACTATTGATGTCTATATCTTTATATAGTCTTGCACAATTTTGGCTCTTTTAGTGAAATATCTGGTTTCTGAAAACTCTGTATATAATTGCAGAGTTAATTTAAGGTAGATCTTGATGCATTTGAGTACTGAAGTTATATGACAAGGTTATAACTTTGAAAAGCATCATATTTATTTGTTTCAATCAGCATTGATTATTTCCCATGATTGATAAGAACCACTGCATATAATTGGTAGTAATTTATGGTTAACATTAATACTTTGGGGTATGAAATATTGCCAGCCATAACAAGTATATGCTGCCAAACCAAAATAAATATAAAGGCGAGATTCTGAGACACGTAATTTATCTGTTAGAAAAAGGGCTGTCAAGGAAGCCTAAACAAAAAAGCACCTCTAGAAAATCTGTTAGAGCCTCAACTGTTCACATAGAATTTTTCAATAAGATTAATTATCTCAAGAAAAGGACATCCACTGCAGAATGTAAATTAAATCACAATCAATTAAACTCAGTTCATATAACCAAGAGTAACGTGATACAAACCACAGTTCAGAATAAATGCAGAAACTTCTTTTTCTTCTTCTACATCAACAGCATCATTTGGATATGCAACTCAATCAGTTTTGAATATATAATAACTTCAGATGAGTGAATTATTCAAGAAAGAATGTTCTGCATTGCCACTTCTGAAAGCCTCACATATCACTGTCATTTGAAATTCTATTAGTTACACTATCACGTAAAATATGTTTCTTGAGTCTTGTATGAGATGACTTATGACAATTTTTTTTTTTTCTGGCTTATTCACCTGCAGCATTAAAAACCAGGAATGACTGCACTGAAATCATTGTTACATGACAGTGAGAGTGGTAAATCTCAAGCCTCAAGCATAATACATACATTTTTTTTGTATTGATACACAGGTATGTACACATCCTTTTCAAGCATATGCTCAGACATATTCAGTGTGATCAAAATTTGGACTTAATGAGTATTTGGGGATTTAGAGAAACTTCTCTTTTCCTGAACTGATTTGCAGGCAGTTTTAGAGTGTGCATGTGTATTTTGATCTGGACAAGCGTAAGGGGAAATAAAAAATATAAAATCTGACAGCACACCAGAACTTTATCTCCATGGAAATATGAGACTGGTGAGGGTTCTTGCCTCTGGTCAACACAGCTGAGAATCCAAATCTGTCTTAGAAAAATATGCATTTAAGCACTTTAATATGCCTGCCATTTTAGACAGTCTGATCTCTTTGCAGGGTCCTACGGATTACTTGTATCCCACACAAAAGGCGTCTACAGGAATTGGGATTGAGTGCCTCCACATATACTGAAAATTGTTAATTGAAAACAAAATATGTTTTAAAACACTGATTCTTAAAGGCACAGCCACATCAAGTCTTCTCAGATGGTTTAATTGCTCTTAGAGATACTTTGGAAGAAAGAATCAAGTCAAGACAGTTTTATTTTCAGTTTTTTCATGGTGAGTCACATATTGTATTTATTCATACAGATTGCTAAAGAGAAAATTGCCAAATGCAGAAAAAAACACTACCTTGTTTTGAAGAGACACACTACATGTTGCGGCATTTACAA
>JAWWMU010000243.1:7766323-7776593 GCA_035048155.1 Cinnycerthia olivascens | reverse complement strand
AAATATTTTCTAAATTAACATTCCATATGAATGAAATGTCCAGGTTCTGAGCACAAAACTAAACAGAACTGAAGGTACCCTGAAACGATGAGGATACAAAAGAAAATCAAAGCATGTGATGAGTCAATTTTGAAGTAAAGACTATAGCCTCAATATCTCTTTTTCTTCTCCAGACAATCTGACTCACTCAGGCAGCAGTGAGGAAGCAGATACAGGATGCTCATCTGCTGTTTGCTTACAAATTGCATGAGCAGATGAAAAGACCCTGTGGAGCTGGAGAAAGGAGAAGCAATGAGATAAACAGCCTGTGGGTCTGAAGAAATGCAAACGGAAAACGGAAAAGAAAACTGGGCTGAGGAAGCAGATGGCTAAACCAGCAAGCATGCAAGATGAAAGAAGGAAGACAAAAAGATAGGGCTAAAAATATCAGGATGGGATAAAAAGAGACATGATAAAAAGAAAGAACAAATCCAGAACAAAACAGAGCTGAGGCCCTTAAAGGGCTGGAAATGAAGAGGACCAGATGAAAGGAGAGCAGGCAGCAGGGAAGGAAAGCAACAAGCAGACCTTCAGTGTGTGGGCATGGTGGCTGGAACACAGGCTCAGGGAAATGATGAATGAATTCAGGCAGAACAGACTGGCACCTAGAGCCTTTCTCTTCTGGAGGATCAAACACATGGATGGAAAACTGTTTTCTAAGCAATCTGACACTTCAGCACCTGTACATGACCTACCTGCCTTTCACTGCCTTGATTACCATCATCATTAATTGCTTAGTGTGGCTATGACACTGGGACAGCAGGAAGGCACTGGGTGTTTCCCATGATAAGTCATCCCCTCTCCAAGTCTCCCACTGTGACATCGAGACACCTTTAATGCTAACTCTAGGTGTTGGAGAGTCAAGGGAATCTTTTTTATGCTACTGGCAGAGGTTTTCATAGCAATAAATTTCTTATTTAGCCTTTTATAGAGTTTTCATGATAAAATGGCTGTTTCTTTCTCTGAGTACTTATGTGTCTGTAGGTTGAGCTATGAACAGCTTTCACAACTACTTTTGAAATCCATATGTTTAAAGTGCTCTTGTACTGCAAACAAACCTTTATAATTCCAGGCAACCAACATGGCCAGGACTCCTTCCCTCCAAGACATTCTCTAGAAACCCTCTTTAAACTCTTCAAATAATTTGAACACCACAATTTGGATTTCTTCCCTTCTTACATCAGTTCTGCACTGCAGTGTGAACTCCAGTATCTTCATGTTTTAAATAGAGCATGAAAAGAAAATCTTTTCCATAGGAGTAAGTTCAGCAAGTATCACTACAGCTAAATTTCATCTTTAAACTTCCTTTTTGGTCATGCCCCATTCATCTCCCACATCTCCACGATTTCTTTAGTGCTGCTGGCCCTGCTAACAGGCTTACACTGTTCCCCTTCTGTTCCACTACCCTGCTGCAAAACTGAGCAAAGTACCACCTCCAGGTGCAGTTCCCAACAATGGAGCTCACAGTCAGTTTTCCTCTCCAGCACTTCCCATTAGCAAGCCATGATGCTGCTTGCAGCCAACTAGGTCTACCTTCACTAATTTTCTCGTATTGTCACATATTTCTGTATGGGTCTCTGTTGTGGCTGTTTTATGATATTACAGTCCCTTTGATGGTGGTATCATGAAGTAGACTCCTGTAGCAAGTAAAAGACCTCTTCATGATGAAGTGATTAAAAGGTCATGATAAGAGAGCTATTCATTTAGTACAAGGGAGTACTTCATGGTGATCTCAAAGAAGCTGTAACAAAGTGATGAATACCTCACACCAAACTCGTCTCTCCAGGAAACATCTAATCTGGTGCTATATTTGCAGACAATAAATAGAATTATAAAGGCTAAATTTGTGCAGGTGGTTGACTGCCTTCACTGGAACATTAATTTATTGCCTAAGACCCCAGGCTAAACCTTTCATGCTCAAATACCCAAAAAGACTTGTCCTTACTTAAAAAGAACACAAAAATTGGATAATAAAGGGGCACATCTTAATATTTCTCTAAAAAAGTGGACTCAACCATTTGATCTGTTAGGTCTGTCACACTATCAGTGTTCCTCATAGCCTGAGATGGAAGCTTGGTTTAAAGAGTGATATGCAACAAAGACAGCTTAAAACATTTCTCTGGGACAGTTACATAAAGGTCTAGTCTTTGCCACCTACTTCAAGGTATTTCAACTGTATGTATGTATTTTAAAAGATCTTTCTTTCATTATAATGGTACCAAAGTAACTGCTAACTCTCATTTACGGAAATTCACTCATCCAACATTCCTTTCAGCACTCTGAGAGATGCCAACGCCAGCAGATTTATCTGCTTTCCTGACTGTCCTGTTGGCCTGGTCAGAGGCAGTCACAACTTTTTTGTGATTGAGGAGCCAGGAATGGGGCCAATGCCTCTTCTGTGAGAATGCTGGGATGGTTTCCTCACGCATAATGCAGATGGGAGAGACCCCTGCCATGCACTGGGCTATGAGGAAAGGATTGTGAGACAGGACGGTTAAATATTTGAAAAACACACAGCCTGTTTTTATCTTTGGACATTTGCTCTGAGATAAAGTTTTCAGCCACTGAATTAATATATTACTTCTTAGGAGTCAAACAGTGCCAACCATCCCCATTGATATCCACTTGCATGGTGGATTCAATTATGCTGTTCAGTGGTGTTTCAAGTGAATGAAAACTCTGCCTTAGCATTTTTGAAGCAATGACCTGGGTCAGGCTGACCCTTTTCCTTCAGGCTAAGTAATTTTATGTTAATAGAAAGGCACAGGCTTCCCATGAAGGTACTTGTTTAATGAGAAGCAGCAATTCCAGATTCCTGTGATGAAGGAGCTAGCTTGATACTTCACTGCCTTATTTCTCTTTTGTAGGGGGAAGTGACTCAGAGTGAAGGTAGTTGGGCAGCTTCTTTCCATTTAAAATTTTTTTAGAATCTATGTTTATCCTTCATCCTTTGTAGGAATGTTCTTATAAAACAATTGTTCTATTTTAAAAATAATTAACTACTACTTTTCTTCTTGATGTTGAATATTTCCCAGAGAATTATTTTGTGCTCTGATTATACATAGTAGATTGTCAGGGAACATATTAACTACTTGCTGCATTGCATCAGATATTCGTTCTTATTTAAGAATGGCAAAACTGTTCCAGCTTCACTACATCAAGGTAAGGACTCGGCTGGATTTGTTCCTTTAACACCACTGGCTACAAGTCAATTTTCAAAAACTCCTGACAGAGCCCTTGCACATTTTCTCAGCTTCTGTTATGATCTAAAAGATCTTTTGAGAAAGCCAGTGATTCCAGAGAAATAGAAAAAAAAAATTAGGTAAACAAACCAGATCTTTCTATGATTTGCTACACAGAACATCCATTTTGAAATGTTTTTTCTGGTCAGAAGGTTTTATTTCCAATATATTTATAATTTGTACCTACTAAGTTGAACATGACTATGAATGTGATCTTCAGAAGGACATTTTTCTTTTGAGAAAGTCTGCCCCAATAAATAAAACCGTTTTTTTTTTTAAAAAAGCTCTGTTTATGAACTTTGTGAAAGGAAAATACTCTTGACAGAAGGAATCATTCATTAGGAAAATCTAGGTATTGATAAAAACAGATTACTTCCTAATCCTGTTGACCACTCCCACATTTGATGGGGATCTATCTGAAAAGAGGTGGCCAGGAAAATACATCTATGTATTATATATAGATGTATTATAAATACATCTATCTATGATGAAAATCTTTTTACTGATCTCTGTAAATTTTTTTTAGTTCATTAATGTGTGACTTGTATCCAGAAACAAGTAAGTAGTCAGTTTAAATATGCACTGCTATTAATTTGGCATGTATGCTCACAGTATATATATATATATATATATATAAAATTAAGCAAAGATCAAAGTGCAGATTTTCAGTTATTTGAACTATGAAATCCTACAGAGTTCTTTGTTCATGGAGATGAACTAAGCAGTCAACAGCCCATGAGTGCAGGCTATAAATTCAACAGATTATTCTAGGATGTAGCTCTCTTGCAGGGACAACAACACCAAGGTTGTCTTGTGGTCATACTTGACATAATTTTAGTGCTTTTTCTGCAAAAGTATATGTGGGGAACAGAATCCTAAACTTTCTAAAGATGGATGTATGTAGGTGTCAGATGAAGTCGATGAGATATTGAAAAGTCAATGAGATGCACAGCTCCAGCATGGTTCTTAAGGACCATCTCTGGTGCTGCATCTTTAGGCATCCAAATACCTCCACAAATGTGACACATAAAACCACAGAAATTGTTATCATTACCCTTCCCACATGCACTAAATCCGTTCTAATCAAAACAATGAAATTCAAGAGATTTTACAACAAATATTGGATATAAAGTGCTTATATTCCTCTCACTTACGCAAGTGAAGTAAATTTCATAATATAACACTTATTTGATATTTAAATCATCTTCTTTGTAATTTAGTCTGCAGAATTAACTAATTAAACCTAAAATGATTATGTACATAATGAGCAAAAACAGATCAATTCTTCTTTTAATTCAAGTAAGTGGGAGTTATAAACTTGTTTAAGTACCTTTAATATGAGGAACTAGTTAGTAAAATTCTCATGTGTTCTTTTAAAAACATTATTGACTCGAATCAAATTGAGCTGCTTAGATTTTTGACTAAGCAGTGGCTATCTGATTATAATCCACTGGCCAGATTCTCAGTTGCTACCATGATTTCTAACCTCTGTTCACCACTTCACTATGTTCATCTTGAACACCTAAATCCCCTTTTAAAATATTTTTTTCTTTTGGTTGGTTCTTTTTTGGTTTGTTTGTTTGTTTGTTTATATGGTTTATTTGTTATAAGAGGTGCACAATAGGTCACATTTTCCACAGGAAGAACAGCCCTTTGATCTGTATATCCCTGAAAGCTCCTCTTCCCTTACAGGAATTTATCACCAATTTAGCAAAATCATTAGAGACTTTCTGTTACTAAAAATGGTGCTGTAGTTTGAATGACTCTTACTCAACACCCTTTAATTAAATTTTGCTCTTAAGAACTATAAATTCAATAAGGAAGCTGAGATTTAAAAAAAAAAAAATACATAGAATCATGTATGTTGATCCAGGATTCTTTCAAGGATAAGAACCCTTGTTAGATTATTCTAGCAGCAAAGCTTTGTAGATGTTGAGGAGAGATAGGATTCACAGCAAATCCACCCTCTCAGAGGGTGCAAGTGTAGTCTACATTTAGTTATGTGCCCAAGACTGAGTGATGTAACTGGTTCAACACTTCCTCATGATCTGGATCTTCCCTGATTCAATTCAATAACAAAAAATTCTGTGGTGCTCAGTGGTACAGAGCACAGATATCCTCACAAACACAAAGAGCCAGTTCAGGCATCTATCTCACAAATATAGACTGCAGGTTTCCATTAAACAAATAAATGTTTTATAAGGGTCTGTGGAGTCACCTTAACTATGCACCATTCTCATTCCAGCTAATAATAAATGAACACAGACATATATGGATTACAGGCAAATGCTTCAGGAATGACATCAGATGTGATCCCAACAATTAGCAGTTGTTAAAAAGCTGATTATTCTCTTTTTCAGTATTAGAATGATCACCAGTAAGAACAAAGCACCACACAAACACAGCACTACCAAGGCAATGCAGGACACATCCAGACCTCTGTAGTCTGAAACTGGATTATAGGTGGGTGCAAGTTATGTGATTAATTGCATATTCATTTAGTGGGATAGGAATTTACAAGGGTCTATTAAGAACTTATGAGATGCTACTTCTTTTTTCTCATACTTTTTTTTCTTTTTTTTTTTTTTTTCTTACTGTTCCAATTAGGTCAGTGGGAGCTAAGGCAAATGTAACTAAATGCTACTGAGCTCTTTCCCTTAGCAGACACTTCTCTATCAGCACTTCAGAAGAGAAGTTAATCAGGCAGCTAATGATCTGCTTTGGTCGAAGATATTTTAACTCTCTCATCATCCATTCCCATTATGGAGCTTCAGACAGAAGATTGCTCTCCTTACATCAGCTCTGTGGAGCTGACCTAACTGGACCCAAACCTGGCATCCCATCACTGCCTCTGTCCAGGAGAACTTGCATTTCCCATTACTCCCAAGCAGGCCCTTTTAAAGCTCCATTTGCATTTCTGACATCAGAATCTCCACCAGCCACCATTAGCTGTAGCACGTAACCCTGAAATTCCCTGGCACTGAAATTCCTGCAGCTGATCTGAGCACAGAACTTCAGGAGCAATCACCCGGCTGGTGACTGCAGCACAAAGATGAGATAAAACCACTACAGTGCAAGGTTATCTGCTCTGTTCCATGCTGATAATAACGCATTTAATTCTTTAACAACCTTCTCGAGGCTATTTATCACACAGCAAAGAGGTGCATTATATTCCATAAATACACTGTAGGAAATAAAGTGGTTTGAGAGTGGACTGCTCTGTGCACCGTGTCTTAGCAGCAAGTTACAAGTTAACTTTAACTTTCTAACACTGACAAATTATTTCATTTCTGATTAAATGCAATTAATTCTGAGTATTAAACTGCTGTGTGTAAACTGTCAAAACACCCTTTAAAAAAAAATACCAACAAAAACCAACCCAAAACCTGAAACTTGACATGCTTGAGTGGACTTCGCATGTGGAACTAAATTTTAAAACTTTTTAAGTAATAAAAAATTAGAGTCAGCTAAAATTAAGTTATAATTCTATATTCTATCAATATAGAAAATTATGTACATTATTTTTCAATAGGAAAGACATAAAAAATTAATAACTTTCATCACAGAATATTAGGTTTAAATGAAGTTTTCCACTTAGATCTGAAAGCAAACAGTACCTACTTCATGATCTCCTAAATTACTTATTTGGGCAATTTTTTTACTCCTCTACTTACCTGACTTTACCAATCATAGTTTTCTTCCATAGTACCAGATTTGGCTTAATTTGCAATTCTTTAACATGCCAATGTAAGAAAGCTCAGTGTAATAAAGAACAGGAATTTTTCCACCCTGTCTGGTAATGCAGAAGAGCTTATCAATATTCTGGTCATACTTAATGCAACCTAAACAGGTTTTGCAATCAATAGGAAAAGGGAATTTGTTAAGTCTCAAAGATGTGCATAAATAGACTTTCCCTGTTATTGGATTATCCCCTGCACTGAAACAGACTGAGTAGGAGACTGCAATACTAAGCAGTGTGGGATTTGGTATCCAAAACTTCAATGCCTGATGGAAAAATGGGAGAAAAATCTGACTGAGAGCCAGCCTCACCTCAAGATAGAATGAGCTGCCACTAAAGCACAGAGAGGAGAGGAAATGGGTTTAATCAGATTACAAAAATGTCCAAATATGGAAACTTAAAAAAAAAATAAAAATTTGGCTTTTAACTATTTTATGATTTAGAAATGTTTCTCTTCATTCCAACCAAAATCTCTTTGGCTACAAATTAATCTAATCCTAATCTCTTACTATAAAATCATATAAAAGAAAATCACCTCACTGTACAGAGGAATCTGCTACATATCTGAAGATCTGTATACCCAGCCTCCCCCTGTTGAGGCTAAGGAAACCCAGTTCCTTCTTGACCTAAATATTCTTTTCAAGACTTCACTATGTCCTACAGAAAACACATGCTTAAACACTAAAGCTTGATACTTCTTCTTTTTTCTTTTTTTTTTTTTTCCTAAAGCACAGGACATTACTTTTGTGTTCAGTTTGTTCCCTGACCCATATCCCCACATATTTTTATACAATAACACTGACTATAATACACTGCCTATTGTGTATTTGTGTACTAGGTTTATTCCCTTGGAAGTGTAAGATCTTGCAATTGTATCTATTGAATTGAAACCTGCATATACAAATCACTTCTCCCAATTTTTTCATATAGCTTTCAATTCTAATTTTGTTCCTGACACTGCTGGTAAATCACTTTGATATTATCTGGTAATTTAAATAGATATATTCCCTTTTCTGTTATCCAAATTATCAAAATGCTGAACATTACTGGTCCCTGGCCATAGCCCTATGAGATAAAAATTCATCTTTTTTGACAGTGAACCATTTATTTGCCAGCATTCACTCCAAGTACAAAACTGCAATCTGCTTTTAATTATGGTGGTCTCATTTAGACCACATTTCCTCATCTTCCCCTGGTGACACCACCATGGCCACTCACTCCTTATCTACTCACCAGGCTTTCTGTACAATTGCAGTGAAATTAAATTGATTTGTTATGATTTGAACTTTACAGATGGATCTTGGCAGTTACCTACTCTTTGTTAAATTCTAGGTACTTTCAAGCAGTTTAACTCCTCTCTTGGAAAAAATCAATCTTACACCATTGCTCCATCAAAATTCCTAAGAAACTCCTATTTTCTCTCTTTTGGGGGAAAACCACGCGGTCCTTTACAGTTTTATGGATCTTGTCCATCTTCCATGTGTCTTGAGAGATTAAAAATCGACACAATTACTTTGCCTCAGGCACTTCCCTGCAGCAATTTTTATCAGAGCCAGGAGGGCAATTCTAATATTATCTTTCACTCTCTTAAACTAAGCATTTGTTAGGTTAACCAGGTCACAGCTAACCTTGCTTTTGAAGGCTGGGGCAGAAGAGACAACACTTTAACCTTCACTGCTCTAAGTGGTTCCTCCTCTCTGCAACAGAGGCACTTCCCTCACTTTTCTTTTTGCTGAAGCACTTTCTAAGGACTCTTCACCTTCACTCAGTCACCCCAGGGGGACATCCCAAGTGCCTGGTCCTGCATCCCATGTGGCCATGCCATAATTACACACTGACAGAAAACACAAATCAACAGCAACTCCCTGGTTGTTGTTGTTGTTGTCTTTCCTTTCTCCTGCTTTAGGAGAGTGCTGTGGGAGGGATGGCCACAGTGCCCAGGTGAAGTGAGGTGCTCTCCTGATCACCCAGCCCATCTGCTGGGCAATTCCTACTCAGTTTTCACACCCCTGGTTGTGGTGTTTGACTGATTTTCTCTGCTTGCTCTCATTATTCTCTTCCTGTACAAGGTTCAGCATAAGGCATCGGTTTCTTTTTTTGATTAATACATTTTCTCCAGACTTTCAGGCAGGCCCAGGCAAGAACAAAAAAAGGACATGATGAATGAAAACAGGAAACAGCCTGATTTCTAGCTACTGCTTAAGAAAAAAAAAAAAGAAAAGATATATACAGAAACAAAAGAACAAGGAGGAATAAGATCAGCTATTGCTCTGCAACTACAAACACCTCATGCAGCTTAAAGCAGCTGTGCTGCATGTTCTGTGGCTCAGCTAAGCACCCATGCATCAAGATTCACATGGAATTACTGAAGTTAACTGCACCATAAAATCAGTTTTTTATTAATTTCAGCTGGAATCCTATGTTAATGCAGGATGCCTTTCTCAGAACCATTTTTAAGAGCCAGATGTAAACAGAACTCAGGTTTGTAAAGTGGATCATAGGTACTTCAAACCAATAATGCACCCCTGAGGGAAAAAGAATCACTGGTAGAAACTCAATTAATTGACTACTCCTAGAGGTGTCCTCTTAGCATTAAAATTTCTCACACACCGAAAAGAAAAAAAAAAAAAAAAGTTTTGAAACAGGTGCTAAATTGCTCTGGTATCACACATAAAATCTATCTGCTACCCCCAGGAGCTGAACCCTTGGCTCTGCTGAGCACCCGCAGCCACCCCTCCCTGCAGCAGCCACTGCAGCCCTGGGGCCAAGGGAGCTTTGCTCCCCTCCTCTGTCGGGTTTGCTGCTTTTGCAGAAATTTTCCCAAGCTAATAAAGTCCTTTTTCCCCAGCCCACGATGAAAGAAGAAGCTGAAACTCTTCAGATCTTGCTTCCAAGGTTATTTATTTTACCTTATCTATAACATTCTTTTTCTGGCCTGCCGAGGTCTTTCTGGCAGGACAGTACAAGGCACTCTTTCTACTGAGAGGCAGGGTTTATCTTTTATACTAAAAACTACATTTACATTATTTACGATTATATTCCAATACCTATCCCCTACGTTACACAGTCTGTCTCTACTCTAAACAAATCACCCGTGTCACCATCACAGTAGAAATGGAGAAAGTGAAGAAGAAGGAAGAAACCCAAAAAGCCACGAGGTTCCTCCGTCTTAGCAATGCCTACCCCCCTGTACTAAAACCCAAAAACTACTTTTACACCCTGTAACAAACTTATTATTACTCTATTTAAA
>JAWWMU010000243.1:7755610-7766223 GCA_035048155.1 Cinnycerthia olivascens | reverse complement strand
TGTAATTCTTCTTTTAAGGCTGGCAATCGTTCCCATGGGCTAAAATCCAAACCACAGGTGTTTTGGGCTGTGTGCCAAGGCCTCTGAGCCCCCTGCCTGGGTTCCTGAGCCTCCAGGGCAGTCAGAGACAAGCCCTGGTTCCCAGATTCCTCCAGCAAACTCACTGCCCACTGAGATCAACTAAACCCTTGCCAGACCCTACCAGAGAAGAAATTAATTTGTTCTTCAAGAGGTATTTTTTGGCATGATGAATAACAGAGTTGTATCTCACTGTTAATCAAACACACACAACCCTTAATATGTCATTGCTCTGCGCAGCTCTGACCCTCACTGCTCTGCTTTTGAAGGTTTTTTTCCAACTGATTCTGAAGTGTAGCAAGTAATGAGAGAAAAAAAACCTCACAGACCTTTCTGGGTAGAGATATTCTGTCTTGCGTAAAATGTAATGAAGTCAGATTTAAATACATATAACCTTGGGGTTATACAGTCTGAGTTCCTCTAAATGTGCTGTGCTCTGATAATACCTGACATTTAGAGAAGCATATCCCACAGTTATGCAATAAAGTTGATAACTTTCCAGAATGAAATCTACTCGAAGTGTGAATTCTGTAGAAAGAGCTGAAAGGAAAGTTGAGAAAATAACCTAATAGCAGAATAAAGTGTATGGATTTGCCCATATTTCTTGTTGTTTTTTTTTAATTTACACTGCTACAAGAAAAAAATCTACAAGTGATTTCAAAATTTAAAAAGCTCTCAAACTTAAAATGCAAAGTAGAGCCAAGCAAGTATGTTGGCTACTTATTCTTCATTATGAGGGATAACCTCATTTCAAACACACGTAAATATTTTACAGAGATGTAGAAGTTGCTTTATAGAATATTTGCCTGCAGCTGCAGTTTGCTGGTAACTTTTGAAACACTACTTTACATGCTTAGGACTGGCAGACCTTGAACCACTGGTATTTTCATTGACCTTTCATTGACCATGGCCCTCCAGCAAAACACACGGAATTTGCTTTCCCTGATTATTGAAGAAAAACAGTTCTGCCAATTCTGACAGCAAACCCAGGAAAGTTTGCTGCAGCAGAGGAGAAGAACAGCCTGTGGCACAGCAGCAAGAGACTTCTCAAAGCACCAGCAGCAGCTCTGGCTCCTTGGGTCACCTCAATCCCTGCCAGAAGCCTGCACACATCTGCGAGCCCAAGGACCTGAGCCTCACAAAATGAGATTCCAAATTCGCCTGGGCTGAAGTGAGAAACTCATCCATTCTTTTCCCACAGAGGTAAAAAGGAATTGTGTTTATCAATCTTTTGTCAAGGAAAGGATAATGTGGAGAGAAGAGAGCTCCCCACACACGTGTATGCATTCCCTCATCATGTGTTCTGCAGTCCTTCACTGGATTCAAATCTCTTTTACTGCAGTAATTTGATTTCTTTTTAAAAGCTTCCACTGTATTTTGGGCACATCTGACAATAATGATATAAAAAGTTATAAAAGAGAAAAAAACGTTGGAAAACTGAACATGTATATTTAATGTTCCATCTTCTAATAAAGATTAGCAAAAACAGAGAAATTGGAATTGAAGCTTCATCTCTGACATCACCAGACTCACTAAACCAACCATTGTATGAAACATTCTCTGCAAATTCCTACTATGCCAGGAAATCAAAGAGGCCGATGTGGAATTGCCATAGGTATTCACAGGATATACCCCATTCTGCAGATGAAAGGAATATGCAATAAAACACAAATGTCAGTCAATGTTTTAAAGCATTACCATGATAGCAGTGCCTAAGATGATTCTTTGCTTTTGTTATGAAATGAAATGCATCAAATGTAATAATGAATGCCTGTAAGAAGGGAATTACAAACTTTTGCTCCAAATCTATTGTCAGGCATGGCCTGACTCTTTCCTGAAGCAGGAATGGGGAAAAGCAGCAGCCCATGTTAAATTAAAATACCTTATTTTTTTCTCTTTTTACTACTAGTACAAAATTATTCTGCTTTCATGCAGGAATTGATTCACTTTTACTCTTAAGATTTCCTAGAATGTGTAAAGAAAACAAAAATTTTAAAATCACTCATTTTTTATTAAAAAAAAAATACTTGGCTATACTTAAAAGGTTTTTAAAAATGTTTACAAAAATATTGCTATGTTTTTGTAATTCTGCCCCCACTTTTCAAGTGCTTGTTTGGTATATCTCTTGCAATGGTTTGTGGTTACTATGACACACAGTGAGGGACTCTGGCACTGCCTCATTACTTTAAATGAATTTGAAGATGACTGAAGCATGTAGAAATTAAGCTATATACATAACATTCTCATCCTACTGTAAGTAAGGGCTGGGTTACTAAAACCACTCCCTCCTAAAAGAGGAGTATAAAATGCTACTATTCAGATGTGCTATCAGTCTTAAATTAATCTATGGCAAAAGACAATGCAAACTATTAAACCCTGAAGGATTAGCCCAAGAAATTTTCATATTACATTTTCAACCAAAATTTTCTGTATTCCATTTACCTTGTTACAAGTTCAGGGTACAGCAGCCTTGTCCATATTTAAGTCTCTTAATTATCTACCAATGCTGCTTATTTAGCTGGCATTACCACAGAATAAACTCACTCCTCAAGATATACAGAAAGGGGAAGCAGCCCTGGCCATTTCCAGGACATATTTTCTCTCCCAAGTGCTTCCTTCATGAATTGCAATGCAATTTTTTAACAGACCTGTGCCCTACTGAACTCATGAAAGCCACATGCAATGATTTTAGTTAGAGTGTGAGTGTAATTTAAGGATTAGATGCAATGATAACCTCATTTTTACTCTGGTTCTCATTCTATTAGTTTAAGAAGAACTTCTTCAGAACCACAAGGCTGTTTCAGAAAGCAGAGTCAAGATTGCCAGCTAAAGAAGAGCTAAAATATTTTTTCTGCTTCAAGTCACCATCTTGAAGAAGAAAGTCAGCATGGTAAAATAGCATCCTCTTAATACATTGAAATTTCCCATCAAACTTATACGAGTCTCTTGGGCTAATAACTAACTTTGAAATTTGAACTAAATTTATTTTTGTAATTTAGAGCATCAAGTACTACCCTTTCAATCTACGTGCACCAGCGTTGAGAAAAATATTGAATCTGAATTACATATCTTTGCTGTGCCAGTGGATACAGCAACAGATTGCTAATTGCAAATTTCCCAGCTTTTATCATAAGGGAAGCAAAGAAATTACAGGATCACCAAATAATTCAGGTTGAAAAAGACCTCCAGGGTCACCAAGTGCAACCATCCACCCGGGACTGCCAAGCCCACGAGGAGACGCCAATTCCCCCCTGCCCTGGCACTGCCAGCCCTGCACGACCCAAGTTCAGGGACTGATGCTGTCAGCAGAACAGACCTCTGCCAGAGGCATCCAAAGCAGGATGACTCCCTGCTCAAGATACTAAAAAGGCTCCTTAAAGAGAAATGTCAGCATCTCTGGGAATCTCCCAACAACTTGTGGAGGAGAAAAGTCAAGGTGTTCAGAGCACCAAGTGCAGGACACACCTCAGGCTAAGACATTGCCTGCAAAGCTGCACACTCCACTACAGCTCATTCTGAAGGAGTATTTTTCCAAAACTCCTAATAAATAGTTTTCACAGAAATTCTGACAAAGCCATAATTATAGTGGGAATTGCAGGTGATTCTATAATAAACTGTATTTCTTCCCCGTGAAGACATTAATGTACTTTTCTGAAATGTTCATTGCTAAGCCTAAGATTGGGTTTCTGAATTGTGTTCGGAGGCAATTTATACTGGAGAAAAAATACACTCTATCCTAAATGTACTGAACACTAATTTAAAATGATCTATTTGCCATAATATATATTCAACCTCCTACTGAAAAGTTCAGAAGCTTCTCCTCCTTCACATACAGCTCCATCAGCATATTCTTATGCACTGGGAGCCCTGGCATACATTTCAGATGAATTGTGAGGCTTATTTGAATTTTTCCAGCAAAAAGCTATGGGTTAGATACATGGGTTATAGTGCAGATATGCCAATAAGCCCGAATCTCCTATGGTGTAGATTTAAAAGCATCATCATGAGGGTAGTTTCATTTATCAGAATATCAAGCAGTGCTAATGCTCAGATACGTATGATTATTTCCAGAAATTCTTAAATTTGTAGGAAAACTGGTATCCATTTACAAGCACCTGCCTGTGAAGCTCAATAGTACCCTGAAAATCAAAATCATTTTCTTCTGTCCCTCTTACATCTTTTCATGTTAGAAATCGAACCCCACTCTTTTTTGGTGCATCACAGTACTGTTTTTTGTGGGAAAAAAAAGACAAAAAAAAGATCATACAGGACTGTGTGGGCATAAGATACGATCCCATCACACCACATCTACATCTGTAACTGTGTGAGGTTGTAGCCCTAAGCAGTAAGTTTGATAACTTTACTGACAAAAAATTCTATGGAAAACCAAAGCACTTAAAAGTGCATTTGCTTACTCAGGAATATTTATTAATTATTAGGATATCTTAGGTATAGAAACAGCATCCCATCACAACACTGTAAAACACAGCACTTTTGGAGATGCACATCTTGCACAACACGCAAAGCCTGATATGGATAACTTCCACTAACAGATTATCCACTAACAGACGTTTTGTTAGAAGGAGTTTTCTTTTAAGCTTCTTGCTTAGCAAAGTAACTACCGGGCATAATTTTACAGACAACACTCATTTGGATTTTCAGTAGTGTTTTGTATTTGAGTTCCTGTGCATCCAAATATTTGGTAAAGTAACTTTGCCAGTAAAAAAAAAAAATCTTGTATGTTCACCAAATGGATGTGTTCAGAAAAAACTGCTGAGAGATGTGATAATCATCTGGGAACTACATGCCATAAAGAGCCTGCCCAGTAAAAGTACATGTCTCTGGCAGCAGATCAAGCTTTCTATGAAGTTAATAATTTTAGTGGTTGGAAAGCCCAGCAAGGAGATGTCATGGTGGCAAAAAGGACATGTGCAGCTTCAGTAAACCATAATCACAACAGGGAAAAACAATGACACGCTTTATGTGTCTCTAATTTAAAATAAATTTTAAAAGCTGAGATTCTGATATACTAAAAAAAAAAATCCTGGTTTTGTTCATCAGCTTGTTTCTTGTTGCTGCTTCCTTGTGGGATGAATTTACTGAGCACTCTGTGGCCATTTTGGATTCACATTATTTTACATAAGATGTGAACAGGGCACACTGACTTTGAAACTGCTGGGCCATTTATTCTCCAGGCACTCTGAGAAAAGCACAGTGCCCATCCTTTCCACCATTTCAGTCTGCTCTCACTCAAAGCTGCTGCACTGCTCTTTCAAGCAGGGGTGCTGCGTTCACTAAACTGAAGATCATCTCCTGACAACCAGCTGAGAGGGTTTGTGTCACAGCCTTGTGACCTCTGTCTGCTCTGCCCTGGATCCCACACAGCAAAAATCAAAGCAGAGGGGCCACAGCCCAAGCTCAGAGGCAGTGAAAGAAGGCACACCTTAGCCCTGCACATTCACCTCACTGACAGCACTGCTTCAACAACCTTCATTTGGCCTGTCTAAAATCAAACGGGATGTTCCTGATTCTTTATTATGAATCAAACAGAAATATTCAATTTAGTTTCTCCTTATAATTAAACTTTCACTTCATGTAATATGCCATTTGTGCAGAATCTGCAGTTGCAATCATTACTGGAGAAAAGAAATGTCAGCTTCAAAGTTACTAACTTCTACAAGCTGGAAATTCTGTCTTAGTAGATGATGGTTATAAGTTGTAGACTCTTAAAATAATTTAAATTCAATTAAGCACACAATCTTTTTCTGTAACAGGTGATGATGAAACAGATTATTTGAAGCAGTTAAACCGAAAGACATTAAAAATACATAAACATATAGGAAGACTGAAAAGAGACAGGTAGAAATGCCTAACTGCATAAAGCTCATAAAGTGTAATGAGTACAGAACTTGTACAAAATTACTATTAAAATTCACAGAGTTGTATCTTTAATTCACTTTGACTGTTTCTAGAAGCCAGTTCATCCATGTACATTCTAACTTGCATTTAAGAATAACAAGGTACATGTTTTTAGTATAGAAAATTATACTTATAGACAAGGTATAACTAGTAATGCAGCAGAACATAATTTGTTTCATGATATGCATTCAACGCCTCTAAAACTTTTACCCAAAGGTCCTTGCTCTTGGGACTTAGCACTTTTTTGTAAAGCATTGCACATCTTAATGGAAATTTACAAATAAATGCAACTTTGTTATTAATTTGTAGTTGCATTTATTGTTACTAACCTGAACTATTAATATTTATCAAAGAGATCACGGTCTTTACTACAGGACATAACTTCTAATTCACATTTTTGCCAACACTGACAAGAACAGGCAGAGAATGATGTAGTAGAACCAAGGATGATTAACTTGTCGGGCTAATTCAAGGAGTTATATAAAGTATGCATAAACCCCTCCAGGTATTTAGGAAACAAAACAGACAGTTACAACATCCTGTATCCTAGAAAACAACAAAAACCCATCAGTTTCCAGGCTAAACAGGATACAGTCAAGGCTTTTAATTCAAATATGTAAGTTTTTCTAGCAGTGACTCAGTCAGGGAGACTTGGTCTTTTTTCATCCTGGACTGTAAAGGCAAGGCAGGCATAACCCAGGTAAAATTTCAGTTCACTAAGAAGCAATCTAAAAACTGACCCTCTCTGCCCACTGCAGAATAACATGATGTTCTGTAGCTTGCAAATGCTTCAACTTATATCAGAGCTATAATATTAAATGAATCCCACTTCCTTGACTTCAGTTGAATCAATTCTGCCTCACTAAGCAGCATCTGCCTGCGGCATAGTTCCTAAGAAATACACGAGTGCCATCCAAACAGGGTGGTCAAGAACAAAATACAGGTAAGATGCTAAAGTAAAAGAAAGAAACAGGGAAATTGATTTGGCAGCAGAGAAATGGTGAGAAAGCTGAGATCAAT
Organism: Cinnycerthia olivascens; assembly: GCA_035048155.1. Classification (NCBI taxonomy): domain Eukaryota; kingdom Metazoa; phylum Chordata; class Aves; order Passeriformes; family Certhiidae; genus Cinnycerthia; species Cinnycerthia olivascens. Next base: position 7,759,206 of record JAWWMU010000243.1, on the reverse strand, counting down.
CAATACAAAATAGTGCTTGAAAGGAGACCCTGTGTGAAAGACGCAGGAACACAAAGGGCTGAATTGCCAAGTGCAGAGAATGTAAAACCTGTAAGTACCTAATGGTTCTCATCACTGCTGATGACAGAATTCATGAACCCATCACCCTCAGCAGTGGTGGCTTGGCAATGCCACACAGAAAGTGAGGTGCATCCTGAAAACAGCATGAGAAGGTGAGGGCTTGGAGAGGATGACCAAACAGAGACAAGGGGAATATAAAAACTACAGATTCCTGTGGATTAGGAATGCCAAGTCAGTCAAGTACAGAAAAGGGGGTGGTTTGGGACCCTCCCAGAATTTTCCATCTCACATTAATTTGGTTTCCTTAGTAAAAATGCAAACATCTTTATTAATTGTATGTATTTATTGCATTTTATCAACACCTGCTTTTGCGAGTCAGAACAGATCCTTCCAGGAACCTGATGTATCACACCAGTGCAAACGTTTCATTATAAAACCTTATTGTGGTTTAAAGTTTGCGCACATTGAGCATTAAATGCTGTTTCTGTTGCACAGCTAACTTTAAAAAATTGCATGGAGCACCACTTTTTCATTTCCAGTTGTGGCAAAATATCTCTAGATTTCTAACTCTGTCGACTTGAACTTATTGCTAGTTGACAAACTGAGGATTTTCAAATTAAGATTTCATTTAAGATTCTTTGTTCTGTAATAAGATTCCAGTAGCCTGGAAATGAAAGCAGCAGCTACCTTGTGAACAAACTTCTGATGAAAAACATTTAATGGAATTTTTCTGCTACAACTACCTGTGTTATTCTAGTATACAAGCTCTTCAATAACTCATTGTTATGTGAGACAAGTCACCAATGCATGGGAAATGTCTCAAATCCTCTACATGGCAACACTCACAGCATCTGTCCTCTCCAGAACTCCCACACAGCAGACCATGAATGGTGTGGGTTGGCTGGAACTGAGGAATCCAACAGCCCTCCAAGATTTGCTGTTACTGGGAGAAAGCTTACAGACAGTGCCACTGCCATTTAAAATTAATTACTTTCACCTCATACAGTAATTTATAACCTGCAAGCTGTCTCTAAATGTTTTCACAGCAGATTATTACAGACAAACCCAAACCTGATGTGGTAGAAGTTAGCAGGTTTGGTAGCTATTCCTCTTTGACTTTCCTCAAATTCTCCCCTGTTTATCAAGCTTCCCCTCAAGAACATTTAGTCTCAGAATGATTCCCATCAACTGAGTATAAATAATGAAGTTTTTATTTCACTTTTGTATGTTGCATGGGAAAAGATTGATCCATTGCCTCCAAATGGAGCCAATGAAGACAATGGAATCAGGAACCAGTTCATGATCACATTATTTCTTGAATGCTTATAACCTATGTATTCAAGCATTGAAATTATCTCCAATGTCAAAGACATCATCACAGATGATGATAAGGCACTGAGAATAATCATATTTGCTCAAGTTAAGGGTATTTGTACCATATCTTAGCCTGAAAACCAGAGTCCACTGTCCACAGCAGATTATGCTGGCACTAATTTAAAAAAGAAATACCAGATATTAGCAATTTTTGATGAAAAAAACCACAAATTTGCCTAGATGAGCACTAAAGAAATACAGACAATTGACCAGTGAAATGCAGAATGGATTCTCTCTATGTCAATTTTTTTTCTCAATACACATTGGTTTTCTCTACTAGAAAGCTTTGAAACAAGTTACAAATCTAAAGGACTGGTGCACTAATTATGTGGTAAAATATATCAAGCTTTTCTTCTTTCCAACTTACACATCAACTGTGTCTTCTTCAGAGCAAGCTTTCTTATACTAAGGTATCTTCCCCTAAAAACTACAGTTTAAAGCTATCTTTTTAACATGCCTAATAAGTTCAAGATGCCTGAATGCGAATTCTTGCCCATACAACCCTGTAAGCCCCACACAAAAGATACAGTATTTCTGCCAAAGCTGGCTACATCTAACCAAGACACATGAACTCCACCTGTTGCACTTGGCAGGATCTTTCCTCTGTGCGAGACAAAACTTTCACCTCCTAAAGATTTCAGAATCAAGTTGTGAAATTATGGTTACAGTCATGGACATGGAAGTGTCAAAAATGTTGCTGCAGTCAAGTAAGTGCTGGCATGGCTGCTTTTATTTGAAGGGAGCAACAGCACTCAAGTATTTTCTGGGTAGTCACCAAATTAAGGAGGATTCTGGACATGATCCCTTAAGGGCAGAATCCATCCAAGGGATTTATGCTGCAGCTTCCTACTTCTTCCTTCTTAAAATATCATCACACTCACACATCTCAAAATGGCTGTGATGCAGGAGAACCAAAGAACTGCACTCTGATGCATGAACTTTAAAAAGGCAAATAGTTACCTGTGCTGTCACTGTTAGACATCCACCAGAAGCTCTCACAAGCAGTCAAAATGTTTTACTCTCCATGTGTTGTCACAGGTTATAAAAACATGTTGCTCACAGATGAAAATTTAAGACAGTAGTCATAAAAGTGGAGTTGTAACATTTTATTTGAAAAAGGAGGTCCTTTCTACAGAAAGCATTTGTTAGGTATGCCCCCGAAAACTGTCTGCTGGAGAGTAGAGGAAAAGAATCCCTGCCACTGGTGTTCACAGGTTCTGAGGAAATTTCAGGCAAAGCATCAGTTTTCATCCTTTCCCACTGCAGTCACTCTCCCAGGAGAGAGGATGTCAGTAAGAGCTATGGGTGAACAGATCTGATCAAGGTTTCTGCCCCTCTGAAATGGAATGTAAGGACTGCATCAACCTGAACACCCACCCCAACCTGCCAACAGCTGAGCCAGGCAGTCAGAGCTCTCCAAAGAAACACCACTTCCACCCCGACCCATAAATCCACAAAGCTGTGCTTTTTCTGCAGCCTGTGTACAGGCACAGCTGAGAACACCCTTTCTTCCAGGGCCAGAAGAAAATTGAAATAATCTACAGGGCTTGAAGGAATGTTAGACAACAATGCTAGAAACGTCGCTGTGGGATACGCAAGGACACACACAGATACTTTCTCATGAGAAGGCTAAAAACTACTTATTAAAACATCTGACTCTACATTTATAGTATTTCTACACAGACCAGGGATTGGAGAAGGTTGACACCTCTCTCATTTCCTTGGTCAAGACAACTGTCCATCAGTTGTTCTCCACACTAAGAGCAAGTATGTAAGCAACTTCGTCATACCAAAACAGATTTCGGATAACAACACCCGTGTGTGAGAAAGAACAAAGAACTATGAAAAACATTAAGCGAGAAAGTGCCTCAGAAAACTTGAAAACTGAAAGTGACAGGGAAGCTGGGCTGTGCCCTTGGAAACCAGGCAGGCAAGTGCCAGCAAGGTGAGCAGGAGTGGGGACACAGGGTGGGAGCAGGGGGTGCCCCGAGTGCTGCGCGCTCACAGACGGGCACAGACCCTCCGACAGCAGCCATGCTCCTGCCAGACTAGAGAGCCTCTGTGCCAGAAGACTTTGAGCTATTTTAGAGCAGCTGTGTGTGGGCTGGAGATACTAGGCACAATAGAAAGAAATAAAAAAAAAAAAAAAAAAAAAAAAAAAA
>JAWWMU010000243.1:7711622-7755510 GCA_035048155.1 Cinnycerthia olivascens | reverse complement strand
CTAGGTACAATAGAAAGAAATAAAAAAAAAAAAAAAAAAAAAAAAAAAAAGGAAAAGGCTTCTTTTTTTTTAGAGTTTACTTAGCATTTGACAAACAAAATGACTGCCATAGCAACATGTGCATTCTGTTGAACAAATATCTGTGTAAGTACTGCAGACATAAAGGTGTAATTAGTCTATACTGGTTTAAAAACAAATCAGTACGTTTGATTGTATTCTTGTTTCTTCTAATTTTGATGTTAATGAAACACTTTTAAGAACTATTTCTGTATTATTTGCAGTACATGTTTCTCTGAGGTCAGGGAGAAAGAAGTAGAGAACTCACGACCAGTATTTGCTGTGCTCACAGGAAATCAATCATGTGGAATTCTCACATGATGGAGTGGGGCCCTCCCTCACCAACTATTAACCAACTTTTAATTATTCAAAGGAAACACGAAAGCTACCAAATGCCCATTTTGAATATTCCTTCAACACATCATTTTCATCCAGTGCAACTGAACAAGGCTGAACATACTCCTCAAAGTATCTTTTGTTTGTTTTGGTATTAAAAGGTAAGGTATTAAGAACCTAAGAAATACGCTATTTAAGCCAAAGGAGAACAACTAACAGGACACAAAGGTAACACCATATGTAGGAAGATCTGCAAGAAATGAGAAATATCATGCAGAAATGGGTTTACTACAAATGCTTCCCTATTTTCCCATTCAGGAATAATTAGAAACTTTAAGTTTCACGTACATTTGGGAATTTTATCCATCCTTCCACAACCACAATCTTCAACCAACACTTTAGTGATAGTATGTTACAATTTCCAAAATTAAGATGTTTCAAACTCATACACTCTGCTTGACCACTTCAATCTTCAGAGCACAAATAAAATTTCAAGGTAATATCACAGTGGACATTCCAGACAAGACTTAAGATATAAGTTTTTGGTTTTCTTTCTATTTAGAGAAAAGGTAAAATAAAATTAATTATACTAAATACAACTTACATTTTGCTTATGGGTATCTTTTAAAAATGCTCTTATTTTCATTAAATATACATTTGATTGTTAGGACAATATTTTAAGTGAAAGATTGCAACATAAGAGAACTCCATGTTCTTTTGTCTTGGTTTTTAGTTTATGACTCTTGGAATTTCTTTTTACATTTTCCATTATTTTGTGGCTGAATAAGCATTAGCAGTGTGCTCCTGAATGACTGGGATCTCTGACAGCTTTATATATTCTGTACAGTCACAGTTAAGATCTCTGTGGGTCTAATTATTGTGTTTGATTTGTAGGGTGGGTAATACAGTGCCTGATATTGCAAAAAAAGTAAAATGCTGAATCACTGAAATGTTATTCCTGTTTTCATCCCCTCTTTGCCTGTTTAACCACTCTGTCCCTGCCCTTTGCAGACAATAAAACACTCAAACTGGACAGCTGGTTGCGGGGATGCAAGCTGCAATATTCTCACTTTTTCTCGCTTCCTGTCCAAATGTCTGGATTCCCAAAGGGGAGATTCCTGTGTGCAGGCACATGATAAATTATTCTTCAACCAGGAATAAAGTGAGAGCCTACATAGAGCATTTTAAGTATGAATCAGTCTAATAACTTACATAAGGAAGGGAGAAAAAATGAATTCCTTCTGTAAATGACAAGCACATTTCAAATACCAGGGTCCCTATCTGTTTGTTAGAGCTAAACGAAAGATAAATCAAGTTTTCAACTACAGAAGGGGATTTGGTGTGACTCTGTAGCAACACAATGGAAATAATCCCAAAAATATAGGGAAAATCTTATATATTTCTCTTATATTCACTGCATGGTTCACTCAGAAGTCACCCTTGGGGGCAGAGGGAGACACATCAAACACAGGTAAAGTCCTCTCCCCTCACATCCCACCCAAAACCTAGTTTTGAGTTTGAAAAGGGTTTTGTTTTAGCTTTGTGCACCATGACTGATTTGAACTTCAGGGAACCCTGAAATAAATCAGATAAACAATAAACTGGTGCTACCTACAGGAACTTCTGCAGTTGTATTTACACAGTAATTCTGTTTTGGTATAAAGGAGTTCTCAGGAAGCCTGACTGCAAAATCATAAAGGTCATAGGCTGCACACTTCAGGATATTGTATAATCTTCAATCAAATGCAAATTCCTGATATATGTACTGATTTAAGTCATTATAAATAGAAGACATGCAATTTTATTGGTGTAGAATAATTCTGCCAGCATGCTCCACAGATACAAATAGATCCTAATTTTTTATTCTGTATCCCTTCGATTCTTCCAGCTTTTTCATGTGATTATCGACCCTCCACACTTTCCAGAGACAGGTGAACATTCAAAAGTAACAAGATCCTTTTGCTTCATCTGTTATATGGAACTGAGAAATGTGTCTTCCTCTCTGTGTAAGCAGCTATTATAAACATGCAAGGAGTAATATCTGAGTGTTGAGGTGGAAAAGGAAGATGCATAAATGGACAAAAATTCTGCAGGTGATTCTGCAACATGGTTAACTTTCCAAAGTTACTACACTGGCCAAAAGCGCCCCAAAATGGCTTCAGAGTGTCAGCTGTTCCAGCTATAGTCAGCTTTACCTAATCCTGACTGCACTTATGCTGCTCTAGATCTTTAGATCTTAATTTTTGCCAGAGTACTGAACACAGTAGCTTGTTTCAGACTATTTAATACTGGCTTTTCTTGAACCAAATGCATAGAGCAGCTCGAGCTAAATCCACTGACAATTAGCTCAGAATAACAGCTCTTACTGAGAGCTGGGGAGTACAGTGAGAAGAAGACTAAGCTGCAGACAAGCAGAAGAGAAATGAAGAGCATATTTCAGGGCTTCTCTGAAAGATTGTGCCTTGCTGACACTTCTCTAAACAATATACATCATTTTTATGTGCTATGCCCATGAGAAGTGGGAGAGAGTCACAAATGAAAGCAGACCTTCGGGACTAGGAGAGTACTTTATACCATGAGCTTGTCATTCAGAAAGATGTAGTCAATACTGTTTGATTACTTATGCATATTACTTTATTTTAAGGTTTTATTATGTCTTCTAACAATTTTCATGAAGATTGTAATTGAATTCCCTCTTGTGCAAAGCTATTTTTATTTATTGATTTCATAAGTAAAATCAATACAAAATATTGTCCTCCAGAACTTTACATTTGCTACTCCAAGGCAAGTGGACAAAAGGCAAAACAGATATTATACATCAGTGCATCAAGAAAATCTTATAGTGTTAAAATTACTGTGCCATACGTGGAACTAGAGATACCATGCTTAAGCAACAAGCAGAAAATGAAAAGAGGAAAAACCCCCACCCTGATCAATCTTACAGCACTTTCCACTAACACTTGCTGGAAGCTGCAGCAATACCTGGCAATAGAGGAGAGAGCAGCAGGGGAATTGGGTGGGAGCACAGTGCAGGGCAGCCCTTTGGGGTGACATCCTTCCCAGCACCTGTGACCCGAGGTGAGTCCCTGCCCCTCCACAGCAGGGGGACACTGTGACCATGACACTGAACCTCCCAGTGCTCCCAGTGCCCAGCACAGCCCTGCAGCCACTCACACCCCTCAAAGAGCAACAGAGAGGCATCACTCACACAGGTCACCCTCGACTTGAGCAGAGAGAGCAAAAATCTTGTCACAATCCCTTTGCACTCCTGCTACATTCACTGCCTGGCAAGTACCCTCTCACAGGTCACATCCACACTAAATGTCAGGACTCACAGCTACGCTTTCCCAGACACTGATTTTTACACTTTATTCCATAGCAGAGATCAGATACAAACTCATGTGAGAAATATCAGAGTAACTGAACAGCTCTCAGAATACAAACAGTACACCAAAACTGTGACATAAATATATTCTTAAACCACTTTGGAATTCATTGTTGGAGGACACTGTGGTAGATACAATCTTCATAAGTGGTTAAGATCCAAGATAAGATCTAGATGACAGTTTTCAGTGTCTCCTTGTGGATACCCCCTTCACTGTCTACAATAAAGTGTGTTGCTGAGTAAGCTTTGATTTCAAACTTATTTAATCTGCTTAGGTGTCTTTGTACATTTTGAGTCCATTGACTGGATTCAACTCACTCTAATACTCTAATATCTACTGCCAAAATCTGAGATGAAGGAAAAAAACCCTTAAGTACAGACTTCACACCATTATTTGTTATTTTTGTTTCATTTAAGCTACTGAAACCTTTCCCTTGACTAACATAATCAAGTTGAAAAGGTGGAGAATTTTTTGGTCTGAAATTCCCAGGAAGTTAGAGATCCTCTTCTTTGTCAGTGCTAACAATAGGACAGAGCAGGAATTCACTGAACCAGAGCTCCAGAAAATTTATTCCACTATCAGAAAAGTTGCTTACAAACACATCTTTGTTAATTTACTTTGATGCTGAACGGTTCTGGGTGCTAAAAATTTTACAGTACATATTTTAAGGAAAAAAAAACCACAGAAAAGAAAAAAGGAAAGGTAATAGATTATAGATGAATGGCATAGATATGGGCAAGAGTGTTTTGTGTAGGAATCGAAAGAAATGAAGGCAAGTAATTTGAAAGTAGGAACTCATCAGGGAGAAATACATTGGAGTTGAAAGATCAAAGGGATCAAATGTAATCAGATGTGGAAATCTTTTCCTATGTCACATGATCCACCTTCTTAATAGTATAGAATTGGTCCTCTTTCATTGCTATTTTCCTCCTTTGCACTGTGTTCACTTTGCTTCTGAAAGTATTACGAATCAGCTTATACTTTTTAAAACTCAAAGTATTTTTATATTTTTTATCACTGGAACAGCTACCATAATTACTGAGCAATGAGGTTTAAAGAGACTTCTCTTCTATCAAATACATCCCACTTCTCTCAAACCCCAGACTTTCCCAGGATTTCATGCACAGACTGTTTAAGATTCCCCCTCAAACTGCAGAGGTTGCTATCTCTGCTCTGCCACTGGAAGATTGACCTCAAAGTGCCCTGATCTGGAAGTTAACACTTTTAATTTATTTTTCTACCTTAGAGTTTACTAACATTTCTTTGTTCAATTTTCAACACTGTCCTTTAGCATATAAAGCCCTGCCTTTACCTCATCCTTTTATAAAACATTTTTAGCTCTTCCCAGATATTTTCAAAGTCTTCTTCCTCACTCCTTGAGCAAAAGCAAGAAAAATTGCTCAGAGAATTAAAAAAAAAAGTCATGAAAAGTCTGAGATATCCAATGGAGATTAACTGTCAGAAGAAAGACACAATAACACAGATACCCTGACTACTGCTTCTGCACCCTCCTGTGGGAGGCCATGTCAGCTCACTTTCCAATCCCTGTGGCAAACTGATTTACTGCAGATGTATGCAAAGGCCTTAAGGTAATCTGCCTTTCCCACCTTAAGATACTTTCATACAACTTTTTAAGAATTACGGAAAAAAAATTATTTCTTGTTTTGCCCATTAATGTTATTAGAGCAAACCCAAATAGTTTTGCTACTGAAAGAAACAAATGCAAGGCAAAGGTTATTCAAGACAAGTGTGCTGCTCTTATGCATACAGAAAGTGAGCTGGCAAAGCATTTTATCCTAAAAAAATAAAATATTAAGTCAAGGATGCAATTTTTAACATAAGATGACACTTCCAAAATAAAAGCTTCTTGTTGAACTGTGTTTTTCCTTTGGCATATTAGAATTTATGTCTTGTAAGGATAAAACTAAAAAAACATTATTATGTAAATAAATGAAACATGTCAGAAACATAAATCTCTGAGAGTTTTTTCATTTTCAGTGCACTGTATATATCTCCCTCAGTTAACAATAATAAAATCATTATTTCCAAACCATTTTATGTGAAGGTCAGTGTGTCATTTCCAGGAGGTTTCGCAGAAGCACAGAATTGTTCGGGTTGTAGTAAGATCACTGAGCCCAACCATCACCCCAGCACTGTCACTAAACCATGTCCCAAGTGAAGTAACACAGATTTACAACCTCTAAACACCTGCAGGGATGGCGACTCAGCCTGTTCACACCAGCCTGAACAGAATTCATGAACTCACCTATCTGGTGTGACACACTGCCACCAAAATGAGGCCAAAATAAAGGTTTTCTGTGACCACCCATGACCCCACAATTAACAACACGACACCTAAAGAGCTACTTCCAGTAAAATCCTCCACAGGAGAGGATTTTGGACATGTTAAGAGTATACCCCTCTGAACATGGATTTTTTTTCACAGTTTGACCAAATAACTATCAAAAGTTTTTTATAAATACATATATACGTCCAGACATACTTTCATGAAATATTTTCAGGTTAGAGTAATAAAGTGGCAAGTACAACAGAAATAAAATTTGATAGGCCATTTGTGTAGTAAACTACATCTCCACAGCTCTTTAATCAATGTCCTGAACCAATTACCACTCATTATTCTTGATGCATTGTAAGAGAACACATGACCATATATCATTCTCAATGATCATAATGTTTTATGCTAATTTAATATGCTGCCATATATAACACCTCAAAGTTAAAAAGAAAAAGTCTCAAACATTTCTGAGAGACATATAGCTCAGGAACTGACTTTCATTTCCATTATTTAAGTAAATGTATAGATTGATAGATATGCTATCCACTATCCATTTGGAGTACTTTATCAGACATAAAAGAGTGGAAGTGAGGACCAAATTTAGCTGCCAGCATTTTTCATCTACTGCATTCATATTTCACTCTGAACATTATTTCAGCTCATTTCTATACATGGGAACTTTTTGCAGACTTTTATGATAGCCCATCCCAGTGGCAAGAGCTTTACAGGAATTGGGAAGAACTGGGCTACCCTTGCAGCTCACGACAGCAGCACTTGGCAGGAGTAAGTCCACCTGCCCTGTTATAGAACTATGCTCCAGCAGACAATATATCCAGTTTGGATCATTTGACACCTCTGAGCTTTAGATACAACCAGCAAAATTAGCACAGGAGTTCTGCAATCAGGTATCTTCTCATGTTTAACACTTCCTAAGCACGCTCCAGCCTCACTCTGCAGCCAAATCACAAGGAAATGCAGAGAGACTGTGTGTTCTGAATCCCCATTTTTCTTTGGCTGGAACACGTGTAAGATGGTTATAACTGATTTATCTGTGAAACCATCAAATATAAGACAAGCAATAATGAAAGCAGATATTACTAACTGTGGCAAGAGGCAAAATAATAAAGTAGGCAGAATATGGATTAAGTGAGGATTTTTTAAGATCAAGAAACATATTTGAAAAGGGAACTTCCTCTCTTAGGGATGGAGAAGAAACAAGAATGAAAATTAAATGGGTAAGACAGTGCATAATTATATCTGGGAGGGCATAGGATTAGGGAAGTTAAAGTCTCACAAATGCTTAATGAAGTAGAGAAAATAGAAGCAAGAAGAGAAAAACAACAGAAGTGGAAAAAGAGAAAAAGAGAACCAGGGGTGAGTTTTCTCAGCTAACTTGGTATTTTTTAATGTGCACATGGAAGTATACACAGAAAACACAGCAAGAATTTGGGAACGCTTCTTGACAGAGCATAATACCAAACTACTAGGATAAATGTAAAAATCTGCAAGCTTCAGACCATTAAGAGACAGAGTAAAAGGAAGAGTTGAGAGTGACATGTCACTGGATATCAGTAATAGGAAGGAGAGTGGGAGAGAAGAGCAATCTGTTCCTCACTGTGACCTCTGCTCATTCTGTGTTTTTCCCCATTCATTTGCTGTCACATTTTCAAGTTCTAAAATCCCGTTTCATTATAAGGTTGCAAGAATTACTGGAACAGTAGTATAAGCAAAACCACCCAAATAGACAGCCTTTCTCTGAATATTCAAAACAATTAATGATGTTCTTCTATTTTTGGAACACTATACAAATAGGAAATAAATTGCAATGAGCTACCATAACTTTAATATCAAGCTCATATTTAGATTTTTACTTTCCCAGCAGTGTTCAGTGTATGATGAATTTAATTTCATCTGAGATACTGAAAAAAGAAATTACAGCACTGCCAAAGCAGATGGCTGCTGTAATGAATACCACAGCTGAGAGCCACGGTGAAATTCCACTCATGAGAAATACTATCAATATACAAGTTGCCTTTATCGACTTTATATCTGCCCTTTTGGGAAGGACTGATTTTTAAATGTCTCAAGGTGTTGGAAACCAAGCTTCAAATTTAATTGCTGAATTTTTATTTTATGTGTATATATGTTAGCTTAATTGTTTTTAAGTTTCCTATGTCTTATCAACCACCCACTCCAAGTGTTCCTAATCTTTTAGCAAAATGAAGAATTAAGCCTAATACTACACTGCAAAATAGCCCAGTTTTTTTAATCCTTCAATTGAGCCTTTTACAGTATTATAATAAAATTTTTATACATATATATTATATATTTATAGTAATATACATACTGGTGACAGAAAAACCTGAAAAAAAGAACCATAACCTCAAAAATAAGACAGATCTAATGTCTATAGCATTCATACAAGAGCCTTGTTTAATTTAAAGGTACAAGACTTGATCACAGAAAAATTAACTGGAAAATAGCCATATACTCCCTATTAAAACAAGTACCACTTCAATTTGCTAATTTAAATTCAACTACAATTTATTTACATTATTTCAGGTAAGTTCTTCAACTGTTATGGCAACCTGAGCCTCTGTGGTAGAAAGAAGTTAAGAAAACACATTTTCCAAAAAAAGACTCTTCACCTTTGACCAACATCCACAGACATGACAAATATAAACCTCACAGCAAAGGGTTGAGACTCATACAGTAAATTAAACTATTTATGCAGTCCACTCTACGAAAGAAGCCTCCAACAAAAAGGTTACATTAATACCAATGATCTGCCCTGAACCTCAAGGACATTTTGATGAGCTAAAAGCACATTTAACACCATGCCCTTAAGATCTTTATTATGCTGCTGTTCTAAAACTTCCACTGCTGTTAGTGTTGCTGACTCAAGAAGACATGAGAGACAAAAATAAAGTAGCACAGGCATCATGTGCTAGAGAGACACAAAGTTACTTGTGCCCGATTAATTTTCTGTATCTTCCCAGGGACGGAAATTCAAAAGGTTAAGGGCAGCTGGAGCTGAATCCGGGATCCTCAGGGGTCCCTTCCAGCTCAGGATATTCTGTGGAATAGCTCGATGCACCTTTTCAGCACAAGGTCTACATGACAGCAGTAAGGACTAGAGATAGAAGTCCATTGCAGCTGCAAACTATCTATATTTATAAACAAATAAACCATCAAGAAGTACAACAGCTTCTGCTACTAATAGAGCTTGAAAACAAGAACTGCTTTTCCACAGGCAAACCTCTCCCAAGCTAATCTAATCATATGTACGGACTCTTCCTCCTACCTCTCCTTCAAGATCAGCTTAGAAAAAGGTGATTTTTTGCAGGAATTAACTATACAAATTCCTAAGTCCTCCATCAGAGCATACACAGGAGTTCAAGCTGCTGAGCAGACTTTGCTAAATCTCAGTTTCAGACCCAGGCATCCCCAGGGGACAGTAGAGACACAAGGGATTATGACAGGAAAGGCTGAGGTTCAGCTGTGCTTTGCACTGAGCACGAGTGAGTGATTTCCTCTGCCCTGAGAGCCTGGCCAGCACAGGTGGGGAAGATCACAGGGGGGGATCAAAGGTCAGGTTCACCTTCCACTCTTGGAACATAAATCCCAGTGAAAGAAGAGCTGATGCAAGTAGGAATGGTATCACTCCAAACACAGCTCCCCAGAAGGGAGGAGAAGCACAGGAATAAACTGGCTTACACTCCCCTCTTCAGCCTCTTAAACACCTTAAACACAGCACATTCACACACGTGTCAGATAAAACAGCAAAGGAAGGGCCAGAAAAGAAACCATGGGCAGGCAAAGTTGGCAGTGACAAGAACTTGAGTCAACTCGCCTCAGCATCCACAAAAAGCAGATGAAGGTCACATTCAGGATGCTTTCCACTGGAAGATAACAGTTTTAAAATATCTTTAAGATAATGACAGTGAAGATGGCAATTAGAACTACTGTGAGCTGCCAGTGCATCAGGACCAAGTGAATTGTGCTCAAAATTCTACAGAAAATATTGGCAGTAGCAAGCTGTGAGAAGTCTCTGTCATATTTGTCCCTAAAGAGAGGGAACACCATGAGAAGGAAGTCGACTTGATCTTCACAAAGTTATAAAATACAGACCTAAAGGCCAACTCACAGCACAGACGAGCTGCTGGAAACATTGATAAATCCTCTACAAGATCCTGCTGAAATCCTGTGCCTAATTCATTGTCCACATGGCTGATGCTGTCACACTACGGAGATGACTTTATTACATTTGTGTGATAGGTAGACAAGGCTCATACAAAAGTCCATTTTAAAGACAATGGAAAAAGTTCCACTGACTTTAATTGCATTTTCATCAAGTTCAGAAGTGATAAGCACTTGAGGAGCCCTCTAGAAAATGATGCCTACTTGAACCTAAAGTTAATGATATTTCCTGTGCAGTGAAAGTGAAAGATTGTGGAAGAAAATTAAATTCTGCAGTGCTTGCACTGGTTCTCTGAAGTGTGACAGGCAGTTCCAGAGCACCCATGGCACCCTCCAGGTTCTCAATCCCTTTTAGAAGGATTTAGAATTTTGGAAAGAGCAGACATTCTCCATGGGACAGTTTTAAAACAAGTTTGCTCATATTTTGGACCATTTACCATTGTTAGAGGTACTGATACATGAACTTGTCTCTGAAGTGACAAAGTTCTTTCAAAACAGTGTCAGGATTTTAAGAAGTCAACACATTTGTGTTTTTTCTTTAACAAATGCCGTTAAGGAAAAAACCCAAGTAGAAACTCACTAAGTCATCCCTAGTTTGTAAATCTAATTCATAACACTCCAGCCAAAGAAAGATGTTAATTGCTATTGGTATAAAATTCATGACCACTGACAATATATACTATTTTGGCTGCAAGACTAAAATTCTGAATGTGTGATCAATGACAATTTTAAGATTAAGTGACCATTTGGGATTACATTCATCAATACTAATGGTATCTTATTTAAAAGTTTAATGAGAAAGCTATAATGCATATCACATTTCTCAGTAAGATACATTATTATTGGATTTCAGAGAGAGGCTATTATGAAAAATGAAATAAAAGCAAAAAAGCCCATTGTTTAAAATGGATTTTCTAAGTGCATTGAACACAAGAACTGGACTGCAGGCATCTGCTTAGAGGACTATTCTTTAGGTAATTCCACCTTGTTTATTTTCAGTCCACATGAAAAGAGTGTGTCTTTAAGTTAGACCTGAAATTAGTCACTATAGAACATGAGGATACCTACATCAGATAAAACATACGTGGCATTTTCAGTAAAATGTTTTAACATCACAGGACGGTCAGACCCAGGAAGTGATTTTGCTCCTCAGAAGTCGTTTATTCACAGCATTTGATGGGAGCCAGCTCTTGTATTTGGGAAATCAACATGAGTAGAAGTTGAAGCAGCAATGATCTATGCTCACAGTAAAACCTGTCAAAACTGAAAGATGTAGGAAATATTCTTTTAGTCCACATTCTTTTGGTAGAGAGAAACGGAATTATTATTTCTTAGGAGTACAGAATGTAGAATTGTTAAAAACAGGTGGGTGCACCAGTTGAGTCTAGTTTGTGGTGAACTCTGGCAGATCTCAATCCAAATTAAAGCTCTGTTCAGCTTTTCCAGCCTTTAACAGCTACTAACGGAGACCCCAGTTAGGACTCCCAACAGTCCTTGCCCTGTTATTTATTCAGGCTGTCCTTGCTTGTCTTTGTTTTATAAAAACAGCCTCTTGTCTTTTTCCTTTCAGCACTGTTGAGGAAGACTTATTATCACATATTTTGACAAAAATATCATTACTACCCCATCTTCTAAAACCCCCCAAACATTACAGTATCACTGTATAGCTGGCTTTCAGTTGTACACTATTTCCAGCACATAGAAGAGATATGTAGAATTCAAAACAAAACAGAGAAAACCCCAACACCTTTTAAACACTGGGTTTTTCTGTCTGTGGGCTGTGACAGACTCTTCACCTACAAGGAACATTTCTGGGTCATTTCTGCACATTATCCATGCACAAGAGAGGGACAGGGAGGATGTGACAGTTTCCAGTGTCACAGCAGAAGGCAGAACGTATGTTTTATAGAATAAATTGTCCATAGATTAGGGGAACTGCTGACTTAAAAATGGTGCAATATTGCCTGTTCCTGTAGCATTAGCACAGAGGGATTCCAGTCCCCAGGGATTATTATGGGGTGTAGGAACACAACCATGTGAAAATCAGTTATGTTAAAGACTGAGTTTCTAAGCTGCTGAATCTCAGAAACTCAGCTGGACGGCGCCTAGGTCCTCCTGAAATAACAGTATTCATGCTTGATAGCAATGACAATACTATTGAAAAGAAATACTTTTTCTGTCAATAAACATTTTGTTTGAAAAGCTAAATGCCTCCATTTTTACTGAACAACAGCAAAGTACAATCTTCTTTTTCAATACCGGCTTTGAACAAGAACCTGAAACATGAATTCTGATTTTTCAACTCTAGCAACTTTGAACAGGGCAAAAAAGCCATCTTCTACCTCAATTAGAATTGTTTTGCTTACTTTTAAAACTCGAGGTTGAGCAGCAATCCTGTAAGTATAAATGGAACAGGACAACTCAGTAAGTTACTTGAAAAGCAGCAACACCTTGTCTCATGTGGTTTATTAGGAAAAGTGATCTATTCTTTTAACTGCTACACTAGGCTGAACTTACATATATGAAACAAGACATCCCTTATGAAAAACAGGCAGTGGATGCATAAGGACAGGTATGAGACAAGTGACAGTTATCTTATTAGATTTAAAGAAACAGTGGAAGCACCCAAATAGTACTCCACTTTCCCATTTTTTTAGTTCAATTTTTCTGTTTTAGAGGACAAAATTGTGACAGTTCCAGCCCTGTAGGCTGTGACAGCAACACCCTGGCAGAGAGCATCCCCAGCACCCCATCACAAATACACCAATAATTTTCACACAGTATTGCAGAAACATGCAGATCCTCCGTGTACAACTCTGCTACTTCTGATAAGTGGTGAGGCAGTAACCTGCCCTGAATACAAGCACTTGAAGGACTACAACTCATCAGGAATGAAAGGTGAAGTCTGTTTTTCAGACAAATACAAAACAAACATCAATGTCCATGATTCTCACCATAAAATAGACTCTGTTTTCCCCACCATCCATTTATGGGGACTGGTGATTTTTATATTTTGCCACATAATTTAGACAAAATCCTGGACAGAGGTGAGACATTATATATTCACATGAATACTCACTCCTGAGGGATAATTCATGATAGTAGGTGGTGTCATAAAATTAATTTTGCCAGATTTTACTACAAAGCATATAATCTCCTCGTGCAAAGACCTTGGCTTTTTATATCTTTAAAATGCCTTGCTTATCTGTGGAGCTCTATAAAGTCAAGTCAAATATAGGAAAAAGAGGAGCACTACACCAAAGATAACCTACGGCCTTAGCTGTTATATTACCAGACTCTGTCCATCTAAAACTTCAACTCAAAGTAAAACAACAGCCTTGAAAAGGCAAAAAATTGAGCAGCCTACTTCCATGAATTGCTCAACGTCTGATCTTTTAAGTACGCAGTCTTGTCACACCTAAGTAAGGAATAAAATATATCACAAAAACTATTTGCAAGAAATAAACTCAGATTTTGAGGGTGAATCTCTCTTAAAAATCCCTTCTTATTTCTCTTTCTTGCTGCCCTAAAGCTGATAAAAATCGGTCTTTCGTGTTCTTGACAAGAGATAAAGATGAATGGGAAAGTCATGTCAGGATCAGACTTTTATTTACGATCTTGTAAGTTCAGGACTGTGCACATACATGATTTGCTTCTGGACTCATCTCAAAATGAACAAAAGAGAGATGAAAGATTACCCTGAGGACCTACAGAAATACACATGAAAAACAGGTTTATCTAAAGAAGCATGTATTTCTTGAGGAAAAAGGTGATAACATGAATTTTATATCACATCTTTACTTCATAGAGAGCGCTACATAAAATATTGTTGGCCTGATCGCTGCTGGTTTAAAAAGTCTTTTGTTATTCCTTTGTTTGAAATAATCTTGTTGAGAAAATGCTGTTTCCATGTGCTAGGTGACAGATTTCATTTCATCTTTGTTGCGTGTGTTTCCAACCCTTGGCTGGTGCTGCAGGTAATGCTCCTCATAGCCAGACTTCCGTAAGCACTGGATAAACTATCTTGAAAACATCTGCAAGTCTTAAAACCAGTGTTGTGATTAGGAATAAGACATAATGCGAGGTAGTTTTTTTGCCTTTTAACTTTTTCAGAACAAAAATCCACAAACTAATTCCACTGACCGAGAGGTTTACTGACAACTGAGCATTTAGTTTCCACCTGCTTGGAAGAAAGATAATCTTGGAATGCAGGACACATAATCAGAATTTAAGACTTCCCCTCATGGATTCCCCTAATTTGCAGACAAACTCCTTTCAGTGCTCTTCAGTAGGTCAGTATCAGGGGCAATCTCTAAAAGCTTGATGAGAATGTCACTTGTTTGTCCTTCATTTGCTGTAGACCGTGGTCAGTACTCCCTGTCATTATCCTCTAAAAATAGATATTAGAGCAGCAAAATGATGACAGGCATCAGCACACAGCAAAAAGTAACTTGGGGGTTCCTTGCTTCAAATGCTGCATTGGACTCTCGTCTTTAATACATTAAGCTGAAAATATTCAGATACACTCTTGAACTATTTCCACTGGATGAGTGACATTTAGATCTAAAATTATTTTTATCCTTCCTTTCTGAAGAGTACTGGGTTATTCTTCATCCTGATCTTACCATAAAAAGTGTTAAAATATATTTATTTCAAGCCAAACATATAGTTTTATTAAAATTCTCTAGATAAGAAAGATTACAGTTTGAAGTCCTAATTCAGGAAAAGATTTCCTTTTTTTAGAGAGTATGTAAATGATCATGCTTCTAAACTAGAGTTGAACTTTAATCTGTTTCTAAGCACATTTCTGAACCAAGAGCTAAAAAAATTCACACATAATTATCTTGTACTGAAAACAGAAGATGATGCCTTATTAATAGAAAAAGGAATAAAACGAGAAAAATTCCTGAAGCTAGGCATTCAAAATGGCTCTGAAAGCAGGCAAATGGAAAGAACAGTTTGCTTGTAGGCAGAGAAAAAAAAAAATCACAAGAATTTCATCATGTGAGGAAAGAGAGGAAATTATCTCATCTACTTCTTCATTTGCTCTTCTGTGGCAAATTATGCTTTAGCAAGAGCACTGGGAGAACATGTCCTTGATGTCTGAGTAAAAACTCACAGTATCTGGAATAAAGCTTTTTTTCTTTTCCTGTGGAGTCCAGGGACAAGTTGCAACATTCTGCTGAGAGTTGTGATACCAAGTTAACACCAAAGTTTCCTAATGGTATAAGAATTTCTCAGTACCTTAATTCTCACTCTTCTGCAAATTCACTGCCCCATTCTTTACCATTAATACAAGAACAGATTGTCTGATTTCCATTTTCTTATTGAAACTATAAATCGGATTTTGGTAGTTGTGAATTATACCACCAGAAGAGTGAGAAAAGTTTAAAATACCATTTTAACAGAGTCCTTATTGAAAGCAATAGTAAAAAAAATCTTTCCTCTTGAAATCTCAACTGGCTCAGATATACTGTTGCCCAGAGTGTCACATTCTTTGCTCACACCTTGACAATCTTCAAAGGAAAATCAAAAAGATACAGCCCTGCAAAACCGTCCCCTCTCTGCAATAGGTACAATAGTTTCCCTGGTGCTGTGTTCCCACTGTCCCAGAAGAATCAGGATGGTCTGACATCCAACAAGGATGTCTGAGCTCATTTCCCAAATTAGCTTCTATTTCTGATCTGCTGCCTTGCACAACTTTTTCAGTGATGCTGCCCAAATTATGGTGAGCTACAGACAGAAAAACCACGGACACTGCAGCTGAGCCATGGAAGCTTTGGCAAAGTCAGAAATTAGAGAATTGATGAAAAGCAATCCAGAATGTGGAGACAAATGGAGCACTGCAGCAAAGAGCACCCAGGAAGGACCTCTGCAATCACCACTGCCCTGTGTCCCACAGGAAACACCAGAGAGCCCCAGGGCTTGTGTTCTGTGACCTGCTGGGAACAAGCAGGAGGGAGCCTGAAGTCCAGAAATCAATGGACAACACCTCCAACTCCTTAGCAAAAGGAATAATATTCCATAATATTTTCATAAAGTTATACCACACCAGCTGCTGTGTCACATGAAATGGTTTTCCTCCTTGTATTAAGCATAATTTAAATGATCCATTCAATTATTACTTTTGTATTCAAAGATGGCTTATTTTCATGCAGATTTATGTTTCGTTATGCATAGAGGATATTCCTAATTGTGCTGAAACAACTGCAGATTTAATTAAAGTTTGCCATTCCAAGCATAAAAGAGATTAAAGAAAATGCTGACAACAGTAAAATAAATATTCAACTATTTAACTCAACATTTATTTTTAATCCAAACATCAAAATAACCTTGTCTCTAATTACAGTTTCATGGCAAAATGTCTTGAAGAAGTATTTGTCTCTATTTCCCTCTAATCTGCTCAGCTGAAACACAGTAGCTTATTTATAAAACTGTTGATTAATAAATCTGTTCCAGCTGTATCACTGTATGTTCCAAAGAACACAGATTGATGCATGTAAACAACCATTATAATTTTAAAAACCCAAAGTCTTGACAGTCTTCAAAAGCAGAAATCCCATCAAATACATTGCAGGACAATATATACACCTAAATCTTAACAAAGAAATAACAATAAAGGGCAAACATAGCTAGCAAGGTCCAGAGATCCATGGCAATTCTTAGCAGATGGAGAGATCAGCTAAATACTTATTATTAAGTTACTAGTGGTTCCTTGAACTGGGCATAAATAGACTCAACCATGGGCTGTAACTTTGACAATAAGCAAATCCTCAGTTTCATAAAGAGTTACACTCAAAAGAGGTATGAAGAAAGAATCTGGCCTGGTTCTACTGAAACTAATTGGAAACTCTCCAATTAAGTTATGCTGCTAAATATTGATTTTAATTTTATAGTCAATAAATTTAATAATTTATAGTCAGCAGCTGGGGGAAAAAGAAAGGTAGACAGGCAGATTTTCTCTCATCCAGATGCAGTAAGTCTGGATCTGACTGAGGAAAAAAAAAAATTCCTAAACCACAAGAATTACGAACACTAACTTAACCCTTGATGTAATTCAGAAGCATTAGTTAAGAAGAAATATACAGGCTTTCCAAGACATTGCATCCAAGACATTGCATACCTTTTCTCCAGAAACAGATTTGGAGGAAACAAAAGTGCCTTACCAGTCTAACAAATATCCCAAGAGACAGAAAATTTGGAGAGGAAAAAGCAAAGATTTTCCCCGGTTATTCACAATAATATTCTTTACAATGTCTGAATAAATTTTCTTACACCATTTTTGGTGCTTCTTCCTTCCACCTTAAGAAACACATTCAGAAGCTAAAGTATAATTTACTTCTGAGTGACAACATCCAGCTATTATGAGTTTTAGGAGCACCACTTGTAGGAGACACAACAATCACAGCATGTTCCTGGTTTGAAAGCCCCAAGCTCAGCTGGAGCAGCCTAAGCAACACAAAGCCACCCAGGACTACCACCACAAACTGCTCACCAACCCCTGCTCATTTCTCATTTTAATTACTTCTTGTCAACACAATCGAGCAAAGGAAACCTCTAGGTGGAAAATATAAATGCTGCAAACCTCTTTCCTCCATGTAACTTCACTGTGAAAGGAAGGAAAAGTTTCTTTTTGCAACAAAACCCAGACTGAAATACAGAAAGAGGTTTCTACTGCAAACTGATAGAATCAGCATACACTGAGAGCTCTCTGCATGTCAATGGAGCATCTTTACCATGGGGCAGGGACTCACCCCTGGTGTTGACACAATCAGATGTAATAAAGTGTGATGGATAGTCTCATGTTTTCTTTATTAATCTGTATCAGCCATATATGTTAGTACCAAGAAAATATCAAATAAAGGGGAAAAGAACCCATTCAAAATCAAAAATACAACAGAACAAATGAGGAGTTTAAGTCAGTATGAGGGATTATTAAACTCTTCCACAAAATAAGAAGCAATCATGAAGGGAAGTAGCAAGGGGCAAGTATTTTTCAGACAGGAATAAAACTGGAACCCTTCACCAAAAAAAGTGAACTGAACAACAGCAGCTCTTTCCTAGTGATGTATGCATATTGTAAGGACAGCCTGACTGGAATCCAGCAGAACAGGTAGATGAAAATCCTATTTGGATGTTAACAAATCATTCCATATCAACACTGTTAGAACAAACAAAGCAACCCAATTTTTTTCAAGTAACCACTGAGTTTATCAACCCAGAACTATTCTTTCATAAAGACCAGTTCATATTTTAGTAGAACATTTTATACAAGCACCAATATACTCAGAGGAAATGCATAAAGCTATTTTTTTTTCTTTCCTTTTTGTGTTACAAGATTTATTTTAGAAAACTCTACATGGTATTATTGATCAAAACTCTTTTTGACCATGTAATCGCCTCCAAAATCTTGAAATACTATAAGAAACAAAAAATACACTGCATTATACAGGCTTCTAGACTATCAGACTTTAGACTCCTGAAGCCATCAATAAAATTTCCATGACATGAATCAGCCTAGACCTTTTTCTTTGTATAGTCCATAAATGACCAGTGCAGCTGTTTAAAACAGAAGGGATATCAAAAGAGAGCATTTCACATAAACAGGTAGCAGTAGATAAGTTTAAGGGTTAGAAAACCTCTACTGCCAAAACCAGCATGGCATTTCAGAGCAGCCATGGCAATTTACCTTCCTGAGAACCAGGTAACACCACACACATCTAAACACCAATTCCCCATCACTGAATCAGAAGGTTTTGGGAAGAGAAATCAAGTACACGAGTCACATTATATCATGTGGAATTACAAAAGAAACACACACAAAACAACGAGGTTTTTGGAGTTTTGATTTAGAGGCTCTTTGATTAGGAAGGGTTAGCTTACCTGTTTAACATCATATGCAAGAAGAACAAATCTTAAGTCTGGTGAAACAGAGTATCTTGATGCTTTGAAGGTTACCTGCAATAAAGTAACAGTAAAAGTGAGTTTGTAAAAGGAAAGCGACAAGATCTCCTTTCCCAAATTTTCCTACAGCTCAATTAAGAACTCCCCAATCATAAGACAGATTTGGTTTAGAAAACCAATGAAATTTTCACAAAAGAAGGACTCACTAAATAATTCTGAGTCTAATTAGCTGTTATCAGTACAATGGCAACAGCAGAATCTGGCTTCAACACTAAATACCAATTAAGAGACTGATGAGTTATGTTTTTATCATCACTACAAGCACAAAGTTCAAGGATAAGAGCTATAACCAATTCATTCCCAGAGGATGAAGGAAAACACTTTGGCTGGAATGAATAAAAGGGAGATTCATCACTAGGTTAGCCTTAAAGATAATATGCAAGAAAAAGAATAGGTGTGCACTGTGTCTCTACTGCTTTTCTTTTAACACCACATAAACAAACATTTTGCAAAAACAACTTGAAACAAAGCAAAAGTCTTTCTTATAATAAATAAAATTCTTAGCAGAGAGCAAAGTGAAACATAAGGTGGGATTATAAAACTAATAATGCTTTACATCCACTCAAGACTACATGACACCCAATTGGATTCAAGATTGTAATTTCATCAAGGGGTAATGCTCATGTCAGAAATAATTTAATGAATCTAATGCATAAGAAAGACAAGAATGTATTTTAAAGGGTACAGAAGGAAATAATTTTAAATTAATCTCAAAACATCTATTTGCAGAATGAAAGGAAGAAATGAAAAATGTAGATAAGAAAAGAAAAAAGTAAGGCAGCAAAAAATAACAGAACTACAAAGCCATAAAATGAAAACAAATAGAAAATAGCTATGTAGAACAAGAACTACCCATTATTTTATTTCTTAAGCATCTTGTTCTGTTTTGTCTAATCCCACAGCTAAACTAATGAATTCAACAGGGGCTTTAAGGTACACAAGCAGGAAGTCACAAACTATTACATTCAGAGCAGCTAAGGAGATACACCTGGAAAAAAAGAGTTTCAAATAAACTGGAAAGATGCTGTATTTTGATATACAGCTTAAGCTCAGGTTCCTAGGTAACATAGTTAGAATCAAGCTAACCAAAAGAATTAAAGGGAAAAAATGTTTTTGAAGATAAACTGTTTGATTCAGCAGCATAACAGAATCAAAAGTCAGAAGATAAATCCAGTCTTGAGAAAGAAGGAAAAAATAAACCAAGAAGACAACACACCTTAAACCATCCTTCTGTATCTACAAAGCATCCAGAACAGATTTCTACTGTGCCCAAATTTGCTTATATGAGTTAATCATCCTTAAGCAGAGACTATGTTAATCTATGAACAACATTCCCTTCTCCTGGCACTTCACTGAAAATACTTCCAGATGTGAAATTTGTCTTCTTTCTAGGAGTTTATTAATTATTGCCCCACTGCCTCAGTGTTCAGCACTATACAACCCAGGCAACTTTCCAAACCCATTCCCAGGGAGTGCAGCTCCATTTCACACATTTAGCAAGACTCTGCAGTCCCTGATTTTGCCACCACAAAGGTAAAGAGGCTCTTCCTGCAAACTCCTGAGCAGCTCAGCTGCAAGCTATTGGCACTGCCAGGCAATGCCAGCAAGAACTACTTGCATCTTCAAGTACAGAGTGTTGTGGATTTGGGATTTAAAGTCCTTTGAATCCCACTGACCTTGTTTATTCAGCTTGCACTCACTTGCAAAATTTTATTTGCCACCAGTCACATGGTGTACATTCAATGTCAAAAACTGTGTAGTAATGGGTTTGGGCAAAATAGTTTTCTTTTTGTTAGCATAATGGCATAATTCTTGGTAAAAGGAGTATAAAGGTGTGTCCTACTTTCTAATGCTTTACCTCAGAAATAAGAAACTGAAAATTAGACCAGCGGAAATCATGTGCTCATTGCCAAAACTGATAGCAATGCTGATTTCTTTAAATTATCATAAAAACATAATTAGCCCACTTAAGTTGGAGTTACAATCAAACCTTTAATGAAATAGATGTTTAATTCTAGTAGAATTGCAGAGAGATTTAAGTGACTTAAAGTGATTACAAATTCCTTAGAATTCTGGTTTTGGAGGGTTTTTTTTGGTAAAGACAAGCACAACTTTGGCAATTAATTCAGAAACTTCCCACTTATATGCACAGAAGAAGCCCTTACACGTTCAGAACAGGAAATTAAAACAATCACCTGACTCATTCCTCCTGCCTAACATGGCAAGTAAACTCACAATCTGTGAGTCACTAAAACAAAAGACAGAATTTGTTTTTTTTTCCCCCAACAACCATGTCTAAGGGATTTAATCAACCAACAGCTGCCTGAATGTGGCTGAGGAGGTTAGATCAGCTGGTAAAGGCTTAAAAGAAAGTTTCAGTCCCTGCTGTAGGAGGTGAGATGTATGGCACACAAACTTCTGGGAGATCATCTATTGGGCCAGCCTCCACAGGGATTAGATATATTTATTCATTAAAAAGAAGCTTTTGAGTACTCTGACCCCAAGGGTTTATTCTCTTCTCAGGAGAACACATTTTTGAGTTTAAAAGGAAGTGTTGGAGAAATGACACATTGGAAATACACTGGGAATTAAAAGCCCTCAGGTGTCTTGTTATCCAAAAATCTGGAGGATGGTTGTTCAATGGGTCTGCATATCCACAATTTCTCAAGCTCCTTGCTGTGTCACGAGCTATTTAGCCTTCATTAAGGAAGATAGACCTAAATGCTGCCCCATGTGACTATAACCCTATGGGTTTTATGTGCTTGATCTCTAAGAAATGGAATTTTGGAGAAACAAGCTCTGAAATTGGGGGAATACTGCTGCCTAATTAGGCACAGTCCAGGGATGCAGAAGCAGGGCTGGTTTCCCTCTGCATCACTGCTCAGTATCAGCTGGTTAGGGACTGGGGTGCTCCACCACTGTGCACTCCATGCACACCCTAATCCCCTTCCAAACCCAACAGAGGCAAGGCAGAACACAAGGAAAAAGGGAAGGGAATTTCCTTGTTTCCTTCTACCCAGCCCCATCAAGTGTTGAAATCCCTATGAAAACCATCAGCTTCATGCAAGCAGAAAACACTTTGACTGGAAAAATTGCGGTAATCCTTGAATTGGTTACAGTCCACACCATTGCATAATTCTGAGACAAAATAAATGTAGGGGGTTTTAATATTTGTGCACTGTCTTCCCTGCTTAATTCACACATCTGCCATCCGTTTTTCCTGTATTGCTGCATTTGACATAATTTTACTTTTTCAGACATAAATGATCCTTATGCCTGATGTTTCATTCCTTACTCGACCAAATCCCCCACTGACTGTAAAATCAGGTCTAACCATATGAAACATTGTATTTCTAGGTTTCTTTGAAATACCTCATGTGATAAGAGTTTTAATTCTTCTGACAGTGATGCGTGATGTGATGACCTCAGTGGTCTCACTGCCACCATGGATTGCAACAGTAAAAGCCAAACCCAGGCAAAAAGACAGAGAGAATTTGAACAGGCTTTTGTCCTTCAGCTTTCCAGCTCCCTTCTCTCATCCACCTTTTGAGAATAGCTAAAATATAGTTTTGCATGGAAAAGAAGAATTGGGTTTTTTTCCATGTTTCTATATGGATGCTTAAAATGGAACACAGGATTCCAGTGAACAATATATTCTCAAGTTTGATTTCCAGTGTCAATGTGTTTTTCATTTTTACTTTGCCTGTTATGTGAGTTTTCTGTTAATAGAAATACCTGTTATGATTGTGTTTAAGAGACATTTTAGGCTTGGTTTAGGATCTACACCCTCAGCAAGGGCTCCTAGTATCAGCTCTTTATATTTCTCTTGTTTTCTTAAACCCTGGCTCTCAGCTACTGATGTACTGGTAACTATCTTTGTATTTCACATGCTATTAAAAGCTTGGTTTTACTGGTTTTGTGGATTTTAACTACTAAGACATTTAACAGTGCCTTATTCATAATCTTTCAAAAACCTGGTAAAGAGCAAACAGGCAGAAGTTATCTGTAGTACAGTCAAGCCCAGAGCTGTAAAATTTTTTTTGTAACATGTATACTTTGCAGTATTCCTTTTCCATAGTATCAGATGGATGGTTTTAAGTGAAATAGTATATCAGAGTTAAAACTGATTTAAAGAAATGTTCACTGTTGTGGAGTTTACTTATTTTTCTGGTTTGGATTTATTCCTTTAGTTTTACCCTTCCTGCTGTTTTCAGTTTCTTGTGTTTCTATTTTTCCCAGAAACTTTTATCTTCCACACTCCTGTTATTCTCCTTCTCCAATTTTCTTTAGCGCTCCCCTAACACATATTTAGGTGCTTTTTTTATTATTATTATTATTATTCATCCAGAATGAAATATTTTAAGACCTTCAGGAATGTTACTTTAGAGCTTGGTGGCAACACTATTACCTAGGAAATTACACATCTCTCTGTTGCACACCTACATCTGTATCAGAAATTTAACTTAATGGTGCAGCAGAACCCCAGTGGATGGGAGCTCCTCAGCATTCACAGGTATCCAGCTCAACTTATCAGACAGGCATTGGCCAAATGGCATAAGAGGATCCAGGGAGGATGGAATCACATGAGATGCCAGAGGAGAAGGCATTTGTCATGTCACAGTTCCCTTGGGAGGTACCAGCAATCCAGGGAACAATAAAATTCTCCTTCACTACCACTGCGGTGACTGAGAGGAGAAGATGGACCATCAGAGAGCAGCAGAGTGGAGGCCAGCAGAGGAGCAAGGCTTGTAGCACTGAAAACAGGGAAGTTCTGAGAAAGACAGGTTGTAATTAGAAAAATGTGCTATAATTGGAATGACGAAAAATTTGGGTTTCCAAGGTTACGTTTCTTAATGCTGTGCTTCTTGTGTCACCTCAGCATTTAATCTAGACCCAAAAATGCTGCAGTGCAGGGTGTTGGAACTGTTAACCCTCAGGTTTCCTGTCCAGCTTAAAAGACAAATGTGCTTTAAAACATGATTTCAGCTGCCTTCTGTGCTATGGATGGGTGGCTCTCAAAAACAGGAACCAAATTCCCCAAACCCACCTGGAACTGTAGGACATAAAAACAGACACGAAACAACCATGAGCCTTGCTCCATGGCCTCCCTGACAGACAGTAACCTCTAACCAGTCAATCTTACAAGCTTTTCCCCTCACATTTCCCAGGAACATTGACATAACCCTTAACAAACAAGGAACAATCTTACCAGGAATATTATTTAGAGAAATCCCACACAGAGGTACTGTAAACTGACAGTTTTGCATTTTTTATGGTGAAACCTCCTTCACTTGGACAAAAAACAATGGCCACAGTGAATGAAAACCCTTCCATCTGTCAGGCCTTCCCACCTCGATGCACTGCAACAATAAACCTCTCCTTATAAAAACCCCTCTACTGAAAAGGCTGTGCTGAGAGGGTTACTGGACATTTAGAGAAGCATGGGAGAGTAGAGAGAATGTTACAGTATTCATAACCACCTATTTACAACATGTGTGGATCATTAAAATGTCCAGTGTTGCAATAACTATTAATATTTATGTGGTTATATAATGTTATTTAATGTATTTACTATTATTCACCTTTTCATTAATCTCCTGTGCAATATTCTTAAAATATAAGCATGTAAACTACTCTTGCAATTAAATCTACATTAATCAACAAAGGAACTGTAATTGCATTATGATGTTGCACTGAGTTTCCTGTCAAAAGGGGAAGGGGGTGTGGTGGTGGGGAGCACAAAACAGAACAAAAAAGGCAACAAAAGGAAGAGAACAAGTGAGGCTGTTTATGAACAACACTCTGTAAAACACCACAAACAGTCCCTGCCAGGAGCTCTGCTCAGACTGAAGCTCTCACTCTCTGCTTTTGGCTGCACAGGGCTTTCACAGCTGGGCTGCCACAGCCTGACCGTGATCCCTGAGCCAGGACTGCTCCTGCTCTGTCACCCTTCTGACACCAACAGCAGGCAGCAAAGGTCCCTCCCTTTCCACCTTTGTGCAAAAGATCCACAGTTAACACAACTCCAGGGTATGCTCCTGACAAGCCTCTGGAAACAGGTTTGAAACTCAGCAATAATTGTTTGCTGTGCACCACGATGCAGTTTCCCTTTGAGCTTGAAAAGAGCTGTGGAAAGGCACAGAAATCAAGGGGCACAGCAAATCAGGAATTACTGGGTGTTAATAGAGTCTGAAGTGTAAGGCTGGGGGAAAGCTGTAGTAAACACAGGACCCTATTCTAGAGCTCATAAACTGAAACTAATTCCACTTGTATTGCCTGGTATTGAAAAAAAAAAGTCAACAGATTCAAAATTCATCCCATCATTCACACTCAAAAGACTGGAGAAGTCCCAGGAGACTCATTTCGGACAGAGAATCCCTAAGTGTTTGTTAGGGTCTGTGCATGGTACCTGAGGACATGCACCACAAGAGCAGTGAAACTGAGGGCTAACACAATTACCACTTTCACAATTATTGCAGCTTTTAAGAGGGAGAAATGAAAGCAAAACTGCAGGTTTCTTTCAGAGAATTCAACACATTTGGCAAGTTCCATATCAGAACACACAGTCCCTACACATATTTTCTATCCTCTCTGTGCTTGCTTTTTCCATTTTGTTTTGTGTTTAAGGGTTGTAAAACAGACTTAAGAAGCTGAGCTAGAATAAGGAACCAGATGGACAACTTTCCCTGAGCTAAAGAATCCGTGTGGCCCTCCATGCTCTCCTCTCCAGCTTGTGGCTGGGCTGTGTGTGAACTGGTAACCTGCTCTTACTGACCTTATTGAACAGCTGATGGCAAAAGCATTAAATTAAATGCTTTCCAAACACTGACATTTCTTAGCTAAATGTGGCATAACACCACTGATTTTGGAAGTGCAATGCGTAATAAAGTACTGACAAATGCTGAAAAACTGGTAGGCTTGTCACTTGGGATCACGGAGATAGGCAGCCCAGAGAGATGATAGAGAACATATTGTAATCATGCATGGAGGCAGCATCTCAAACACCAGGATGCCACACAGTGATTAATGTCTAGGGCTTTTTCTGGCTCCCCTTAATAGGAGACTTGCCCAGCCTCCAGCTGTGAACATTTATATGCCGCTGGCTGAGGATATTAACTGTTTATTAGACAGCTGAAACAGGAGGCACTGCATGGATAGTCAGAGGAAAATGTGTATTAGAAAATATCTTTAAATAATAACACCCAGAGATGTTAACAAATACTCTTTGTGCTTTGCAAGCTACCCTTTTCACTTATGCCACTGTATTTGTTAATTTGCTCTGCTGATAGTTTAATTATATAAAGGCCAGACTGTTTTACTAATTGATTACAGAAAAGGATTCCATTCCAGAAGGTCAAATGAAGTGCAAGAATTTCTTCTACTTCTAAATAAAAACCTGATTATACTGGATAAAAGTACTTTAATTCAGGAACTTGACATAGATAATTCCCCTGTGCAACAGAAGTGGGCATCCTAGAATGACAAAACACTAGCTTTTCTTCTTTCCAGGTGCATGACTATTATTAATAATATTTTTAAAGGTTGGGGGATTTTGTTGTCTTTATGTATGTTAACAGGGTTTCTTTAAAAAACTGCAGCTTGCTTTTTTGATGATACACCTGCTTAGTGAGCACAGCAGATCCTCGTTAGGGATCTGGCTTCCACACAGGAAGCAACAAAAAGAAGGATAAAAGATGTGTACTGTGCAGGAGAGTGGCAGCTTCTAGGATGCAAAAGAGCCAGTGATCTGTGCCCAGTGGAAGATTGCTTCAGGGGCTGAGTAATGAGGGAAAAAACCAAAATCTCCTCTGAGCTGCTGATTCAAACACAGCCCAGTCAGGGGTGACAAAGAGTCATTACTTGCCCCTTGCCTCTGCACAAGGAGTTTATCACAGCAGCTCAATTTTCCATGGACAATTATCAACATTACTAAGAAAACCCTGCCATTTCTATGGCTGCTTGAGCAAACAGGAGAGCAAATGCAGACTGAAATCAGACTAGTAACTCCCATCAAAAGGGGACTCTTCCATAACTAAAACCATTTGATAGAGAAGAATGAAGGAACTTGCATTGCCACCGCCTGTGTTGGATCTCTGCTGTATTTTTTATTAATCCAAGATGTCTCTGCAGAGTCATTAAACCACCACCATTCTAATTATGCACCCGTGATTAAGCAGATGTGACACTGAGTGAGGAAAATGTTTGATTAATGATCCAGGTGTCTAACTTTAGAAGATTACATTTAGCAGTGCAAATTTGGGGACAGTCAAGCTGAGAAGAAGAGGACAGGTTTTGATTTCAGTCTGCCTCAGTAATGTTATCCTGTTAGGATTGCTGGCCACTGTGTCAACAGACAGCACAGAACATTTCCCACTGTTCTCTTCCAAACATACGCCAACAAACTTGCTGGGCCTTCTGCTCTGTTTTCAGCTTTTTATTATAGTTCATCCATATGAATACTGATTGCTGGAATTGACTTCTTTTAAGTATAACACTCTCAACTTTTGGCTGTGTAAAGAGAGGATCTCTGCAGAAAAAAAACAGGCTTAGGTTTTTATTTTTTTCCTCCCATAACTGCTAAATGGTTGCTTGAATATTATCTATTTTGCATCAATTTCCCACATTTCTAATTAACAGTAGATGTCTAGTGTCTAGAGCTCACTAGGTTTGTGTGAATTGAGGATAAATCAGTTCATAAAAAGCCCAGAGAAGAACAACTCTGCGAGAAGAGGTGACACTGGCAGTGTGAAGCAGCCTGTCCTCCCCAGCCCATGGTCAGCTGGCAAGGCTGGGGTGGCACGTTGGCCTGAATAGCCTGTCGTGCTGGCATCACACTCTAGAGCACAGGCCAGACACTTCAGACAAAAGTGCACGAATTCATCTGTGAGGAGACTCAAGTCCTGCCATTAAAGCCACGTTTTACAGCCAGGGATGCCCCAGCAGGTGCTCGTGTTCAAGCTATGAAGGCACCACATTGGCCTGACAGGCAAGTGCTCACACATCTTGAATAAATGGATAACAGGGAAAGCACTTCTTAACGCTTCAGGGTTTGTGCTTTACAGAAATTCACCCTTTTAATTCACACCTTTAATTGTGTCTGACAACCATTTTTGGGCTAAGAGGTGCCCTGAGGCACATCCCAGCACATGGAAGGGTGCAGCTCACAGAAGGGGAGACACACACACACTTCCCATTAAAATATAATTCTCCTCTCCATCCTCCTCCATCTTTACACTGAGCTAGGAAATCAGCATCAAATTCTTTCTCCTGAAGTTCTACTCTCCTCTTTCTGTTTGAGGGGTTAAAAGTAAAGGTCACCTGAGGCTTCATGCTTCGAAAAGAGGAATCTCTATCAGCAAAGGCCAGGAACAGACCAGGAATGAAATCAGCCTTTGCCAAAGAGTACTGATGAAAATGAATCATCCTTTTGAGTCTGCAGGTGTAAAAGATTTTATTAAATTAAAAGTACAGGGATTAACAATAACAGCCAGTGGTCTGCATGGTGTATTTATGAGGAAAGATTGACAAGCCACACAATTATTCTGCAAAACCCTGATAAACGAGAATTACAGGGTGGAATATAAGTGGTATCCCTGGGAATAACAGAGCCAAGAAAAGCAAAAGAAATGCAGACTAAAGTATTAAAGTAGTTCTTAGCAATTACTGCTAGTCAGAAACCATTCACGTATATACCCTCTACTGGTCAAGAGGAATAATCCCCAATCTAGTCCACCAATAAAGCACAGAGAAACAACTAAACAGAGATTAACATGACATTTTTCTTTGCATAATTACTTCCCTTAAGGAAGATATTCCTATGAATCTTGAATAATTTCCCCCTTTTCTAACAGTAAAAAACTCTCAACATTGAAGTAGCATTCCCGCCTTTTATTAAATACTTTTTCCTAATAGACATCAGATAGATTACACCCAGCATATATGCCAAGCATAATCCATCCTTGAGATGGTCTGAACAAAGTACAACCAACAGCAAATTTCCCAACATCCTGGTTATTTACACACAGGTTGAATAAAACAACAAATAACTTCATTCAGAAATCATTCCTTGACAGAAGAATGGATTATATATTTCATTTATATGCAATGTAGTCTAGGTTATGAACATATCTTCTCTAAATTTTATATATGTACTCTCTCCCTCCTGTTGCAAGATAAAGAATTTTAGCAGACTTCCACTGAGAAAGAAGCAGATAATATATGTCACTTACAAAAGTTGTGTTTTCCAGTAATAATGTAGTTGTATTTGTTTCTACATTCAGTTCAACAACATGTCCATTCCTGGTTTTATACACCACTGTTGTATCTGCAATGACAAAGAAATAAGCAGTTAGCAAACACACTGAGAATTTAATATATCTGTAGAGAGAACCAGCATGTTAAATTAATTAGATTATCTTTATTACAACACACAAACGTGACAGAAGTTCTGTTGATTTGCCTCATGAGCTTCAAAATTACCAGTTTATGCCCTATAGCATGCTCACCTCATTCAATACATCTATGTTTAGGCCATATACTAAAGTGAAGTTTTGCAAAAAACCAAAAGATTTTGTTGGACATCATATGTCTCCTTAGGAGTGATTCTAACAAAACTTCTGTACGAGTCTGTATTTCTGGTGACTGGATGGACAAAGTTATGACTATTTGAAGTCCCTATTCTGTGTGATTCATGCTGGGCTGCAGAATACTGAATTTTCTTGTGAACCGAATGACAGCAAAGGAGGGTTAAAGCTAAGTAGGTCCACTTGCAAAAATCTAAAACATTGTGGGATGAACTGTTGCAACTTTTTCCTTTTTCCACTCACTTGATTTGTTGTTTCTTGTGAGAAAAATAATCTAACACACCTCAAGGAAAAAGAAATCAGAAATTAATTGGGATTTCTATGACAAATACTTTGTAATTTCTTGTATCAAGTCCTGCAAAATTACCAAGAAACAAACAATTACTACATCAGCCCTGAGGAAAAAAACCCAAAAAGTTCTAAATTCTCCACTATTTGTAACAAGATTGCATAGACTGAGTGCCGATTGTCTCAGATTATTTAAAACCCGCGTAAGAGATTTATATTTAATTAAATGAAACAATTTTATTATAACAATGTAAAAAGCATAAGAAAAGTTCTAAATTAAGCCTAAAGGAAACACAAAAGAACTTCCCTGATCCTCGGCAATGTCTGAGAAATTTATTACAGATCCCTGAATTTTATGAAGTGGGAAGTAAACATGACTGGAGAAAAAGGTTATGCTATCATAAAAAAAATGCTTCGCTTATTCAGAAAAATGTAGCTCAATTTTAATTGACTCCAGAGGAACTTGAGCTATACAGCACTAGTCAGTGTCCTCTGGAATGTTGTGTAAAATTAATGAAGCCTCATTTGAAGAGCTTACTAAGCTATTTTAGGACTGTGGCTGGGAAGTGGGGTGGGATTGATGGAATTTAGGACAGTATTATTAGAGCTGCTTTTTAGGAGGGCAAATCAGATTGTGAACTGTGGAATTAACTGCACCTCATTTTAGAGAAAATATTTCAAATATTCATTTTGAATAAAAAGGAACAGCCCTTCACAGACAGTTATTTGGTTTCAGGTTACCAATTACAGAACGTGGTTGTTTCTGCAGCTTCCTTTAGGCTATTTTGCATGTATTCTTTTAGGAACCCCAGCACTGGAAATCTCCAATGATGCTGCATCACGGTGCTGAGTGTTACAGAAAAAATGAAGTTGTCTGGCTAAAGAGCTGTCCCTAGTTCTGATTGAGCCATATTGTGAGAAATGGCATAAAAAACCCAGAGACACTGAACAGCAGTGCTCCAAACCATGCATTTTGGAATCTAAATGAGTACAGAATGTTACTCCTCATTTATTTCGTTTCTACAATCTCCTACATGTCATTTGCCAACATGATTTATAGCACTGTGCCTCATTAACTAATCCTACCAAAAACCAATTCATCCAAAAAAAAAACCAACTTTCCCTTAAAATTCCTAAGAGAACCACGAATAAAATACAAACTCCTAAGGCTCTTCTCGTAAGTCCTTCACACAGTGTGAAACAACATTTGGAATGGCAAATACTGTGAGAGGCAGGAATGAAAGCCTTTGTTCTAAAGTTAGAAGAAAATTTACTCAGTCAATCAGAACAGAAAACGGAGTCAGAAAAGCCAGGTTTTACTGGACAGTGATTACATTTATCTCTCTCTGAACTTGGATTCAGTAGTTAACTCCTGAAGTGCAAAAATCAAATGAATGCTTGCAAAACGTATGGAGGTATGCATGTAAAGGATTATAGCAGACCCCATGTAAACACAGAGCATAAAAGTCTTCAAAAGTAATCATAGCAATTCGTATGGAATCCCCATTCCAATCAATATTTTTTCAGGCTGGATAATGTGATAGTTGATGGTCACACCACATGACAATGATTTTCTTCATTGATAGCTCAAATGTTAACTAAGAGCCATAAACAATTTTTTTTTTTTTTTTGAAATTTTTGTTACCCAGAGTCAGAAATTCTTCAAAAGAAAACAATACCTAATCCTTAGCCTGGTCCATTTGCACAGCTGATGATTTGTTTTGTTTATTATCTTGGTGCCTTCACCACAAGGAGGTTCAAGGACCTCTGACACTTCACAAAGACATTCAGAAAAGCAGAGTTCTTACTTCAAAGAAATTCTCATTTAATTTGAAACAAACAGTATCATGTGAAAAGCTCTCAGCTGGGCACAAATTGCAGCCCTGAAGAGCCATATTATTGATCTGAGGACATCACCAGAATAAAAAGCATTCTGTCTCAAGGAAAGGAAACTGTGAAGAAGCCTCTGAAAAGAAGATGTGTTATCAAGTCACCAGCCCTGGATGATGCACACAAAAACAGTCTTAAAAAGGACTGACTGAAAATTTCCTGATTATAATAGTTCTCAAATTTCAGAAAAGTCTGGAAACTCTAAATAACTTAGAGTTTATATAATTAGTTTATTCTGTTTTACTAAAACATGAAGACAGATAACCAAGGGTCTTTACATAAGTCATCCTGACATCAGTACCAAATAAAATAATGGAACAATAAATCCAGGATTCTTCCCACAAAAATAGTGGCTGGCAATATAATTAACATCTAATAGCTCTTTACAGAACATAAATCTTGTTAAAAAATTTGAGAGTGTTATATTTGATACAGGCAACTCTGCTGAAACCGTGTATTGGGTTTTCATCCAAGGTACTTGATTTATTTTATGACATCCAAAGCTTACATTAAAGAGAATTAACAGGAAATACATTAGGAGGATTAAAAACAGTATCACTAAAAATATGAAGAGGTAGACAGGGTTATTATACACAAGTATATTTTGGAAGAATTGATTCCACCTTGATTTTGACCTTATTTCTAAGGCTGACTGCAAAAGGAGGCTGCCTAGTGGACACACTCCTCTGCAGGACAACTTGATGCTCAACAGGTTCTCTACAACTTATCTGGCTTTTGCAAAGAACACAACATTAAATAAAATATTACATGAAAACAAAGTCAAACAAAATTCTGGGATTGTCACAGCAGAATAAATTCACCTTAGTCAGCAACATCCTCTTATAATAGTACTAGCCGCAGAACCAACAGTAATTTATTTTATCATTGTGAGGCTAAATGTCCAAATCCTTATGCTATTGTATGTTTTTAAATGTAAATATTTTTATCATCTGTCCTATCTCTAGGCAAAGAACATGGAATAAACGTTCTGCTGAAACAATTAACCCATACATTTTAAATCACAGTTTGGATGTATATGAATAATATAAATATAGCCCTCAGTGACAGCACTATTACATAAATACAGCACCATGATAATCTCAAGTATTTTTTTAATAAAACCAGGATTTTTTTTATAAATAGCTTCACCAAGACTGCTGTTTCTGGTTTAGGTTCAACACTGCTAAGGGCTTTCTTTAAGATCAGGGTATGAGATGGCAGGAAATGCAGCTCTATACTGTGCCTGATGCAAAATAAATTGTTCCAGAGAATGTCAAAGTACAGGCAAACTATCATAAAATGAAAAGAAATCAATGCAAAACTTTTCCTACTTGACAAGCAGCTTGGCCCCCATCAATTCTGCAATAATTTCTTTACCTCCATTTATTGAATTTCCTCCCATTTATTGAATTGACAACATGCTACCATGCCCTAAATGCTACAGAATTCCTTTGTAGCACTCAAAGTTACACATGAAGCAAAAAAAAAAAATCCAGGCCCTTGTAAATTCTAATGAAAAATCCTGCATTGTTTAGGGGGAAGATGGACTAACTTCCACTCTTAAATACACCCCCATCACTGCAAAAAACTCCCTGAATTGTTCTAGAGCAAGAATTTGGCCCAGGGTCTATATGGCCTTTAATGATTAAGCTTTCTGACAGCAGGACACTGAATGGTGGTGGTTTATTTGAAGACTATAAACTCCAGTTTCACGTGCCACTGAAATTAAGCAACTCATTATTTAAATTACGTAGACTGAGTTGAAAGGACACACTACCACAAACTTTCAAGTCTCCTGAATTTTAGTCCAGTGTTCTACTCGCTTTCACATCAATATCGATCCAACTTTTATTAGTTGGAAGTTTTCCTCTCTTATTGGTGGTATTTTCATCTTTAGACCTGTATGTGACACAAAAAACTCCAGGCTGCTTATGACATTTCTTCTTTTTCTCCCATGGAGTAACTCCAAGAGTCTCTCTGTGTGCCTTAAGACACAGGTGCTATCTGCATAATTCAGCAGCAAGTCAAGAGAATTGTGTCCTTCGTGTAAATGAGCAAAGGGAGTGTGAAATGTTTTGTCATTTCTGGGATTTTTTTTGTTATCAATCTGGGATATTTTACAAGATTGCAGACCAATAGAGGTATGAGACACGATCAATCAACTGAGTACTGAAAGCCATCTGTGTTGTTCTTGGGAAGATCCAACAGCTTCAGGAACAAGTGGGGCTTCCTTGATAGAGTATAAAAGCAGGAATCCTGCCCTGGATGAACTTTAAGAATTTATGAAAATATAGAGAAGCAGCACAGGCTCACTAAAGCCATAGGACTTAGAAGATCACTGGATCTGAGCCTCCACTATTCTGTCCATATTTAATCTCAGCCAGGCAAGACTTGCATTTCTACCTAGTCTGTTCCATTCTCAGAGGTTTTAAGCGATGATTTTTGACCTATGAATACACATTGAGTTATTCTTTAGCCTCCAATAGTCATCATGGCAACCCAAGCTTATTATAAAACTAAATCCTGCCTAGACTGTAAATCTATATTGCCATCATGTTCACTGAGATGAATGTGAATAATCTCTGCAGCTGCTAGCACGGACAAGGAACAACAGAATCAACAGCACTCAACTTTGAGAGTAAAAAAATCTGATTCTTACTAAATTCACAGTACAGTTAATGTGCATTTTGTTTCCCAAACACAAGTAGTTTGGTAAAAATATTTGCTAGATTTGTATTACTTGTTGATAATAAGGATTATTTCATGGCAAATCCTGAGAGAAACTTGTGTGGATCAGTCAATTTCAATGGAAACAGGCCAAGACCAACTCGCTAGAACCTGGCTCAAATGTGGTTCAGAATTTGCTAGTACTGATATTGAATAGTTTGATGAAAAAAACTGATTTATAAAGAAAGTGCACAGATTGCTAATTGCTGGTTATTTGCACACAGCACTGTAAATCTTAGCCTAAGCTAATTGCCCAGAGGAGATCAGCACTGAGGCAGTTTTGTGCATAGAAACCATTGGGTATTAAGGCAATTTATCAAACAGTCTTGAGAGAGCAAGTAGCATCTAAAAAGTGAAGGAAAGAGAAGGAAATAATTCAAGCAATGCTGAAAATCTGTTCCACAGTATCTAGATTAAGGAGGCCTCAGGGTAGTCTTTTGAAATTGCTGACAGTGTTAACCTGAAGAGTGTTAATGCTTGTTTTCCCACTGAAAATATTTACTAAGTTTTGGTTTGTTTAGCTAAAATTCTGCTTTGCAGCACAAACAACAGGATTTGCAAGGCAGAGTCCTCCTCTTCCTATATTTCCTGTTTTTTCAGATGCAAACATGCAAGAAGGTTGATACCTTGCAGTCAACACATATGTCAATCAGCCTTTGCTGTACACAGTATTATTAGAACTGCAGATGGCATTTCATCAAATTGATTACAGAAAATGTCATGCTAATTAAAACAGAGAATGCTTTCTGATTTAGTAAACATGGGGTGCTAGACAATTCTTTGTCTAATTAAGTGCTTACTAATTAAATAAAATAAGCATTTACAAAGGTATTAGATAGACACCAAATTTCAATATGTTAGTAAAGTCACGTGTCAGCTGGGAAAGATTTCCACTGCTCTTCTAGAAGTTTAGGCTGTTGTTAGTAATGCTCTTAAGACAAAAATTATTCTGCATTAGTTTTCTAATGCAATATACTTTTGGAATGTACTCCTCCAGACAATTCTTTAGTCTATAAAAGATTTCCTATTCAAAATGGCTCACAAAGTTGAACACACAGGTAATTCCTGTCCTTTCTGATCCCTGCTTCCTTTTCTCATCTATGCCCAATGCAAACATTGGGCAAAAACCAGACTGAGATCTTATTGTGCAGAAACTACAGGAATAGAGGTGGCAGAGTAAGAGTAGCACCCTGCCAGGCAGAAACGAATTAGCTCTGCTCTTCCTACCTTCTTGAACTTCAGAATGAAGTCATCCGGCATGGATTGACATAGAAAATTCAAATTTCCATCCATACTCAATGTATCTTTCTCTTTTCCTAATCTGGTCATTGCTTTGCAAAGCAAGTCAAGCTCAATTCATGCCAATTTTCAGTGGTCCCAGTTACTTTAGCATATCGATGTATGAAAATCTTCAACTCTGCTCAACAGCCAATATTCATTTATGAAATTGATTTCTTCCCTGCCATGCAATTGCACAGGATCATGTCTCAGTATCACACTATCCCCATGCCCACTGCAGACAGAACAGAGGGACCAGACAGCTCCTGAATATTAACAAATCCACTGGGTGATTGATTTACAAGGAAAAAAAAAAACAAAAAAAAACAGAAAAGAAAATAACAACAGTGAAATATAAGTGCAGTTGAGCCAAGCCTCTGGAGTTTGAACTGAAGCAGATGAGGAACCATTCACAGCAGAGCTGTGGGAGGCAATAAAGGAGGACAGTGACCAGCAGCCACAGGTCATAATGTCTGTGACAAGCTCAGCTGGAAGAACATCACTGTCTGCTGCCTAAGTCACTTCTACACACCTTGGAAAGATGGAAACACAAGCGAGTTACTTCACAAAGGCAACAAAGATAGAGGCAGAAAAATGGAAATGCAGGTGACCACAGAGAATGCAGCTGAATAAAGCTGCAGTGACTGTCCTGTGCAGTCCAGGTGCGCTGTCAGCTCCGTTTTCACAGCAAAACTAAACCATATATTCCTCTACTATGTACTGCCATGGCAATGGAAAGCTGTTCTAATTTAGAAGTTGTTCTAACTTTTTCTAATTTAGAAATTTCCAAGTTTTTCCTAGAAGTTTGTCCAATCACTTGTGAGTTAAATTGTAACTGTTTGACGGTTTTGGTCCTGCTATCCGTGGCATAAAGCAGCAACAGCTCCTTGAAGCTATTTCTTCTCCAGTGCTCCTGGATGAACAAATTGTCATGCAGTTCTCTTCTGCTTCCCTGGTAGCCTGCCTGGGAGTGAGCACAGCACCTTTACATGGATCTGCTCGCTCAAAACTTTGCAAATCAAGGCTGTCCCAGCAGGGTCTGTCTCATTTTCTGTTTCAAGAACACACTCAGAATTAACACAGCTACATCTGAGCTTCAGCTTTTCAAAATCATAATCTGCAAGTAAGATGTTGACGTTGTTTAAGGAGTTGTCTAACAATTAGAAAAAGTTGTAAGAAAATAAGAGTTGTGCCATAATTATTGTCCTGTAAGAAATATTAAAAGTCTGTCTCAGAATATAATTGGTCAAACGCTACAAAGTAAATTAGCAAAAATAAATGAAAATGCAAAGATTAAGTGTGCACCAGCATAAATGGGAGGCAGTTATCTAACCCAAAGAGC
Source organism: Cinnycerthia olivascens (assembly GCA_035048155.1). Taxonomy (NCBI): domain Eukaryota; kingdom Metazoa; phylum Chordata; class Aves; order Passeriformes; family Certhiidae; genus Cinnycerthia; species Cinnycerthia olivascens. Next base: position 7,718,163 of record JAWWMU010000243.1, on the reverse strand, counting down.
AATGAGTTGATGGACTAAAGCACAAAATGTGACTGTTTCTACCATTCCTCCCCATTCCAATATTCATAATGCAAAAATCTCCTTCTCTCTCTCTGTCATTACTTGGAGGAAAATGTCAGGGATATTCATTCCCTCCCTTAGAGCAAGGCACTAAACATGATTTCATTGTGTTAAAAGCTAGGATAATAGACTTCAGTCTATTAGTCCATTTCAATTTGTTTGAAATGCAATTAACAGTAAATCAGCATCAAAAGAAAGGGAGGGGAAGTGGCTGCATTCGTGGCAGAGCCTTCTTCTAGGCACATCACTGCTTGAGTGCCACAAAATTTTGGGTACCTACACTTTCCTTTAGCCATTCTCTATGTTAAAAAAAAAAAGAGAGACAGAGAAAGAGTCTTCAAATTAGATAAAATGCTAAAAAATTTAAAGATGATGAGTGGTAGAACTTGTTCTAACAACACTGGTTTTCTCAGCCCACACTACACAATGATGCTGAAACATCAAATGTTATTTTGCCAGCTCCGAAATTCCAACAAAACTCAGTTTTCCCAACTACTTGGAAACATTTTTGCTCTCCTGTATTGCACCAAGGGCCATTACTGAGCCAGCTTGGCAATGGACTCAGACAGCTGCTGTCCAAATAGCATACATGTCCCTGGACTACTGAGAAAATTAGGGAACAAATTCTCCGTTTCGGTCACACACCCTATTCCAGCCTCTTCCCCAGAGGGATAATAAAGTACCACAATAGAGCAGCACTTCTCTGGCAGCCTTGGGAGTTGACCTTTCTGCTGAGCCAAGCCAGATGGAACACAGACAACTCCACTCTGGAGCCGGCAGCGTGGCCCGGGCCGGATTTCACGCAGACTGCTGAATTGGCAAGGCTACACTCTGGAGAAGACAGTGATTTCAATGAAGGGAGATTTATATGCTTCTCTACTCCCATATAATTGCACATCACAAATAAAGCTGAGTATTTCAGCTTGCAATAGGAATGTGAACTCCCTAAGCCTTCCAAGCAATCACTCCTGAGGGCTCACCATCGTCCCTACTTCTGCAGCGCTCCAGAGGCCACTGGCATTTCCTAGAAAAGCCCAACAAGTGAGAAAATTAAAATTCAATGGCTATGTACATATCCCAGCAAAAGGCCAGTCTCTGGAGCAGCCACAGGGCTGAACTTTTCTCACTCCCTTTTGTCCCCATGAGGGCATCTCAGCTGAGTCAGGCAGAGCTGGTGGCTCAGTGTCCAGCCCCACACTCAGGCAGTGAAAACGTCACAGCTATGAGATCCCCATGGCTCCAGGGCTGTCCTTAACAAGCTCTGAAATCCAGTTCCTGGTAGTCTGGCACACCCAGCAGAGCACATCCAAGGCAAACAGGGTCATGGAGTAGGATTTCCAGGTGTACACTGACAATGCCAAAGGATGAACAAAATATTTTATTATAAAAGTAAACAAATGTAGGCAACTTGCTGTTCACAATTATTTAACTTGCTTCTTCCAAATCTCGTTCTAATTTATGAGAACAAAATGTTGATTAAATGAAGATCATTAGCTTGCAAGAATTATCATGCACCCAGTAATATATAAACCACATCAAAGCACTGTTTTGTGATTTTATTTAAATCTTTTTATGAACCTTAAATACTTGTCTACATTAAATTATTTCTACTGATCAGTCATCTGCACTTTGAATAGAAATTACAGATTCAAGAGTCACATGTGCCATTAAGAATTTTGCCTAGAAATACTAAATCCTGTGTATCTAAATTCAATTCACAAAATGAAATTCAGGTGTTTTCATATGTGTTCATCACCTACCATACTACTGAAGTTCTTGGGAAATAACCATGCCAGGTAATTGGAAAATTAAATGGCGAGTTTGTAGGTATCTAATCAGCATAGATATGGAAACACAGATTTGGCACCAGCATTTGAAAACACTGGCAGAATTTCCTTTGGCATTCATCCATTTTGGATGTCATTGGTTTGTCTGTCCATGTAATTCCACTGTTCTGCTGGAGTGTAGGGAATTGGACAGGCAGTGCCAGGGACTGCAGGATCACCAGGACAGTGCTTGGCTCGACCCAACAGGTCCTGCCCTGCCTGGCACGCTCTGGGTAAACTCTGTAAGAGCAGGAAGCAGGAATGGAGTGGACAGGACCTGGGAAAGTGCCTTCCTCTCAGGATTCAAACAGAATACTCAGGTGTAAGCTCCAACTCACACAACAAGCCTTCTGATCAAAACACATCAGCATTAAGCCTGTCATACTGGCCTGGAAAGGATTCTGATTGCATTTTGGAGCATTTGCCAACAGATTTTATTTGGCTCAGAGATGAAGTCTCAGTTCCAAACAGAAAGAGACACAAGCAATTAAGTCTCTATCTTAACATTATCATTGTGCACTCCACTTTGCTTCTTTCAAAATTACAAAGGTGACTCATTGGTAAGGGACATTTTGTGCAGCTTATCTCTACAATTAATTTAAAATAAAATGTAGCTGAACGGGAATATTACAAAAGGAAGAAAATCAAGGAAAGGTTGAACAATAGCATTTTTGGCAAGCCAGCAACTGTTCTTTACCAATATGAACATTTAGTGGCAATTTGACAGCATTCCCAGCAAATGGAGGAGCACAGGCCTCCTCCAGGTGTGATGTGCAATCAAACAGTAGACCTATTCTCCATGCTTTAGTCATACATGAGTTTCAAAGAATAAATATTTAAATTATGTTTCTAAATTTACCCAAATAATTATTCCACAGAATTACACCTCTTACCTGCTTCTGATCAGAGAATTCAAGCAATTCAGCTTTTATTTTCCATTTGAACTAGGCTCCCTTTTCAGATTAACATTATTATTCATTTTATTACTTTCTTGCTTTCCCTAAGTAAAAGTGTCATATTTCCATTGAAACACTAACTTCAATAGTAAGTCCATACTTGTTCAATAACTGCTTTAGACACATGGAAAATATTCTGTCCAAAGTTTAACGCACCTGCCTGGATTTTTTTAAATTTTTGTACCATAAGAAAGGAGGAAAGTAACTGGAAAGACTGAATAAAATAGAGTGCCAGAGCTGAAAAATATAATTAGCTCATAATTAGCAGTTATTAAATGGATCTAGAATAAGCACCATTGCATTATGAGGGAAGCCTGAACAGGAGGATTCTTGCATTTTCTCCTCTACTCCATTACCATTACTCTATTACTAAGGGCATGCAAGAAGGGCTAATCCAAATACATTAGCAGGAACAAAATTTGTTTTGGTGTAACTTTGCTTTTGGCAGAACATCCATATTTTCATGCCTAAACATTTTGCCTTGAAAGAATGTTAAACATCTTTCTAAATGAGGGATTTTAAATATGTTGACGCTTACTCATTTTTATCATCTTTAGTAAACATTTTCCTGGTGGTGAAATTGTCAAACAGATTTTGTTATTTTCATTTTTCATGCAATTAAGAAAACCCAAACCCTTCATGTACCTAATTGAAACACAGACAGAAATGCTCCCACATTTCCCAATTGTAGATCACTTTTAGTAACTCTAAAGACAAACTTATTCTGGTTTACAGGCTGAAATTTAAGTCACTACAGGGAAGCCACTTAGCAGTTCAATATACTCATATGACGTATATGAATTTGCTATTGTCTTCCAAATTATATATTCCAAGTACATAAAGGCTGGACTTTCAGAACTGATGGAAGCAGAATAGATTGTACTCATTTATGCAGAAGATTCAGAGATTTCAGGGCCAAAAGAGCTCATTATGTACTTCTATCTTGAATTCTTTCAGAGCCAAGATTACAGGATTTTGACCTGCAATTCTGGCACCAGACCTGTAATTTCCTGTTGGGTTTTCCTCTATAGAGAGCATGTAGGCTTGCTTTAAACACTTCAGTGCAGAATCCACTATAGCTCTTGATATAATATTATGAGCTGACAAACGAAAAAAACAAAACCTACTAGGATGCCATTAACACCTTACTTAAAGACCTTTCACTATAATAATGCCTGGAGGGAATTAGCAATAAAAGAAAACCATTTAATTTCACAGTGTAATGTGAAGCACACCAAGGAGATACCAGAAATTGGAGCCTATTCTGCTCTGTTGTGTAGAGTGCCCACTTCAACTGTCTGAATCCAGTTTATGCCACAAAAACAATTCACTGTAAGGGTAAAAACACAGGTTATCTCATGATACACTGATGTATCCAAAGACCAACTACTCAATTTCTATTAAATAATTTAAGATGTGCATATAAATTTCAAATCTCCATATAAAATCACCCATATTCTATCTGCACAGAGTAGAAACATTCCTTTTTCTTCCCTGGCATTTTCCCTGAACACGAAACCCAACAGGAAGTGACAGCATAACTGTCTCTGTAACATTTACTTTCATCTTAGCCAAAAAAAAAAAACAAACCCAAAAAACCAAAGCAGCATTGTATGAGCTTTCAACGCACAGCCCTGAACAGGAAACAGATATATTCCACATTTTTTCTCCAAGAAAAGAACTCAGAATTGGAGCTTCACAGGAAGGAAACTACTTCCTAGGAGGAAAATAGATACAACATTTGAGGATAGATGTCTTGCTTCAAGCAGATGCCAAGAACCCTTGGCCTGATACCAACGACTCCAAGAAAGACTTTTCACATTCCTTACTCAGCATCAGGGCAGGGAAGAAAAGCTTCCAACTCCCTGGAGTGAAATATCAGCACTATGAGTGTGTGCTCAGTGATGGGAACATGCTTGGCATGTTTGGTTTTGGGAGATGAGAAGAGAGGAGAGAGTAGTGCTTTAATTCTCATTAAAAAAAAGAAAAAAAAAGAGAGGAAAAAAAAAAGAAAAGAAAAAATAGAGTAACTCTTGGCAGGAACAGGTTACTTATTCCACATAGCAAGGAAAGCAACTGGGAGAAAACTGTAACTTTCAAAATATTTGAAACTCATCACTAACAAAGTCTGGCACAGCTTGGATCTGGCGCTTGCTTCAGGACTTAATCACTGTTCTCCTTACCTCCAGGAGAAATATCGGGAGTACACTACAGATAAAGCAAAGAAAAATATATCCATTTTCAGAAAATAAGCAATACCTACAGGAGTTCCTGTGAAATTTTATTTTATTTTCAGCTATGAAAAGACAAAAAGCTGTCACTCATGCTTCTGCAGTCTTATAGTCAGTTAAACATTCTTCTTCTGAAACATCACTAGGAATGGAAATAAAGCATAATGTGATAAACAATCTGCATCCCATTTTTTTTTTTCTAACCTGCTAGCTTTTTAAGACAAAAAGCCTTTGAAATCTTTCAGCACAGAGTTATTTCCGAGTTCTGGGTTTATAGATGCTACTTCTAATTAGTATCTGAGATTTTATGGCATTTATTTTTCACTTGTAAAACAGACACTTGACGGGGGATAAACAGTCCAATGCTGGCACACCTGAACACAGTTAAATGTTAAAGTGATGGCATTTAAATCTATACATTTATTTTTACATATTTCATCAGACAATATTCATACACCATTTATAAGTATAAGAAAAAGACCTACAAATATTTAGAAATTGTAAATATTAGCTACATTGCGCTGACCACATCAGGATTTCTTATATCCTTGTATAATATAATGCTCATCCTTTTTAAAAGCACACTCATCCTGTTGTGAATTTCTACTACCTGCCTGGTAAGTGCTCATACACTAAATTATTCAGTATGTCCAATTAAAATCAATCATGTAATATAAAGTGATTATTCATCACACACCAAGAGAGAAGTATGAATTCCAGAATTCCACACACAGCTTATTTAAAAAAAAGTTCACATAGCAAAAATTTGAAGTAAACTCTTCTAAGTAGCAATCAACAAATGCAGTTCCAAGTAAAATCCTGAGTTTCATGCCAAATAAAAGAGGACAGGGTGATATCCAGCACTGTGAGCTGAGACGTGTGGCTGAGCAGATGCACAGAGAGAGTGATGAGTGTGCCTGGGAAGGGCTCATGTCTCAGACCAGATCTGAACCTGCTCCCCTGGCACAGCACCAGTCACTTAATCTAGATCATGAATTCATTTAGATTCACTTATGCATCAGAGATGCTGGCCAAACTAATATATAAATATACATAATACATAAACATTCAATATAATTGACAATGTGTATTGGTAAACGCAAAACTAATGATTTTTTCCCCTTTAAATAGGTTTTTCTTCCATAATAATTCTTTAATGAATGCTTTTTTGTAAATGTCAAATGAAACATTTGAATACTAAGTCAGTTTTGGGGAAATGTTAAAATATTTTAAAGCTTAATACATTGAGGCAACTTCTGACTGATAAGTCACAGAAGCAAAACCCTAAGAGCAAACCCCAACAGTGACAAGGGCACTGCTTTCTACATCACTTACACAGAATCACATCCAGAGTGTTTTGCCTGTCACCCAAAGCAACTTCAGCTATAAAAGCAGCCTGCCTAGCTTTGCATCCTTTGAGTTCAAAAAGATTCTTAGCAGCTTGAGTGCAGAACCAGTTTATAATCCT
>JAWWMU010000243.1:7694073-7711522 GCA_035048155.1 Cinnycerthia olivascens | reverse complement strand
GCAGCCTGCCTAGCTTTGCATCCTTTGAGTTCAAAAAGATTCTTAGCAGCTTGAGTGCAGAACCAGTTTATAATCCTTTACTCTGGGATTGCTCATGGTGCCACTGGCAGTGACAGAAGTGCACTCCGATGCCTTCATTTGATGGCAGCAAAAATTCTGGTGGCCAGGAGAATTCCAACCAGTCATATTTCCCATTTGGATGGCAAAAAGAATGGACAGTATTTCTAGTCCAGTTATTATGACAGGTTTATTTATGCCCCTGCATCCTTACACTGGTAACATCCTGTAACAAAGATTGAAGTGATACGTGCAAAACACTTGGGCTCAGAGAGGCAGCTGTGGAAGTCATTCTTGCCCAGAGAAGGGGCACTAGAAAAGGGACTCTGCAATGTATTTCATGGGAGAAACTGTTGTGAAGCCTAGAAAAATACATAGAAAAGTTTCTAGTTTTCCTTCTGCATTTCTGCTGTAAGAGAAGCCTTTTCCAATAGCCCTAGGTTGCATCAAACAGAAAGTTAAAGCTTTTATTATTTATTAGTCTAACCCTTGGACTACTCTTTTTTTTCTTTTCTTTTTTTTTTCATTGTTTTGTTTTTTTTCAACCAGGCTTAATTCTATTTACATCCAATTTCTTCCAGCGAACCTGAAGGCTGGAAGATAAATGGGTAACACTTGTGGGGTTGGTTACCTGATGACAGTTCCAGAGCAACTCATACAGTCAGACACCAGAAACAATGACACTGAAGAGTAAAGACTGCTAAAGTCACCAAACCTGACCTCTTGAATGTCATATTGGAAAACTAAACTATCAAAAAGACAGAAATCTTTCTAAAAAGGCAGCAACAATAAGACATTAACTATGCCAAACAGAATACGACTTAAAATAACATTTTTAACAGCAATAAAGGTTTACATGAATCTATACCCCAGTACCTCATTAATACTACAACAGTTTTTGTAGATTCAATTTTTCTTTAGAGATCACCTGAACTCATTAAACATGACATAAGAACAGATAAATAAAATTTTTTTAGCAGTTTTTTAGATACAGTAGTAAAGGAATAATCTAAGTTTTTTATTTCTCCCTAAAGCTTATAGCTAGAAGGAAATTAATTGCAATCAGATGGAAAAAAAATCACACCAAAAAACCCCAACCAAAATCAACAACAAAACCCAAACCAAACCACCAAAGCTAAAATCCATTTTTTTGATATTCCACATTGAAGCAAAGAATCAGCAGCTGTTATCAGTCATATTAGCCATGAGATAGAACAAGAAGCAGATGCCCTTACAGAGGAGGACACTCAGTGCACAAAATGCATTTCCAAATGTTCTTCATCTTGGTGGGAAGCATCTTCTACAAGAAGCAATAGATAAACTCTCTTAAGTGATATGAAGATAGAAAACATGGAGGGAAAATGCTGCAGAAAATAATTGGCATTGCTTGTGGCAGAACCATTATGAATATTTATGATCTAGATCAAAAAAATTTTTAAAAACAGTATCTATTTGTTTATATCGTCACGGCAAAATTCTTGCAGGTTGTTCACCAGTGAATTTCTTAAATTAATCTCTCCCCTTCAGAGGAAATAACCAACACTAAGAAAGACTATTCTCATTTGGAAGACATAAGAGATTATTTCAGCTCACCAACTGGTTACGCCCGTAACACAGAGAGACATACAAACCCAAAATATGCCCACAAAATGTTGCAGTTCTATTTTGCATTCAGTCAACATTAAGAGTTATTGCTATTCATGAAGGACCTGTGCAGGTAATGTTTGAGTGTTACAGGAAATTCACAGGCAGCAAATAAAAGGCACTGAAGTAAAAAAGTCAGCTCACCGGATTTCAAAAGCAAATTCATACTTACAGACAAACATTTCCCAGTCGCTTCAAATCTGCAGCAGACAAAATGAGCTGACAAACCTCCCTTCCTCATCCTGCTATTTTTCAAGAGATGGAGAAGATACCTGAGTGGCTGCCCCAGACACTCGTCAGGAGTGATTCTGGAGCAGAGCTCAGGGCGGGGATGGAGGTGTCGGAGCCTGAATGCAAAATCAGGGCCTGAGCCCAGGGCACGGCACGGGGTGGCTGCACAAGGACAGCAGCTCTCCGAGGAGCAGGAATCACCAGGGGGAGCAGAGCTTTCTCTCCAATCATGGAGCAGTCACTCCGACAGAAATGAAGGGGCAAATGGCAGGAAGGGAAGTGTTGGTGAATTTCCAGTCACATCAGTGGTGTGACTTTCACCACTGGCTTTTTGTAATCTTGCAAGGACTTTAACCTCATTATATTCTAGGTGCAGCACTTTATACGGCCCTACATGTAATACCTCAGTTGTAATTTTGCCTTTTAAAGCTACATAATAATCAATTTAAGATGGTGTGTGGTATCACCAGGCAGACTTCCCATTACAAAAGGCCATTTGGAAGGTTTTAATAAGTCATTATCACTTGGTGTCTCATTTATAACTGTGCATAGTATTTCTTAGCACAGATTACCCCAGTATTGATGTGACGTAGTAGCACAGGCTATAATTATTTAAGTAAAAGACATGGGCTTTGAGATTAAACTGGCTTTGAGACAAAATACTACACCCAGCTTAACTAAGCACCCACATCAAAAACACCTGCAGGGAACAGTGGCAGTCCAAGAGAGAAAATGATTGCTTACAGCTTAAAATTCAGCTTCAGAATTCTGAAATATCTCAATCCTTCCAGTGATACAGAGAATTGAGTTCTACTCTCTGCAGATTGTATTCTGATACTGCCTATCACATGCTAGCCTGTGATATTTCTTTTAATGGGAAAAAGTACATTTTATAGCATATATAGCAGATATAACATTAGCACTTCTTCCCACAAATTTGAAATACAGTGATCTTAGCACTGAACATAACAGAAGCAGAGCCACTCTAAAGTACTGTATAGTATTAGTACTATAAAGTATATTAAACTCCAGCTTTTATTTTAATGATGCCCTATTTTTAATGTGTTTCTTTTAACAGAGAGACACCTGACTTCTTCCTAGACATGTTGTGATGACTGAAGATTCCTGAACCTTCAGCTTCTATCAATATTTACTGATATTGCAGAAAGGTTGCAGAGAGAAGTTGAAAAAGCTGGGCAAAATAAGAGGCATACAATAAATTTCATCCATCTACAGTTAGAACTTTTCATTAATCCCTCCAAAGAACTGCTTTTTAGTTCTGAGAGAGAAATTACCTCAGTGGCAGAAGCCGGAGGCTCCTTGGGACTGTGTGAACCACACTAAGAGTTTGATCATTAGGAGAGAAAGTATTTTGGAGAAAGCTAAGAGGGGAAATAAAATCACTTAGATCAGCTTTTGAAAATAGAGCTCAAGGTGTGTGTTTCAGCTGGAAATGTTTTACCACTACGCCTTTTGACATAACAGATGGCACTGTCACCCAAGTAAGCACAAAATCAGGTTCAAATAACCTCACAGGCAATCACAACAGCTTTAAGCCAAGTTGTAGGAAGTAGGCTCTGACTGACCTTACAGATAACCTGTCCCTTTCTTAACCTTTGTGTGGGTTGGTCCTAACTTTTCAGACTGATTGAACTGGAGACTGAAAAGAGGTTTGCCACATCTCTAAAAAAATGTCAGAAGCACTACAAGACGGAAAAGAACATTGTTTTCTTTTCTGTTCCATGAGTTGTTCCTAAAATACTTTGTGATTCAGACCTTTACATTTGTTCAAAATAACTTAAAGTCTCATTTACCTCAAACAACGTTTCTCCATTTGACAAAAATCCTGAAGCACCTCAGTATTTGAGCTGACCCACAATTGGCTTTTTTACACAAATACACACACATACTTCTCTCTCTCTTTCTTCTGTTCAGCTGCTACAGTGAAACATTCAGGCAGTGTTTTAGCTGAAAATGAGCAAGCTTCATGCTGCTATCAAAAAGGACAAATCATAATCACTTCAGCACCCACAGCAGCCAAACCTTGCTTTAACTACATGCAACTCTTGAAGAAGAACTGAGAACTGCTATTATGTCTGGGATCAGTCAGTCCTGGGAAAGGAAAGGCTTCCAGACAAGCTCCAGTCGCACAGGTGCTGGAGCAATCCTACTTCTCCTCTAATTGTCTCACTTTTATTGAAGATGAAGAAGTAACTCATAGAGATGGCAACTCCATGCATACAGTGAATGCAGAAATACAATTTATATTCTTCTTTGGAGATGCCCTAAAATAAATCCTATGATAAAATCTAATATTAACTTTAGCTATATCAGTTTAGTTAAATCAGTATATTTCCACAGGCACCATAAGTACATATATTATTGTATATACATTTGATACTAACAAACTTCTTTAAGAGGGAATTATATAACTGAATATATTCCCTTTCTAATTTGGATGATTAAAAGCCTCTAGCTTTAGTGATATGTACCCCCACAAGCCCCCAACTGGGCAAGCAGCACAGCCACTCTTTTCTCACTACTGTTGCAGGTTCACAAGGGAGCGGAAAAAATAAAAACTAACAGAAGAAATTAATGATTGTTTAGATTTTTTCCATTCTCTCCTTGGGGATGCAAAGGTCTGCAGGTCATTTGTACTCTTCTCTTCCTTTATATATAAATCAAATTGATTGATTTGCCTTGATATGGGGTAGAATATTCTTGGCCACAAAGTGGAGAAAGCCTACCCAGCAGAAGAATCCATTTTATTCATTAGTTAATTTTTTTTCTTTATAAATATATAATTTCCAGCAGCAAGAAATCAGATTAAATACAAAAATTATCTGACCTGTGCTATGAACAGCTAAATCATCTGACTACCACCAACAGATCTTGGTTGTTGGATGCTTTTTATTAAATGTATATTTGAAAAGAGCAGTATTCCTGAGAAATTTCTCTTACCAGAGATTTTATAAGAAATGTAAAGAAACACGGTATAATTATGCCTGCTGGGCTGTGTATTTTTCACAGGATGAGCTGTTCTGGAATTAGGCTGCCTGTCGGTACCATTCAGGTGTTTTTTCAGTGTGCTTCTTTGTCACATACTCCCCATGCCCACAAACAAGACTCGGGATGTCATTGTCACCTATAGTTCCTCTCCCTCTCATGGCAAGGAGCAGTCATAACTCCGCTTTCTTCTCTGAACTGAGAGGTTTTGATACTTCTAGCCTTTATCTTCTTTTCCTTAAATCCAGCTAGGATTCCTTTTGTTTTTTCCCCTCATTTTACCTCATTTCCTTTAGAAGAGGATTTATGAGGAAAAGCCCCACTGCTCACTGTGACACAACATCAAGCACTAAGTGTTTGCATTTGGGTTCCAAATTAACTCATGGTTTGTTTTTTTCCTTTTATTCCTACAGCAATGTTACTTTCAGACTTTGAAACTATTAAAGATTTAAAAGTTCAAAGAATAGTATTAGAAGCCCACATTTGAATATTAATGAACCAGCATTAGGTGGTACATCTCCAGATGTTAAGAGTGCAAATATTCACATGTAGGAAAACAAATTCCTGGTTATACTAAGCAGTATTTTTAATAAAATCTTCTGAAAAATAAGTAAACATTAGAGCACTTTAGGTTGCAGAGCTGCTGAGCAAACCTCAGGAGTAACTAAAGGCCATCCTATCCATGGGCTCAGTTATTGGGGTGCCTCAGTGTCTGCAAACATGGGACGAAGTGTATGATCAAACAGAAAGTGTAACACACCTCCTCTTCCTTCCCCACACTACTTTGTCCCGTTCCCTACCTCTTGATGTGTGAAAAAACAAACACAAAAATCTAACTTTACTGATTTGTGCTTCCTTACAAAGCATTGAAAAAAAACCCCTATCTATTATAAGTAGACTGAAACCCACAGAAACAGCCTGAAAGTTATAAAATAAGATTCAGTGATCTGCTAAGACAAATAAGAAGTCTGTTAAAATAAAGCTTCATGAATGATTCACAAGACCCAGAACTCCCTCTATTTCCAGCAGTGATCTCAAGCCAGTTTAATATTTCTAGGTAAATAATTCATGTTACTTTTGTTTCTAGCAATAATGCATTCTCAAAAATTCTGGCTGCACAGTATGCTTTGCTCTTGCCCTGGATTTTCAGGCTGTGCAGTCTGAGAGCACATCACTTAATTCCACTTCCAGGAGTGATCATCACCTGGTTTGGAGTATGAATAAAGAAGAATGAATAATGACCAAGGTTTCAGGCAGAGCTTCAGCTTTGATATATTAAAATGGCCATGAACATGGAAAAGTAAAGTTGGTATCTGTACATTAGATACAGAATCACCACAAATGATGGAGTATTTCTGAGAGCAGGTAGACAGTGAGAACAGAATGCTCAGTATTTCCAAGGACAGTCCTGTGATAATATGGAAAGGCACAGAAAGATTTGAAAGGACATTTGAGTTAAGAATGGTCTCCTAAAACAGACTTAGCTCTTGCACTTTGCAAGGATAAAATCTGCAAGCAGTAATGCTCCTTGTCTCCAAAATTGTCTTTATATATGCCACTTTCTGACTTGCTAGGGGGAAGGCAATTATGTTACAGAGATTATTACTTAGCAGGTTTTTGCTACCATACTGGAAAAGGTCTTCCTATATACGATAATATAGTGCTGTTGTGTCCTACAGCACACTACAGCTGTCACAGAGCTGTAAACATTAGAAGCTCACCCCTATTAAAACAGCCAATTTTGGGACATTAAATAGGCAACACTGCTTTACGCCTGGATTCTCAAGAACAATCATCCCGCGCAGCTTCAGCTACCAGAACAAGCAGAGAAGAAGAATACCTTTCCTGAGCTATCTGCAGAATTATTTTTACCTTTCCAAAAAAACAGTGGGAGACTTGAAATCTCAGGGTCTCCCAACGTGGGCCATTGTGGCCACCAGCGATTTTCCCAATGGCCGCGGTGATTTACACGGTGCTGCCCCACACAAGAGCAAGGAACCGTGGTGCTTCTTGCTATTTGTCTCCAGAGGGGCACAGCAGCTGCTCACAATCACCACTCCTGTTATGTTCCTCCCTACCAGCTTTATGTCACAAAACTAAGATGCAAAGCCATTGTGATCCACCCATGATAATGCCTGCTGAACTACAGTGCACTCGGATAAAGCAGCTATTGTGCCACTCAAACGTGCATGAAATCACAAACTGGGAGGGAATACAACTATTCTGAACACAGCTGAGATCCTATTCATTCTGATCAATAGGAATAAGTGGGCTAAGATCAATTACACCAAGCACAGCATCAAACAATAGCAATTGTATTGCAGTGATCCAGCACACACATAGAAATAGGGAAGCTTGAGGTGGGAGCTCAAGGAGGGCTAGGTTTTATTATTTGATATACAGTTGAAGAAGAGACAAAGAAAAAAATGTAATTTTCAATAATATTCAATACATATGTGCAGATGAGAACACCTCCTACACATTACCTGTTTTTTCTTATTGGTGATCTGCTTTAAGAACAGTCTATTAATCACATATTTTACTGCCGTCAGCTTTGATTGCAAAATTGTCATGAATAATAAATAATTTCCTGTATCATCTCCAGAGGCTCAAGAAAAAGTACAGCAAATTCCTTTCATCCCCATATTTATCTCTCCCACAAATTTATGCCTCTTTCAATTTCAGTTCCCCCTCAAATGATGTATTCCAAGCTTGAAAAGGGGGAAGGCATGAGTTATCAGGGCACGCTCCACTCCAAGTATCAATCACTTAGTCCCTCACTAGCAGTGAAATCTACTTTATCATCACTAGTGCTAATACATTTCGATTCTGACAGAAGCCATCGAGACAGACTTTTAACAGCAACCAACAGAAAAACAAAATAGAGTTTTCAGCAATTCTAATTGGTTTCAATGCCAGGGTAATTTCACCTAATCAACAGAGACTGATTCAAGTTGGAGCTCCAGATAGTTATTGATTTGACTTTGGATTTTTTTTAAAAAAGAAGAGCCAACATCTTTGCTTCCATACATTTCTGCAACTGTCATGTTCGAAGCTCTAGATTTTGTAATATTTAAAAGTCTATGATAATCTAAGATGATGATCTGACGTTATTAGTTCTGCTGACATTTAAGAACTTCTCCAATCACATATAAAAAAAATCCCCTCTCTGCCAACTTGAAGGTACAAAGATAAAAATAAGTAACACAATTAGATCAGTAATATAATTCATTATAATGCTATCATTAACTTAATTGAGACTATGCAAATTTACATTAGCTCTGGATGTGCCTTTTATTTATAGGGTTTTATTTTTAAAGATACAAACAGAAACCATGCCAGGTCAAATCTTGCAGTTTGAGTGGGTTTAATCTACCAATTAAACCTCCAAGATGTACTTTAAAAAAAGAACTTGGTGAAAAAATGCCAGAACTACTTTGGGAATACAGGCAATGTTTACCTATGTTCTGAGTGCTGGCAGAAATGCTATGCAGAATTTATAAGCAAATTTTAAATATATTTTAAGCAGCACTTCTGTTTTCTGCCTTATTCCTGTAAAAGGGAATTTCACTCTTTAGAGCAAAATATGTTCTAAGCACTGGTGCTAATTTCTCGTGTTTATGTCTCAGCTTAGACATATCTTTAGTTACTTCTTGTCTTTGTCACTTGTTCTGTCCTTCCAAGAGGCGAACCTAAATAACCCTGGCATTTCAGTGTACAACACTACAGACGTGAGAGGAGTTTGCAATTGGAAGGTTCCCAAAAATCAGATTTCAGCCCAGTCTCTATACATTGCAGACTGATATAAGAAAAGAATTCCAAGTTTAAGTAACTGATTATACCAAATGTAGGAATTCTCAATCTTGTTAAGATGTCTGCAATGATCTTTAAATTCCAGCACTAAGGTTAGTCTGAAAAAAAGATTTTCACATGCCAGAACCACAGCAGAGTGTGCATATGGAAGAATCTGGGTTTCTTTCTCTAGTTTCTTTAGAAACCTGCAGATTCATTAGAGTATGGCTGACCCGTGTTGAGTTTCCAGCTCTCAGACAGTGCTCCAGGTCTGTGGTTAACTAACTAAACCCAGACTCCCGTGAGGAGCAACAACACAACATCTGCAAACATGCAAGATGAAAAGGTGCTTTCCCCAAGCAGAATTGGGAGCAATGCCATGATACTCCAGCCAAGCATCCACAAGAGTCCCAGTGTGTCCCTTGGCATGTGATCACACTTTTTCTGTGGTTTGACTCTGCCCACAGGCACCTTTAGACTGGCTACTGATTATCATTGCAATACTCTAGCACACAAATACGCAGACTGGGTCTAAACAGAAATGTTTTGCATGGCTGTTATGATTTTAGAAAAAAACAAGGAAAAACAAAGCCATTCTGGGAACATGAAAGATAGAAAGAAACACTTGAAAGTAAGGTTTTAGCTTTTTTCTCCCTAGATGTCAAACTGCACTTCCAACTCCCTGAGAAGATGTAATAGGATAAAAGCAAGTCTGACAGCTATTCAACAAAAAACAAGTAGCAGTTTTCTGTGCCCACTGTGAAGAGTAGCCAAGCCTTAGAAGAACAAAATTCGATTGTTCCTTGTCTTAGGAAAAAAAGTTCACAGACATAAAGAACCTGAATAAAGGCAAGGCACAAGCTTCTTCTCCTCATTCATTCAGGCAGAGTCTTCAGAGAAGAGACATTCACTGCATGAGCCTTGCCCAAATGTGGGCACAGTAAAGATGTGAACTGAAGGGGATGGATTCTGACTACCACAAAATGCACCTTGATACTTTAACATCCGGATTAACCCAAGATTTCTTTAGTGAATGTGAAGATATAATCAGCATGTGAGTTACAGCAATAACAACAACATAATGCACAAGTTCTTGCTTTTCGTTTTGGGGTTGTTTTCTGTTTTTTTTTCAAGGAACACAAAGTCTGTGGCAGGCCATTGGCTAGGCTATGCTCCTGCATCCTGGCCTTTCACCACACTGAGCTATTGGCAACACTCCCTGAATAAACCTTCCACTTTCAGTAACTTGTACAAAAGTCATCTATCACTTTAACGTGCTCTGCACTGAGTAGATGGAGAGATGCCAATCATTCAGAGACGTTTTCTCCTTCTCTGGGAGAACAGTGTTCAGAATTATTTAGTTGTCAAAATGTGACACAATAATGCAATAAAAAAGGCTTCACTTGGTGGTGGGTATGGACAAATTTTCAGAAGAGTGTAATCAACTTCTTTTGGGTCATCAGAATGAAGAACTAAGCCTTCAGTCTTCAAATAAATGTGTTCAATTCCTTAGGACCTGAAGCGAAAACTGTGATCCTGAAAGTCCCTAATTACTTCCTAAATATAGAAAATCCAAAATGGCAAATGAATTTGCTTTTTAATATCACCTTTTCCAGGTACTATAGCTTCTGTACATTCATTACATGAGCAGAGATGAACAGTACGTCCACCTGCATTCAAGCCCCAGTCCAGATCAATACATGATCTGTCCCAGCTGAAGTCCTCTGTGTTTCTCAATGCAGGCATTTGAAAACAGACAGAAAATGGACAGAGATCCTTCCAAACTGAGTAGAAGATGCTTTTGTTCACAGTCAGTATAGCAGAAAATCTTTTTATCTAGTAACTGAATAATAATCAATCAGAAAAAAAGTCTTTTTTTAAATCCATCTTCTCCTTAATGATTTTATATTCTATCTCCTTTTTCCCCTTAAAAACACTTCCAAAGCTAGTGACCTCTCAACTGTTCAAAACAGGTTCAAAACAGTATTCCTGTATTGAACCTGCCAATCCCCCATCCTGAGCTGGAAATCATCCCTCTGCTTCTTCTCCTGCTCAACAGCTGCAGGAGCTGTGGGCTGGTACCACTTCCCAGAACATCACACTAGAAACTCACATGTCCTTGCTCATCATTACAGGTGAACCTTTCTTAGAGTCACTGGTCTCTAAAATACAACACAGCATTATGACTGCAGCACAATAATTTCTTTCCTAGGACTACAGGTATTAGTTTTAAAAGAAATATAAAATACTCTTGGAGTGCTTATATTGTTTCTCTATACGACACAGATATACAGATTATTTTTACTCTCAAGAGGATCTTAGAATCATTTACAGGGAATTTTAGCAGCAGCGATTTACTTTGAGCTCACTAATGGACAAACTAGGTAGTGTGGAACTGACAGCTCCCCCATGGGGAGCCCCATCCAAATCATTCTCATGACATTTTAACTTCCCACTGACAGATACATTTTAAGGTCTGTCAACCTATTAAAATGCACTCTACCGCTATTTAGTTTAATGTGAAAAATTTGCTCAATTCTAAATGACAATATTTTACTGAAAAGTAGTCATGGGCTCAAGCGTCCCATTCACATCTACCTTTCCTTCTACAGAACAGATAACCACCCACAGTCTAGGTGGAATTTAGGTGTTTAAAAATATGTCTTAGAGACATCAAACCTTTAAAGGTAATCACAGCCTGTGTTTTAGTCCCTCAGCACTAAAGCTAAGAACTACAGCCAAAATCCTTTATCTCGAGTACAGGTCACAGAAACAGGTGAAACAAAACAAGAGATGATGGCTGGAAAAGCTCTTTGAAATTAAAAATAACAGTGTGTGCCTGAATGGCTACCCAGGATTAGAAATCGTTGACAGAGAGAAAGAGAAGAAACTGTGCTGCTAGAGGCTTCAAAAGAACATGAAATACTGACCACTCAAAACCTCAACCAAAGACGAGGCAGCCTGAATTCCTCCTGAGCTCTAAGGAGCTCCCTGTGCCCCACCTCATCCAGGATTTTATGTGGGGACTGAGAAGGGAATGCTTGGAGCTTCTGTACAGTGAAAAACAAATTAACCATAAAATATGCCTCCAAATACATAAAAGAAAATTGGCCTCCACAATTGCAATTAAATATACATTATAGGCAACCTTCTGACTGCGTCAAGATTTCAGTTCTTCCAACAAAAATACCACACACTTCACCACAGGCATTGTAACTGCATTTCTGTGGGAAATTCCACAAGACACTCCTGACAGGAAGAGTTGATTTCATTCCTGAGAATTCATAACTAATTTACATTTCAATGAAGCAAGTGAACACCTGTCTGCACATTTTGTTCCTCCAAATCTAGCAAATCTTCAGTACCAAGCCAGTGAATTTTTCAAAGCAAAAAAACCCAAACAACAAAACAAAACAAAGACCCCCAAAACCACCAAACCATTAAGTATTTTAGGAGTTTGGGATTTTAGCACCTGCCATTGAATTCTGTATTAGGAGCTGATTGGTATGCTCTATGCTAGAACAGATTTTTGGCAAAACAAACATGCTACAATAAAATTTTAAAAAGTCGATATCATATAACAAACATTTTTACAATGCCATCAGCCTAATATTCACTGTGTTCCAAACTGACATGGCACTGACCAACATCAACCATGAAAGAAAAAGAGACTGCATTTCAGTCTTTAATACAATTTTCACCAAACAAGGATCAAAAGACTGTTTTTTCAAGATAAATGGATCCACTTTGGCTGGTAACAGTCTCTCATCAAGTAACAACTGTAATTTGGGTTTGGGCAGCTTTTGGAGGCAACAAAGCAGAGGAGTTTATTTGCTGTATTGTTTTTAATCCCACACTATTTGCAAATATCAGATGACAATGATAAACACAGAACAGTCAGCTGTTTCTAATAATTTCCTGGACAACCCTTGCTATGCATGTTCCCCTCCAGAATATACGTGGACAGATGTATTACAGTGACTTACTGGAGAATTTTACTTTAAGTGTAGATTTTAAATGTTGTTGACGTAAGCTGAATCAAGTGCACTGTTAATGAAAGAGCTGGTGAGCTGCAGAAACCACATTTGTGTGCCAAGAAAACATCAAATGGACCATCACCACGTAGCCCAGGGCCTTCATAATTTCTACAAAGGCATGGAATGAATAAAAATCTCCTTGGGATCACAAAACAAACAGAAAAGACAGCAAGGAAGAATGAGAAGTCTATGAGTTAAATCCCCAGAACCCAGGAGTTGCCAAAATGATACAAAAAATCCTCACCCTTTTCAAAATCTCTATTTCTCATTTTGTTTGCTTGCCTTTTACACATGACCTGCAGTTAATCCTGATGAGAGCCTTGATCCAAAGCAAACAGTACTAGATTAAAGGAATTCAGTGTAAACCTCTGGGAAGTTTGCTCCCTAAGAATCTCAAACTGGTTTTGGTTGCAAGCACCCCTCTTTGTGGAGTAATACCTCTGAATAAAATTCACTGAATAAAATTCTTTGCAATGACCATTCATGTAATGGTTACTCAAAATTAAGGTGTAATCCTCTGCACACTGTAACACAAAATCAGTTCAGAAAAATCAGTGTAAAATATGATTTCCTTGGTGTAAGAGCTTTCAAGGTAAGCCTGAACATATCATGAAGTCTTATAATGTGTTCCTCTAAATTAAAAAAAATATTCAAATCTCTCTTACTAGCTAATTACTGCTCTGAAGAGACAAAATGAAAGCTGTGTGTATATCAAGAAGAGCTGTAGACCAGCAGAAGTTATCTGTAGGCAGGAGGAGTGCTGGAGATCTGAGAAAACCCCCCATAGACCCACATAATTGAGAAGCCCAAGATTGTCCCTCTACCCTCGCAGAGTGAGGCTGATTTAGGTCACAGTGCCCCACCTTCCCCAGGAATATTTGACAAGTAATCTTCGTTGTGGAAATGTCTGGAAATTCCTGGTATAACAAAATGGTCCTTTCCAACTGCACTTGTATTATGATCTTGAGTGTTGTGTAAAGGCTGTAATGTTTCATCTAAATTGGCTCACAAATATCAATTTGGTGATTCACATGAAAAGTTATGCTTCTGTGCTTAAGAGTTTGCAAGCCTGAGCCTTTGGTCCAGATGTTTGCAAAGTGTTGGATTAGAAGGCCACAGATTTGTTCACAGGTGTTCTGCAAAGTATAATATTCACTATTATTCATCAAGAGTAACTCCACTAAAATCAAAGACAAGCAGGGCAAGAGCTGCTAGGAGTGAATACAAAACAAGCTGTAGAACTCCTGCTTTGCTCTCTCATTTACTGTCCCTAGTGGTAGAAAGAAATACTAATTATACATAAGCATAAGATTTTATTATGGCCTTGGAAACACATAATTAATATCAGATTAGTTTCTGATACATAGGAAAAATATTAAAGAGTCCTGTTCACAAAATGATTATTAATAAGCTTTGTTATGTGGGTCAGTCAGTTCTTAAATAGTGGCCTTTTGATTAACAGGAAGGAAAGGAAAGTAAGTATTGGAGTTTTGAGACTCTCCTTTAACCTTGTCACCTAAAGGAAAAACAGAGGCTGACATTAAATGGAAAGGCTTTGATATTTCAGACTTATCTTACACTGTGTTTTACACAACTCACTCCTCCTGTAAAGGTGAGTACAGACCTGACCGAGAGATGATGAAGAAAGAAAACTGACAGTGCAATGACCTCTGTGGTCAGAGCCAAAGCTAATAGTTCTGGGAACTGATCTTTGATTAACTTCTTTCTCCTCTTTGCTTTTTTAAGCCTTTGAAATCAGTGACAAAGTTCTCTGTGCTGACTCCAGTACCACTAGTTCTGTATGGACATGACGTTTTTTCAGAAGCAGCTTTGCAGCAAATCCCCATAAAGAGTGAAGTTGTATTTCTCAATTCTCACTTCTCTGCTGCCTTATCATTGCTGCAACGTGCCACTGAGACAAGATCAGAGAGAAAAACTGGCAGCAATGCTCTCTGTGCATGCAAACCAGGAATATTATCCTGGCTGGCTGGGGTTTCTTTCCTACGGGGACATGGGATAGAAAAGAAATGTGTTCTATCTGGCATTTCTGGTGTATTTGTCCCTTAGCAGAGGCAGGAGGGAGAGCAGGGTATATTAAGTCACATACCACATTTGTGCTTTTCATGGTTTAGGAGAGTGAGTCAATTCAAGGGGTTCATTACCCCTGGGCAAAGATACGAGTCTGGGATATAAAATACTGTGCTTCAATTTCTTACACTAATGTAGAGGTTTCACTTGATGGCAGACATCACTCCTACTCTGACTCCTTTCTTCAGCTGTTATAATGGGAAAAAAGCCATTTCATTCCTGGATAAGTAAATATGATCATATCTGCAAGGCAATTCAATAATAAGACAAAAGAGTTTACAGGAAAACACAAAAATAATGACATCCAAAAGCTGGTCACTTCATCCTGTCCTTTGATTGCACAGATATAACAACAGAACATCTGTATGATGGGACTGATCACAACAGCCATGACCACCCCAAATAGCAAGGAACTGTATTTTTATTATTTAACGTGGTTTTAAGAGTCCAAAAATCATCACTGCCACTGCAACTTGCCCTCTATGGTCTTTGAGTTAGTAAGCGAATTACTTTTATCAATTGAGTTCAAGTAAGCGAAAAGTGTGAGCATTTGTTGTGTGACTACATAAATTCACAGTATCTATTTTTTATAAGGATTTCATAGTAAGCCGCTTACCATGCACGCAATCATTTCTTGCAGCTTATACAAAATAATGATATTTAAAAATTAAATCAGACAGGCAGACAGATTCCAGCCATTCCAAATTCCTTCCTACACGAGATTATTCCAAAAACCTAAGAATAAATGTCCACCCCCCACCCCTCCTTGGTGTACAACTACAACCACTGCCCTGGAGCTGCCAAAAAAACCCACCTCAGCAGTAATTACATTGGAACGTGAGTCCAGTAGTTTTCTTACCTTCTGCTCGACTCCAGAATTTCTAAAAGACTCATTCTGTTTAGCACATCCCAACATGCTCACATGCATATTTTTGCTAAAGTGCAGGAAGAACTCCCCTGATATTAAATGATCATCAGCACATTCAGCCATCAATTTCAACAATGGCTAACCATTGGTTACAGAGTTTTTTGGGCCCCAGAAACCTCTAAGCCTGTGCTTTCCACATGGCAGTAACTGCTGGTGTGGCACAGCATTAACAGTCTGACGATGCACCTAAAAGCATTAAAAAATTCTTATATAAAGTATTTTAATACCCACAACTCCACAAAATTAACTGAGAAAAAATAAAGGAAGAATTTTATTCATGAAATCATTTCAACAAATCTACTTAACTCATCCAGTTTAAAATGGTGAGGAGGAGAAATGCAAGTGTGATGAATTTTAAGACACATTTCACATTCTGATCAGTGTTCTTTGTTTAGGCCTTTGTATATACAAATCACTTTGTTCTTTCCTGTTCTTTATCACCCACTGTCCTTTCTTCTGCACACAATGAGCTTCTAAATTTTGAGCCATTTAGTTATATCTAACCTTTATAGCATTTTTCTTCTGATGGATGTATTCTTATGAAATGAAAATTGTTCTGTAATAGTAGAAATTTTTCAATAAAGTAGTGCCTGGTATGCAGGAAGAAAATGCTAATCACATGAATAGTTTTTCATTGCATTTATGCAGCATAATATTTAATAATGTGGGTTTATCACAGCATTTCACTAAATGATGTAAAATTCACAACTGCAATGTAGAACTCATTCACCCAGTTGTTCATGAGCTGCTCTCTCTCCTCACCAGCCTTGCATTCTGACTTTCAAAGTATAGGAGGAGAAAATGTTCTGACAAATAAACTGGGAAGCTGTTTTGTATGGGCTATTTCTTAATGAGGGGCTCCAAGCATGGTTTTTAGCTTTTTTTTTTCTTCACTTCTCCTGATGTTGTAGTTTGAGGGCTTTTAAAATTAGTTTAAATCTCTTGTGCTACAGAAGACTCAGTAAGAAAAATAAAGTAAAAGAACAGGGAATGCTGCTTGTTAAACTGAATGGATGTGCAAGCACTTAGGTTCTGGTAGCAAATCTGGAGGTAAATTCCTTCAGTTGGCTCTAATACTGAAAAATATCATATTGCCTGTTGCCAGACTGAAAGTTTCTTTCTGTCTAAAGTAGGCAAAGTCACCAGGGAAATCACATATATATGATACTATTTTTTTTTCTATTTCTTTCCTAGGAAATATATGAAAATAATTATGAGGGAAAATACTTTTCCCATTGCCCAAAGCATCAAATTAATGGTCAGCACATTATATGACATTAATAATAAGGTAGGAAAAGATTATCATCTTCAATTACACAATAAAGAAAAAAATTGAATCAATTATTTTACTGAGCTATTGGTAAGCAACTGCAAAGCATATTTTCTCTGCTAAGAAAAGATAATAAAACAAATTATAAAATTCAAGCACCCACAGAAGTACTCCTTTACAACATGTAAATACAAATATTTTTCTTTATAAAATTATTTTTATAAGCTCTTCTTCAACTATCACATTGTGTGCAACCCTATCCATTTTAAAGGTGCGTATTATTCAATTTTTGAATAGTTCTTATAGTAGCTGACTCTTAGATATAGGTAATGCTTTAGACACTGAGTGCTGAACATAAGAAAGAACCTTTCTTGACATAAAGCAGTGTACCACCAT
>JAWWMU010000243.1:7669439-7693973 GCA_035048155.1 Cinnycerthia olivascens | reverse complement strand
GATATAGGTAATGCTTTAGACACTGAGTGCTGAACATAAGAAAGAACCTTTCTTGACATAAAGCAGTGTACCACCATTGAAGGACCTCTTTCTATCTCGAGATGCATCTTTTCAAGTTTTTGAATTAAACTTGTACAAGCATTTCACTGACTAGCACCTTAAAGTATTCCAGCCATTCAAAAGAAGGTCCATTATGCTTCTTTATGAATTTTAATTGTGCTGAAGTCAGTGTCCTATAACTGTAGACAGAATAGTGAAGGTGTATCAAAGAAGCAATTTCTACACCAAGAGTATATTTTATTATATGAATACAGTCATTATAGCTGGAGATGAAAATAAAGACAAACTAGTAGGGAAGAGAAACTTCATTGCCCTTCAGCTGTTTCTTTCTGCTTTAATTAAACAGAAGCTTGATTTTCAGCTGCCTTGCTTGCCATGAAGCCACAGAGTAAAATACAGTAGGATAAAATGCTACTGAATCAGAAATGCTTGCTTGACTCAGAAAATAGAGACCAATAAGCTGAAGAAGAATCTGAGAAGAAAACATTCCATCAGAGCCTTCTGAAATGCTCTCCATCTGTATGCCCTGAGTCTTTTCTCAGTGCTCTTTGGGGATGAGACCTTCAGACCAACAGTCCCAAAGCTCTCAATGCACCACAGAATCCTCCTCCTCCCCCCAGCACAGGATAGAGCTGGAAAAATTCACTGAGCAGCCAGTATTTATAACTCACTGTCATTAGCAGTAATAACCAAACATTGTGCCTGTAAGAAGAGACATTGATGAGATCTTGGCATTGCACACTCAGATATTCCACTGTGGAAAATGCTCTTTCCTCAGTGCAGTGGATATTTATTCTGGACCATTCTGGCAAGGGCAGTGCAGCACTTCTCCTAAGAGCCACACGAAGGAGGTCACAGTGGCACAAAGTCCCTTCAGCCAGGCTCACACCCCTCTGAACCCTCCTCTGAGGGGCACAGGGAAAAGAACCTTTCCACTGAACAATACTCAATGCAGAAAACTGTTCAGTAAATTATTTCTTTTGCCAAGTTCTTCCCAATCTATGATTGGTCATAAAACTTGTCCTCTGAGCCTGAATATTCTTCATCTGTTTTCAGTGCTATAGAGGATACTAAAATACTCAGAAAAACTAACAGTATAAGAAATGGGATTCTTGTCTATTAGATTTCTTTCCCAGTCTACGAGCAGGATTCTATGACATTCACATTTCTTGAATAAAATCCTGCACTCATGGAATAAAGACAGACACAGTGCAGCAACAGAGTCCCAAGGATGACTGAAAGCTCAAAGATTATTTGGAATTCAGGTATTAATAGAAAAGAATCTAAAATTATGAGTGAATAAATACCTAAATAGAAATGGATTAAGTTAAGAGTGGAGGAAGATTCTATTACAATTAAATCAATGGCAAAATTTTTAGTGCCTGCAGACTCAGTAAACACAAGGTGATATAAATTCTATACTTCTTACAAGCTGGGACATATCTGCCACTCAGTGAAATTGTGTCCAAGATTGCTGCTGAGTTTGTCCCAGGGTTTGTCACTAACTATGAGAAAACATATGTCCAATGAAACAAAATTGGTTCAGGGTTTTAACCAAGACATCAGAAATTTGACTTTTCTTGAAAGAAATGTAACCTGATATTTTTTTTTTTAATCAGTAGAGGGAGTGGGGGAAAAAACCAAAACCAACCAAACAAAACCCCCAAAAACCCAAAACCAATACAAACAAACAAAAAAATCAGAACACACCCCCCCTTCAAGTATTAATGCAAATTACTGTACATTAAATCAGGAATAAAGCAGCATAGCAATCAAATCAAGGCCAATCCAGAAAGCAGACTTCAGTACCATATTTGAATCAAATAACCTAATTAGTTAAATTGTTGGATTAATACAAAGTTAATAAATCCTTTTAAATCCTAAGAAAGCCCTAAAGAAGCTTCTGTCAGTTGAATTATAGGCCGCAACTAAAGGCTTACAACTGAATGTAATAAAATCTTTAATTTAGAGCCAAATAAATATTTTAATAGCAAACTCTTAGTAAATCCTGAATTGATGGTGAACCAGGACCATCACTTTTTCTCCCGCCAGATCTTGGATGTTACCTTCACTTCTTCTCCCAGCAATTAAGAAACTGCCATGCAGCCTTAAAGAAAAATTCTGATAAACTGAAGTCATAAAATTTCTGCACACACAACGTACAGTTAGTTAACATTTGATTATTTTAGATTCTTCAGGTCTCAAACAGTACAGCAGGCACCAAGAAGCATATTCCCTAAGCTAAGTTTTAGAGGTATTTCAATCATTAGAAAATTTTCTACCCTAATGGCTTTAAAGATTTTGCTGTTGCTTATATGGCCTTACACACACTCATTAAAAGAATCTGAAAAAAAAAAAAGGATTCCCATAAAAATATTAAACTGGATACAAAAAAATGTGCACAGACTCTCCTCACTGGCAAATACACAGATGTCCCAGGAAACATAGTTCAGGACTATTATGGTGCACAGCTTTTTTCTTTTTTTCTTTTTTTTTTTTTGCCATTAGAAACCCTGCAGCTGTGAAGATCTGCCAAAGGCTATTAGATATTATTCTTTGGTATTGCAATTTTCTCTCAGTTTAGTCTTGGGATTCTGGTACATTAATGTTTTAAGTGCTCTGCTGAACAGCAGAATGCAGATTTTTGTCTTTCCCTTTTCTCTCACAGTCATAGACCATAGAACACAGCCATAGCCTCAGCTCCAGTCACGTTCTATACAAATCAGGCACAAAGCCTCCCTCCAGAGCACACCAACTAAGATTTGTAATGCCTACTTCTCCTAGCATCAAATTGGAAAAGCTAAAAGCTTAAAATTTGCAATTATGAACCACAGAAACATCAAAGGATTTAGGAGGCTAAAAACATATTTTTACTCCATGAGGTTTTTATATCCTGAGACACCATCTGAAAGTAAATCCAAGGAATAACATTTTCACCAGGCAGCTCAGGGCACTCCAGATCATGGGTTGGAAGAACCTTTCACTTGAGCAGAAAGAACAAAGCTAAATCAGTGAATATCAATAAACTCCACACCAGCCTCTCAGACAATCCTTTTCACCTTTCAACTCTGTCATCCCATACTGAGATATTTTAACACTAAAAGATAAAACAAATACAAAAACCCCATAAGAGTATTTTGGAGGCACCTGGCACAACTTGGCCTTAATGAAGAAACTTTTTGATTACACATTTGTCATCAATTTACAGAACACTCATCTCAAAAATTTATAGAAATTACTAATGGAATGGAACTAACAACCACAGCTACTCAGCATTCATCTATCAGTACCATTAAAAATAAATTTTAGCTCCTTATGACTAGATGTCACCATTCATCTTGCAAACAGCTAAATTTAGTGGGAGCTAGGCTGTAAGTCAAACAGGCCACCTTTGAAACTTTCAGTCTGAGAACAGAAGAGGTATTTCAGAGCATTACAAAACAGAAACCATGTAAAAACAGAAATTAAATCGTATGAAAGGATTGTTATAAGGCATAGGATATTTCATGTACTTGTAATTGTGGTGTGGTAAAACTGTACAATAGTGCTGTAATCAAACATTCCAGCAAAAAGAATCTTTGGATGCTTTTTCTACTCCAGCTTTACACTGCTAGCTTTTTTTATTAAATCACATAAAAGCTTTTTACCAGCCACTTTCTATTCCAGCATGCAGGCACTTACCTAACCAGAATTTAGGGAAATTAAAAAAGAGAACAGGGCCTTTTTCAGAGTCACAGTCTTTTCTCCTGTCAATATCTTTTTATGAATTGTTTTCCTCTTCTTCTTTCAGCATTTTGTTATGTTACTTGTCAGAAATGTGGAAGCTTACAGGCTCCTGGGCTCACCTTCAGTATTATTTATTTAAGAACTCTCAAAGATCCTTTCTTTTCTGTGCTTACTGAACTCTTACTTTAGGTGATCAAATAATTGTGATTAGAATCTCTGTCTAAATTTCAAAGTTTTAAGCTATCAGCATTAAGTTGCATAAAATATATTTCAGACTTTTTGGCATCCATTTTGGGAGTCAAATCCCTCACTCGTGGTCAAGTGCTTTGCCTATTACAGTCTGTGCAACACCCAGGATCAACAAAGGCTTCATCATTCTATCCAAAATGAAATCCCTGTAGCACAAAGCACTGAAAAACCCAGCTCCAGAACACACCAGAGGGTGGTACTGGGAAACAAAAGCCTGTTTCAAATCCAACAGAAGGAGAAGTTCTCTGGCTGTCTGGAAGCACAGGCCCTACAGTCCATGTCCCTACAACACATCACATCAGAGTATGAAAAGAAGAAGTGGATAAAAAATGCAAAGCAACCAACAAAAACCTACTCGATGCAAAATTGTAAAGGATAAAATGTTCATTGCCTATTACACAATGAGTTCCATCTCTGGGCTACACAACACTTGATGAGTCTTTGAGCCAAATTGATTTTGCAGTTTCCAAGTAAGGAATGCAAAGGTGATGAAGGCTGAAGGACCACAGAAACTGTCAATAAAACAAAAGAGGAGTCATCTGAATGTTAATTAAAAGCTCCTGCTACTTTCTCCTGACAAATTGCAGGAGGAAGGGCTGAGAAACCTTGGAAGAATTTTGGAAGTTCAATGTTAATGACAATGAATGGAAATTATTTGCATCCTCTTGGACAGAGGATACTCAAATATTCAGGACTGTCTGATCTTTTCCTGAATTATGCAACATAATAATTATTTATCCAAAGTATATCAGAAGAGCTATATATCTAACACTGCCAAAATAAAATAATGAAGCAGATACAGCAGCAGATAGAAAGACATAAAATTTAATAAAATTAAATGATGAGACTGACCTTCACAACCATTGAGAAGCGACCTATATTTGTTAATTCAGATCTTCAAGGACCACAACCTTTAGCAAACCATATTTATGCAGACTTAACCAGCATCAACATTTCATTTTTAAAAGTCAAACTCCAAGGACTAATGATGGATGAATCATGATCATCCATCATCACCAATATTACAGCACTCGGTCTTTTGTAATAATGATTATTTTAGTAATTAAATGAACAAAACCAGCATGGAGGTCAAGAGCAGAGTCAAGACTTCCTGGCTCTCATTTTTAACCCAGAATCTCATTTTACAAACCTAGAGATATAATTCCTATTTTTTTTTCTTAAATATTTGATTAAGTTTATGAGTTTTGTGTCTTTGCTTATCACTGCAATATTCAATATCAATCTAAATTAATTTGATATAGAGAAAACTCTAGTAGGTTTTTGGAATTCCCTTGTCTTTGTTCACCTGGAAGCTCAACACTCTGCAGCTCCCACAGAGCAAATCAGGTTTAATTGGGATTTTATAAGAAACCAGGAGAAGACATGTAATAAAACCAAGTGCCAGAGCATGTAAGTGTTATGCACAGGGGAGGTGGTTGCCTACAGATGACCACATCAAGAATTTTTTGCTTGCTCTCCTTATCTCAACCCCATTTCTCAGCTATTTCTTCTGCCTTTCTGTGTACATAGCAGAGGAAGTTGTCACTCACAAAGCTCCATTGCAAGAGTGGTTCCTTCTCACACAATCCAAATCCTGTGTTCTGGTGATAATCAGCCTCTGTGATGCCACCACTGAGGTTTATGTGTACCAACAAGAAATGTGCTTTTGCCAGGTGCCTCAATGGCAGCAGAGTCAGGAATGCAGTGTCAGTCTTCTTATCCCTCCAAGAGCAGCAAGGGGGGGCAACCAGAGAAACAATGAAAATCAGAAGAGCCTTTAGCATGAAAATAGATTCTCATTTCATTGAGCCTCTTCTCCCAAGCTGACTGGAGGAACAGTTCAACAGCACAGACAACAAAATGAGGGAAGTAGAGACAATGATGAGGTTTTGGTGTCTCTGAGTTTCAGAATTAGTCCATCACTGAAGGGAATGTAAGCCAGAAAAAGGCACAGGGCACTAAGTAAAGTGAGTTTCAGTTCACAAATGTTGCTGCCCACAATTCGTGCAGTGGTTTTTCCTTTTTCTTGTAAATGGGGACCATTCCTAAATATTTATGTTGGTGTCAGGGAGCTGACCCATCCCAGAGCTCTTTATGGAACTGAACCTGGGGCTGGTCATCAGGCAGAACCACAAATTTGAATCTAAGTTTGTTCTGTGAAAACCAACTTTATATCCCATTCCATGACAGTTCTGTCCAGAAGACAGATTATATTCCAACATTCATGGTGCATTTCAGCACTCTCCCTTCTGTTTTCCAGTAAAATGCAATAGCCCACAAAGCCAGGAACGCAATGCTGCCAGCAGAGACAAGCACAAAGAGGTGTGCACTAGGAAGAACATTTTAAAGAATTTGTTTACTAGAGTGAGCGCTGAATTGACTGCAGTTTCTTATTAGGAAAAAAAAAAACACAGAAGAAAACCAGATAGATTACGTTTTCAATGGATCTGACTGTGAAAATCAAACTTCGTGAGAGAGGGGATGTGTTGAAAAAGACATGTTAAAAGCAGACATTTCATAGAGGTACATGCTTGTTTCACTTTCTGTGACACAAAATAATCTACGCAAAGGAAAAGAATACAGCTGGAAACAGAAAATGAAAAAAATTAAGATTATATATTCAATTCAGGAAAAAAAGTGATAATGCCTCAAGTACAGTGAGAAACAACATATATATTCACTTCATCTCTGAAAGAGAAGTGTTTCCTTGATGATATTAAAATGAAGACATAATGTGGATAGAATAAAGATTTTCCTCAGAACATATAATGAACCTTTTGACCCTGCTGTCACAGGACATCTTGAGGCAACCAGAAATTAGACTCAGCAAAGCTTTGACAGCACATTTATGGTGAAAGCATAACCTTGAGTAACATGCCAGAAGTCCTTCTGATTTTAATTGTAGTGTTCTAATAACCTCAGGATCACAATGAAACAGGAATTTGCCTAGTTTGGGATTTCTGGTAGATGAAATCACTACGTGCCTAAATTCATGCTCTCTGTAATTTTATTTTTTTTAAACCTGGCATGTACTTACATGTCTTTTAGACGTGTATTTTATGGAAAGGTCAAAACACCAAAGAATGAGAAATCTATTTCTGGAAGTTTATGTTTCTGTCTGATCTGTGAAGTGAGGCAGGACACCCACTTCACTGTCAGCATCCTCCACCCCACTGGGAATAAATACAGCAAGTCTAATGTGGGACACAAGGGCAGAGCCCACCTCCTTCCCTTCTTAAAATTGTCATTATTTGCATTGAGGCACCCATGACAGGATTTTTAAGTGACCCCATTCACCTACATAGAGAGTATATTACATCCTACACACATATCTTAAAAAACCACGTGATAAGAATAATTACCTTTTAGAGAAAATGCTTTTGTAATAATGGCTATTATAGCATTAACTGCAAGACAATAATTGTGCTTAGAGTGTTTAGAACCCAGATTTCAGGAAAGGTCTCAATTTGGACTAAACCTCACAACATTCAAGTCTTAGGTATCCTGACAAAAGCTACAAACATTTCGTAGGACTCTGACTTTAGGAGTGGCTTCTTACACATTATTAGAGAATCATCAGACTTTCAGAGAAAAATGCTGGCTCAAAAGTCCTTAAAAAATCTGTCCGCACACAGCTGAAGTGCTAATTTAAAAATTGCAAACACTATCAGGCATGTGTTACACCTCCCATCACAAAGGGTCTGTTCCTAACAAGGGGAGCTGCACTGCAGCAGAAAATGGAGGAGTACATTCAGAAAAACAAGCTGTGCCACCTGTCACATTTCTAACTATGCTCAGACTGATGTAATTCACACATTTAGAATTATTTACTGATATTTTTCTTGGCACAGCCTGGTATTCTCCCTCCTAATCCCAACTGCCAAAGCAGTGTCTTTCTCACTAGTGTTCTGAGATCAATCCTTTTTGCCCTTCACCTAAATTCAGACTACAAGGCTTTTATGAAAAGTCTGGTTTTGCAGATGTCCCTTCAGGGTGCTGCCCATTACAGGTCCTGTAAAAATACATGTGTTAGTTAGTAACTGAATTTTCTTACACTCTTGATGCTTCTTTGTCTTCCCTAAATTTATCCTGCAGGAAGAAAATAAAAAAGAGATTGTCCATTTTTGGGAACACCTGATTATTCAGGTGCCTACTGCTTTGGATTCAACCACGTCACTGATGTTAATAGAATTACATGTGTTCAGACCAACATTTTCCAGTTTAATAAGGGAGGAGCTCCTTCCCTGTTCTCAGATCATTAGGAAACAAAGATTATATCTAATTCCTTCCGCTTTGTGTGATCAGGAAAAGTAAGATAATCAATGAAAACAAATTCTTGCAGTCTTGTTTGCCATCATTTCTTCTCCAACTATGCACAAGGTCCTACAGCACCAGCACACAAATGGAATGGCTGATCTGAGCACAGAGGATCCAAAAATCTCTACAGTCCATTGCCACGTTCAGCAAACATCAGTTCCTGAATCAAAAATTTACCGCAACACTGATATTTTCACTTTAGCCACTTAATCACTTTGTTTCCTTCTGTCAGAAAATACTATTACCTCTCCAGCAAAATAATATTTAAAGATTCCCATTGCAAAGAGTAAAGCTAAAAAAGCCCAAATAACCTCTGGGAGAATCACCCACCGTGAAACCCATCACTAATGGTGTATCTCAACAAGATATTCACCTAAGGGTTTTCCCACTTATCCCTGACACGTTAAATACGATGGAGAGGGGCTGTCAGAGCAGTGGTTTTACAGGCAAGTGTGGAGCACATCTCCCTGTGCTCTGAGGAAGAGAATTCAGCTCCTCACAGAGCCATGCCAGCATTAAGGGCTGACCTGTGACCTGTGTGCACTGACAATTCTCACCCTGCAGCTCTGGACAGCCAACAGGGATCTCCACCTGCTGCATTTTGGGCACACCTGAAAGAAATGGGACAGACTATTCCATAGAGAAAAACTAACAAGAGGAAAAGCTATGGAAACAGATTTATGCTCAGCCTCAAGGTAGATGTGACATAAGTTTACAGGAAGAAAAGCAACAGGACTCAATTTTTTGGCAGAAACACAGGATCTTGGTGATTTCCATAAATGTAAGAAGCCAGCATCCATGAAAATATGCTTTTTTTCTCAATTCATAAGGTGAAGTCACAGTTTCTATGTACATAACCTAAATTATTAACACATGGTATTGGAGAAAAGCAATCCCTGCCCACAGTGTTTCAAGTGCATGGAGGAAAACAAGACTTTTCCTTGAATTTTTCACTTCTTCACACAGCTTTGTAATTTAAAAATGAGACTGACTTGCTTAGGCAATGTTGAGCCTGGAGAGGAAGAATATTTCAGTCTAAGTTTATTGTTACAAAAAAT
This sequence comes from Cinnycerthia olivascens, assembly GCA_035048155.1. Lineage (NCBI taxonomy): Eukaryota > Metazoa > Chordata > Aves > Passeriformes > Certhiidae > Cinnycerthia > Cinnycerthia olivascens. The sequence continues at coordinate 7,684,563 of JAWWMU010000243.1, read as the reverse complement.
AATTAACCCTTGAAAGTTCTGGACATGTGTTGTTATAAAACCAAGTGAGAGAGGTAAAACAACAAATCCCTCAAATCTACTAATAGACTTAATATAAGTAAAAGGAAATGTAAATATAAATGTAAGTATGTGTAAAATAAAAGAAATTCTAGTTTCAAATATTTTATCCTTGGGTTTCAAATTTGCACTATTTTCAGATTGTTTCTGTCAGGATACACTGTCAGCTAAAACTGCCCTAAATTTGTGATCCCTCACCAGCTACAGACTGAGTGGTTTGCCTGCTCTTACCTCCCTGTGGGTAAGTGGAATTTTCTGCAGAGCAATTCCCTTGAAATTATTTCATGGATACTTTCAAAGGTTTACCACAATTCCAGGTGTAGTGCTTGCCCTGGCAGGTACAACAGGGAGCAGGGCACAGGCAGTGAGCACTCTGAGCTGATTTTACTTATTCCTTGGTTTGTTTAAGCAGCTCTGTCTGGGTGCAGGAACATTTAGTTTTTCAGGAAAACATCCCTTCTTGAATAACATTCAGGGATTCCCGAGTTCCATCTTTGGCTTTTATTGTTTTCTCCAGTTTCAGCTCATTTCATTATGTTTTACCTAAAATCCATCATTCACTGATAAGGCAGCACATTAGGGCAGGTGAAAATATAATAATAATACAGCTACTGAAATTCACTTGTTACAGCAACTCCAAGCAACTTGAATTCCCTCAGCATTTTTGTCATTGGTTAGAGCACAATCACTTCTTTTTTGCACCAAGTGCTAAATACTGGCATTTAAACACTGACAGGTGTACTTGAAAAAAAGATGATTGAAAAGATTTTGTCAGCAAAATGGAACTGCAGGTCCAGATAGTGCTGTAAGATATTATTATTCAAAAATGCCATTAATTTATGTTTTGTATTGACTTGAATTTTTTTTGCTTTGAGCTTTTTGGGGAACTGCTTATTTAAAAATGGCATACAAAGAAGAAATTACTATGTATTGAGGCTAGGGCAAGAGGTGGCTCCATTCCAGTAACACGTATTTAATCTTTGTAGAGCTTCATTCAATAGAAACAGGAGAGTGTGGGTACATCCTTTTTAAAAGCATCATAATAATCAGCACTTTTCATGGCATTCAAGTTACAACTGCCTATCAATGACCACACACTTAAAAAAAAAATTCTTCTTCTAAAACATTAGCTTAAAGTAATCTTACTAAATAAAAATCAGCTTTATGCAGTGTTGGGCACATGTTTAAAAAAACCACACAGTGTTCAGTAGCTAAAACCCAAAATCCAACACACACCTGCCATTAGATTATTGAGTATCCCTCTTCTTCACATCGAATATCCTGAAAAAAACAGCACAGACAAAAATCTGTTTTGTTGTACCTACTGTAAATGAGAATATTTGGGCTTTATCATAGAAGTTGTGCAGCACCAGTTTTTAATCCCAGTCCATGAAAGTCATCCACTTTTATGGATTTTTTAAAATCCACTGTGATTTACTGAAAGGCTTCAGAATCAACAGTGGCACCTCTGAGCTACCATGAGATGAAACAGGCAAAGATCATTAAGCAAAATTCTCCTCTTCATTCAAATCAATTAAAGAGCCATTGCAACGAGTTTAGCACTCAACTATAAATGTCAGTCTAGACACACCACAAACATTTTTGCATTACTCTTGGTAATCAATTAATCCCAATTAAAATAGATCAGCAATAAGGCAAATCCTGGAGGCTTGAATACACATATTATGCAAATTGAATCAGCAGATTTTTTTTTTATTTTTAATTAAACTTTACTCTTTATTGCTACCCAGGAGTTTTGGGTGGAATCATTTTCTTGTTTTGCAGAAACATTTTGCAAGCCTGGAATTTTTTTTTCTCAGGGTTTGGTACTGCAAGACAGTCACCACCATAATATGCAAGATGCATTGAGATAAATCACTGTAACAATGCTCATGATGGATTTCCCAGGCTAATCAATATTCCTGGTGAGGAGGAATGTCCTGCAACAATAAAAGCACAGGAACGGGAGCAAAGAAAGCTGAATTCACTTGGCAGAAACACTCCCTTCCCATGATGGTACGAAAATTCTATGAACTTAAAAATCAGAGAAGACGAACCAGAAAAGACATCAGTAAAGCATTTATTCTCCTCTCTCAAATTTCTTCTCCCCTGATCTCTTCCTCCTGCAACTTCCCTTGCTCTGCTAAGAATCAGCTGTATCCAAACCACTCCTGGAAGATGCTTATCTCATCATCTCATTTCTCTCCCTTTGACAATGCTTTGCTCCACATCACAGAGCAATCTTCAACCAGAAAAACCAGAGTCCTGCGTGGTGAAACAAAACTCTCCCAGGAGGTCACCTGATGCATTTCTGGGACCACACAGCAGCTGGGCTGAAATAAAACCTCCCTGTGAGCACACAGGGTGGGAGCTGGTCCTCACACCAGCTGATTCCCTTTGAAAATCCTCTCCTGCAGGCTCACCCTTGCTCATCAACACAGACACAGCCTGAAGCAACAAAATCTCACCATTTCCACCCTGGAAATAGAGAGTTTATAATTCTCTTCTCCTCAGCTACTGCTTTCATTTCTTCAGTGCTATGCCTTAATTTTCTCATGTCAAACCAGGGACAGTGATTGTGCTTCTCATTAATAAAGCATAATGATAAAGAAAATACATTATGGAGATGATGCAGATCTTCACTGAGGTCATTATTTCCACAAGACTCCTGCTCAGAGAAGCAGCTCTTTTTGCACTGATGCAAAGGGAGGAACTGTAGCCTCCTACTGGGTAGCGGCTTCCTAATCCATCCAAACTTTGTCTCACAGAACTTCCTTTATGAAAATATGCAATGAAACACTCAAGTTCTCTTAAAAGACTGGGAATTATAGTTGCATATGGCCCTCAGTGGGGAGCCAGAGATTTACATCATGCACAGAAAAAAAAATAACCAAAAAAAAAAAAAAGCTAGGTTCAAACTCAGGTACAACAGTTATTTTATGGAAGAAAAAAGTTCTTTTTTGTTTAGGTTATAGATCTAAAATACCCATAACCACAGATAGAAATCTTGGTTTCTGACACCAAAGGAAAATTATTTAAACCTAATCAAACATAGTTTTTGTAGGCAGACAGAGGTTTAGATGAAATTCATTCATATATAACATGTATGCTCATACATATGTACATTCATAAATCAGCATCAATGCAGCTTGTTCCTATTTTAAATAACAGTACTTTAATCCATTCTCCAGTTGCGTTGAAGCACAATAAAAGCAAGAAAGTCACAGACTAAATATATATATATTTATTTACATATCCTCTTAGTACAATTGATACATCATACTCAAATTCCAAGCCAGAAATCTGTAGTTAGGGCTGACAGCTCATCTGCTTCAGCAGAACACAAGCCACTGAGATGGTCTTTTTCCATTTCACTGCTGCTTTAAAATAAGACAGAATGTCATCCTTAGCTCTCAGTTTCTTCCCTTTGTCATCTCACATCACAGCTCTAACTTTATTTAAACATCCTCCTCTGCTGCGATTACATCTCTCAATTTGTTGCAATACAAATTAGGAAGATACGTGCCAGCTCTCACTGCTATCAGCAGAGTTTTCTCCAGGCTCCTTGATTAATTGCCCATTTTAACAGATGAAACAACAGAACTTACAGTTTTGAGAGTGTCTTTTGTTTGCATTATAGGAGGAAATCTTTGTCCCCACAGAGACTTGGTCTTTTGCCGTGATCATAATTACATGTTTCCAGACTAAACTATCACATCAGCACATCCATGCTGATATGGAGGGTGAAGGGTGTCAGGATTTTCATCATCAGCTCTGCAGTCAAGTTAGAGACTGACTTCAGTCAGCAAGAGAAAATGTGAAACTCAATACACAAATATAAGAAGAAATTTCTCTAAATGTACAAAGAACTTGTACTGGATAATATTAAACTGGAGACAAAAAGAAATAGAATCCATAAAATGGAGTTGAATGTGTGAGGCAAAGACACAATATCCAATAATAAAACTAAATATTACACCATAACCAGAAACCTACTCCCTCTTTCTGGCAGATACTCTAGGTGATGCATTTGCCACCATACCAGTCCCTCAGGCCAAGAGGAAAAAAAAAAAAAAAAGTAAAAAAAATGAGGACTCCAGCTTGTGACAAAGCTGAGCTGCAAATTTTACACTGTTTGTGAATAAGTATGAAAAATATCATTGCATCCTTATTGATCTTGCTCAGTTCTGAAATCCACAAATTGGAGTTTGAATGAAATTTTTATTCCTCCAGCCCCAAAAAACCCCTGTGGTTACAGGGAGATTTCAGCCTTACAGTGGATTTGACAGATGCCTGGGCAGCTCCAAGTCTTGCACATCAGGGAGAAGCAATAGAGATAAATATCAATAAGCTGCTTTTATGGGAAAGATATAATTAGGTCTCTTTGGTCCAACTGATTCATCTTTCCCTTTGTGCTGATCTTCTACACTTACATGTCTCTTTAAAGAGTAAATTGTTTGACTGCTTTTAGTTCCCAGATGAACCTGTTGTATCTGCATCACCTTCAGTGTGAGTGACTTCCAGCAACAGCTTATCCTTGCTTTCCTCAAAGCCATTCACACTTCTCTCAAGTGCTGCTTCCTGTTTGCAATCCGATTGAAGCCCAGGATCCAGGGACAACTCAGCTGTTTTCTGCTCACAACAAGATTAAGGCAAGGCATAAGGAACACAGCTCTCTTGTCTATCTCAACTTCAGTCAGGTAAAACTTGATCTGAGGTTAACCTTGAAAGTGATAAATCAAGGGAACAGATATTCAGCTGTCACCTAAAGGTAAGCAGGGAAAGAAAGAGACTGCCAGAAGGCAGACTACATATCTAAGAGCTACATGTGAGATGACTTTAACTATCGATATGTCACAATGTAATTTCAACCACACACAATACTCATGTTTACAAGACTTCATGACAATGTGCCAGTCAACGTCAAAGCATTCACAGAGTGAGAGGAAATAGGAGAGAAATTCAGAAAAAAAACCTCATTTCAACACTAAAGAATTTCTACTTTCAACAACATCTCACATTTCCTTTAAGTGTTATAATTAATTGGAGTGTAGACTCTTCAAAGCATAAATGCCTAACTCCCATTAGCACTAATGGAAGTTAGACACTCATCAAAGGGAGAATATACTTTTGTCTTTACTAAAGTAATCAGTGTGTCACAAAGCTGTATTTTTCTGAAGCTATCGCTCGTATTCTATGCAAGCTGAGTACAAAGGTTTGCATTAATTTAAATTCAGATTAAGCACTTAAAAAATATTTCTCCTTCACTGGAAGAACTGAATGCAGCAAATCAGTTTGCTATTATGTAAAAAAAAAATACATCACAAAATGCAGTAAAAATAATCATCCTTATAATTAAAGGCTGTCATGGTAAAATTCTTCAAAATATCCCATTATTGAAAGAATGCTTCACTGCTGTTCTGGTAAAGATATAATCTGGTGATTCCTCTCTGTGCTCCTTTCTTTAATACCCTCCAAAAGAATCACTATGATTTCATCCATCAGCAAACTGTTTTGCTGCATCTAGATTATCTATCTGGGGACAGATTTTTTTTTAGCAGGGTCTGTTGCAACAGGACAAGGGCTAATGTTTCGAAGCTAAAAGATGATCAATTTAGATTAGAAGCAAGGAAGAGGATTTTTACTCTTTTTGCCAGAACAGGCTGCCCTGAGGCAGTGGCTGACCCATCCCTGGAAACATTCAGGGTTGGACGGGGCTCAGAAAATGATCTCAGGTAAGATATCCCTGCTCATTGCAGGGGGACTGACCTAAAGGACTTTTAAAGGTCTCTATCAACTATTCTGTGATTCTATGGACACATAATGTCCTAATAGAGATGGGGAACTGATGGTGTTTGAAAATAACAAACCAAGTTCTTATTAACTTTTTTCTTTTTTATTTATTCAGTAAATTCTCTGATTAAGCTTTATCCCTCTTTGAGAAGCAGGGAAGAAAAACGCCATTGTGAGCTCTGAGGGAAAGCACAGGAGATCTTACAGATGTCTACCTCTCTTTTCTGACACTATTTGTTCATTGAGATTAACCTCCAGAAAGATCAGAGCCCAGTTCTTATTCCAGAAGAAGCATCAATATTGTTTAAAGAAAAAAAAAATAAAAAAAAGGAACAAAACAAAACAACAAAAACCTTCTTTGAAAAGGCAGGTAACAAACCATCTTTTCCAGCCACCTCAAACAGGTTTTCCTGTGTTCAGCACTGTGCACTCAGTGGCACTGTCAAAGTCAGTGGCTGTTAACAGCTTCTCCACATCACTTCCCTTATTTGCTAGAAAACCAAATCCTCTTCCTGACCTCTGAGCTCTTCACACTTCTCTAAACATCGACTTCCAGGCAAGGAACTCCCTAAATTCCTTCACATCTAAGAAACAAAAAAATGCTTCTTTGAAAACTCTTATGTTTATATAAGCATCATAGTCAGTTGTGGGTGCTGAAAAATCATGTCTTCCTGAAAAATCAAGATTTATACAAGTATTTCTTTTATCTATTCCACAAATGTAACATTATAAACTGTTATTCAGCAGAGGCATCGCATTTACTAGAAATAACAAAAACTCCCAAGCATCTTTGAAATTTTAATTAAAAAATAATATCCATAAATTCTGACTTGATTTAAGCTCAAATTTCCTTTTTTGAGTCTCTGTAATAACGAAATATATTTTTAAAATGTGAAACTGTACTGAGGTTCACTGCTAAAGGAATGAGTAGCTACAGATATGTCAATGAATTACGGAATTAAATTGCTTGAGGAGTTTTGCTCTGAAAGTTTTTATGGTTATTAAACAAACCAGGAAGCAGAGACTAAAGCAGATACTAAGTCAATCTCCACTCTTACTAAACTAAACTAAAATAACCTTCATCCAGCACATTACCAGTGTAGGGAATTAGGAAATTTCATGGGTTTTCAACAAAGGATTGCCTGGATTGCCTTCAGCATGGTGGTCAGGAACTCCCACACACCAGCCTGGGGTCAGGCTCGCAGTAATTCTGCTTTCTCACTCTCAGCTCTGCAAAGTCCTACTGCCAGATAAAAGCAAACCCTACCTCAAATGCCATTTTATTTCCTGAGTGTCTGGCCTTACAAATCCTTAAAATCCCCAAGCAAACAGAAAGAAATGAACGCAAATTATTGAATATTCAGACTTATTCAGTTTCATAACGAGGAACTAAATAAAAGCAATTGTTAACTCCGAGTATATTTTAATCTAGAGGTGAGGCAATCAGCAGCTGTGTGTTGCAGTACTCAGGACAGACATTCTATACTCAAAAACTGTTTGCTTAAAATTAATAAAAAGTAATTTTTAAAATGGCAGTAAGGCAAAGTATTTAGTCCTGAAAGGTATATTAGCTACCTCTGCTTCCATATACAACACATCAATGACAGTGGCAATGGCAGTACCTGAGGTAAAAAATTTATTTATATATCTTCATTTTCAGCTCTTTCTCAATACTATTTAACCTGACTTTAGCTAAGTAGATAAAAAAATAATTTAACATTATAACTTCTGGAATAATACAGCAGAACTGTTGCTATTATTTCCATTATAGTAACATGCATGAGTTAATAAAGGTCTTCAGCAAGAAGTTTGAGGCAAAATTGTTTTCAGCTAACAATTCATCAAAATAAGAGGTCAGAAAAGAGCTGGAAAAGAGAGCAGAGTATTTAAGCAGAGAGGGACATTTATGTAACATGTTATATGCCCATTTTAAATTGCTAAAAAAAGAGAGAGCTAACTCAATGGAACAGTGAGTCCTTGCCTCTAGGAGGACAAGGTACAACACTGGGTATGAAAATGCAAAAAAGAAAAATTCATAGCTTATATAAATTCCATTACAAGTGCAGTTGCCCAGAAAGCAAAGAATTAGCATCTACCTTTGAAGTATCTGATAACAGGAGCCCATTTCCATACCTCTATACATCTGAAACCCATCAAGAATCAACAGAAATGCTGCAGATCATAATATTAACTCTGCAACAAATTTCCATGAATGGAACATGACATCATAGTTTAGGAATATTATAATGTGGTTTGGAGTTGTAATTGATAATATGGCTTAGAGCTTCCTACTCTAAATTGCCCATAAGAGGAATAAATATTGAATAGTGCAATCATTTTCATTCCAAATTAGAATAAATTGAAAGTCTTATACTTCACTATTTTTTTAGTTAAAATATTCCACAGAATTTCAAATAGAATACATTGAAATACTTGTTTTTCATGTTGAACTGTTTACTTCAATAAGACATCATTTTTGCACTAATAGAATAGTGTGGCCAAGTAATATAAAACACATTAAAATAACAATGTGAAAATTAAATTATTATGCCTAAGATAAGATTTCAACAATCAAAATTAAAAATTACATTGTTCAAAATGTGAGAAACTGAAGCAATCTAAACGTTCTTCACAAAGTTTATAAACAAAACACTCCTTCATACAAAACTTGCAGGTGAAAATTAAAAAGAAAAAGAAAGCATCAGGAAACATTTCTAACAAATACATCTTCGGTCACCCGTATTTGTCACTCTGAATCTGACAGCTCAGTGACCTTTACAGATGAGCTGTCTCAGCTGAGATCCTGATAACAAATACATAATTATCTGAACCATCATTACAGATTTAACAGACCCAATCTTGCAGACAAGACTCCAGGCCTGAGAAGAAACGAAGCTGCCTTTTTATCCTAGAGATGGCTGCCCTAGGACGGAGTCAAAAACTAACTTTTGAAATTAGTCAGACTAATTCTCATGTAAAGCCTGCAATAAATGTCCAGCAATAAAATAGATTATCTTACCTGCTTCATGTATTGCTATTGCTCACAATGACAACCCAAAAGTTCTGGGTTTTCATGGCCACGTTTTTAAAGTACTCCTAATTTTTACTTCCAAAGTGCAACTTACAGATCTGTAGAAAACTTAAGGCTTCCAACTGAATTTAAAAATCAATATTCCACATGCAGAAGAAATTCAGCCAGTCCTATGCCTAAAGTAGGCTGCAAGTGCAGAAAGCACACTCTGCATTTCCCTTTGAGGCACTTGTTAAATAAGCTGGTCTGCATTCATCAAGGAAGTCTCAACTATGGATACCCTTCTCAAAACTGAAGATGTGCTTTATCCTTGAGGAAAAAAATATCATGGAAAACAGAGGTAAAAACTGGGTTAAAGTGGAATGACTCTTAGCATTGGAGGCTGATATCTAAATTCTGTCAAAAACCTGATTGATTCTCCCATTTCCCTATTTGAGTAAATTTATTTTTACAAAGATCCTAAAGCTTAATTTGTCTCACTAAAGAGGCTCCGAGTTTGTACTGCAGTATTAATGGGTCAGTCTATATTTACAGATTTGGAAAAACAATACATGGCTGCTCTAATGATTACTAGCTACAAGTTTCTCACACCAATCACCTACAGACTGTCAGATTTGAGAAACAAGCAATATCGAGTTGCTTCTGATTCCTCTCAATTCTACAGTGCCACACAGAAAGTATGGGGGACACATTTGATTTCCACAGCAGTAAATTAGAAATGTAATAATTAAAAGTTTATAGCACTGTTGTTCTCATTGCACTTCACACATCCCTAAATAAAGACACAGCTACAATTGTAAAGCACAACTTTTGGCCAAAGTGGCTGGCAGGTCGCACCACCAGCACCTCCTTGGGCATTGTTTCAGGATGGCTTTGGTGCAGTTTTGGGGCTCAACTCTTGAGTGACACAGTCCAGGATTGCCTTCAGCACCAGCCTCTGCTCACCAGGGCCAGCCCCTATCTCTCAAGGGTCAGAAATGTTGATTAAATGGAAATTCTCACCATTTATGTGTGTCCTCCCACAAACTATCTGAGTTAAGGAATAAAGAGATGTCCTTACTGGAAACACACCAGTCCTGTGGCATTGATGATGTTCTAACTCAGGCCTTGTGCTCTCCAGCAAGCTGTCCCTTCATTTCCCTCTCCTGACCTTGCTTCTGCTTTCTCTGTACCCGGCTGTTTTCCTTTTTCCTCATTATGTTTTTGTTGTTACTTATTTTATGGTTTCACACTGTAGATTTCTTCCTCCAGTGCCTTTCTCCCTGCAGTCCTGATGCGCCTAAAATGAATTGCTCCAAAACTGCAACAGGATGCAATTTGGATCAAAACCGTGCAGCTCTGGTTCCACCTCCTCCTGCTCAGCACAAACACTTGTTGTGAGAATTGAACAGAACTGGCACACTGAATAGATCTTGAAACAATCCCAAATACAAGCTCAGTATTTGTAGACAAATAAATCCAAACATACTATCCCAAAGATACTAAAAACTTATACTAAACCTACTAAAGTCCCTTTGCATCACACAAAAAGAGATAAAAAGCAAAACTGTTCAAGCACCAACCACATTTTCATGTGAAAAATAACTCTGTCCTGGGCAGGAAAACGGATGAATGAGTGGCAAATATGAGTCAGTGTCTCTGAAATCTGCCACAATGGAATCAGTTAAAGAGAACAAACTAAGAAAGGACTAAAAGTGAAATAAACTTAAGTGTATATATATATCTCCATAGATACAAACGTGCATAAAAATTCAATTTTTATGGATCCATTAAGCAAAAATTTGAGCTAGGCAGAATGGTATAAAAAGCACTGGTTTTTTACTGCCTCGTAATCCAAGAAAAAAAATGAATGTACAACAAAATGTAAGGATTAGAAATGTAAAACTTCGACTTTTAAAGATACCGACTTTAAGCACTGTACAGCTTACTTATCTGCCACAAAACACAACTGAGTGTTTGTTAAAGAAGTGTCTAGAAGGAAAACTGACGAAAATTCAAGGATTTGGTTTAGGCAAATGGAAACAAGGCAGAAGTAGCCAAATGTGTTGCTGCTGCTGCTGCTGCACACAGCTACGACTCCAGGTTTATCCTCCTCCTGCACAGCACTCCTTTGAAGAAAATCCAATTGCTGATGAACAAATTAGAGCAGACTTAAATGAGCCTTTAAGAAGGACCATGAAGCCAGCTGCAAGTATAAACAGCAGCTTCCAAAGGAAAAATTAACAGGCCACTACAAATCCATCCCATGAGGAAAGGACTGCAGCTCCAGTTGGGCACTTTGTGATGAGGACAAGTGATGGCAAGTGGAGAACACTGAACAAAGAGGCACAGGGTGAAAATATTACTCCTCACATGTACACGAGCCTGCTGATGCACACAGATACATCCCTGAAGCCTTTATGAGTAACAAAACAATGTGGAAGTCTGGAGGGAAGTCGCAAGTCTGCTGTGTAGCACCCACCATCTGTTACCATTCCAAAATGCTTTATCTACTGCTCAGCTTTGCTTATGCAAGAAGAATATTCCCCCTAGGGGGTTGCATCTGAGGAGTAATGATGTAGCACAATCAGTTTAGACTTGTTGATCACATTAAGGACTGCTGCCTTAGCCAGAATTGCCTTACTGAGAAAAAGCCTCCCTGTTCCACCAACATCACTATGGCAACTATGGGAATATTTAAACTTACTCCTGCACTACACTCAGGAGACTTTTGCTTCAACAAACAGGGAGAACTAAGATTTATTTAGTGTCTGGTACACTTTCCCAGGGGTTCACACACAGAACTGCTGTACTTAACCTTTCAACATTAGGTTACTATCCAGAAACACTGATTAGAAAATGTAAATCCTTCTGCTAACCCCTTTCAAAAGACACCTAGTGCAACAGATACACTCTCCCTGTGTAAATGTTTTCTAAGTATATTGATGTCTTTGTTAAATTCTTAATGCTTTGGGCTGAGGAATAAGTAAAAAATCAATAGGGACATAAATTTTTAAAAGGATCGCAATAATTAGCTGTGTTTTTGGCTATTAGTGGGAAAAGGTAGTTTGACCTCCCACTTGATTTAAATTTTTCCTAACTTATATCCCAATCTCTGGATTTTGTCTCATACTAGCATGGAATCAGGCCACATCTCAATAAATACAACTAGAAGTAAGTTGTCGCACAAAGCAAGGACTCTTAAGGGAAATATATTTCAAGTACTCTGTGGAAGAAATACAACACACCGAGTAAATATCAAACCAAAAAATGTGAGAAAAAAAATGGCCAGGAAAAAAAAAAATGTGATCAATAATGGTGATGTTTAAGAAAAAACAACAGCCACAGGACACTGCAGAGGTCACGACTAACACAGTGTTGTCCTGGTGTACAAAGGATATGGGTGGAGGAAGGCAGAAGCCATTTGCAGAATACAATGGTGACACAAGTTAATGGTCCTGAATACAGAGCACTGTTTAATGCTTGTTAACAATCATTAACAGTGGCACCAGTATCGATGCAGTAGCAGGGATTAACATCGCTGATCTGAGCAGAAACTCCCCAAAATCTGCTTCTAAGCAAGCAGGAAATGTGGCACCTTGGAGACATCAATAACAGGAGAGCAGAAAGGGGTGGGGCAGGGGAGAGCAGCTAAAACAGCCACTAAGCAACATTAGAGCAGGGCCAAAAGGAAAAATTACTGAGGGGAAAAACCTCATTGTGTTACAAACGGTGGAAGAAAGAATTTTAAGGAGGGCTAAACACCAAACCAATCACCCACAAAAACTTAAACTGACAAGAAGATAAAAATTCTTCCTAAACCAAAACTGTCCATTGCTTGAGAAACCACAATTCCTGGATCAAAGGACACCACAATGTACATTATACTTGGTACAGGGGTGGTACCTCCACAACCTTTCCCTGAATGACCCATCCACAGCTGGCTCACAGAGAGTCTTTAGCACCAGCACAAACACAGCTCCAAGCACCTCCATTTGAGAACTGAATCATTTAATCTGTCTCACAAAAATGTTGTTTAAATTATTTTGTTTAAGAAGTTATTTTAATAAATCAGTGGAATGGTATCAATCAAGCCTTTTATTCTCCCTTTTAGCAGTTTCTGAGAGAAACATCAGCCAGTCTGGAGATGCTCTAAATATCTTCTCCAATTTTCTGGGCCTTTCCCAAAACTTTGTCTTAAGACTTGGCAAAACCTGGGTGTGTATTTCACACACTTTGCTGGAGTTTTAAGAAAGAAGAGATTTAGCTGAAAGCCTCCAAAGATTGGAGTGCTATCTTAGGATTATTTTTTTTCTTGTTCTTCCACAGGCTGCCTTTTGCAGAACAGAGAATCAAAGTCCAATCCCCTCTGCTGCCTTTCAGAAATAAACTCTTCACAGAGAGACACAAGCAACGAAACAACTCCCTGGCCTGGCTTCCAGCTCCAGGCTGTGCACAGAGAGATTCCAACAAAAAATGAAAGCTCTGTGCAGAGCTGGCACGAGTGACACTGAGCACACCCCTCTTCACCTCTGCCCAAGCCCTGACAGAGCATTTAATGCATCACATCACAGCAAACACCAAGCACAGCCCCTGCTACACCACAAACACACAATGGCTGCACTGGCCACTTCAGACTCTCATCTCATTCAGGGGACAGGGAAAAAAATATTATAGGGCTTCACTCTTAATATCCATCACTGATTGCAAGAGTAATACCAACTATACAGAGATGTAATTCTGAAATAGGTATTTCTTTGCTTCTTGAATCCAACTCAGCAATGAATTTCTGGAGCAGAATCTCTTCTTTTATTGCTCAGTGATGGATTATTTCTTGCACTTGACCCATACCTATCAACAAACATCACAACACATTTACTCTGTGAAAAGAAATTGGTGTTTTTCTCATGCACAGGAAAAGCTTCCTTTAAGAAGTGCCAAATGTTTTAAACCATATTTTTACTGCACAAAGTTGGCATATGTGCTACTGTGGAATTCATGTGCCATGCTTCCCTAAACACTTCTGTTTTTATAATAAAGAATTTTAAAGCAGTTGCAACCACCTTCATGTCAGGTTTCCCAGGTCACCTTTTTGTTTTATTTTTCAGAATAGATAAGAGGCAACAGAGATCCAAAGGAAGAGCCAGCTCCAGCAAAGGCCACTATCTACACATTTCACTCTCCACGTGACAAAGGCAAGGGTAAAGGGTGAGAAACATGCCAGGGACAACCACAAATAAAATTATGGGCAGACACAATCTCTCAGTTGCTCTTTAAGGAAAGCAAACGTGTTATGAGAAGCTGAAGAAATACTTCTTCAGCCAGGTAATATCTTTGCATGTTAACTGTAATACACAGTCTACAAAATACGACAGTGAATCCACTGTCAATTGTAAAGTAAAAGTGCATTTAAAATTACAATTTTTCCTTTTTTTTTTTTTCTGAGAGATTGTACCAAACAAAAACATTCACAAAATAAATCTGAAGAAAGCAGAGGAATTTCATCCCTAAACCAGTCCCATGGTTTCCCTGATGCTCAAAAGGGAGAAAGTGTCATCATCTACTCTCTTTTCTCCTCGCTGCATGAAAATAAAGATGCTCACATCAGAACTAGCAATTACTCAGCTTCTGCTGAGACTAATACAGGAAATCTGGAAAACACTATAAAAAAACAAAAATAAAACAAATAAATAAAGTTAATGCAAGGGCTTGAGTTAAAAAAAAAACAAAAAACCTGGAGTGAAAACATTTCCGATTTAGATGGAGTGGTTTATTAGCATTTCCAAAGCAACACATTAAATCTATAAAAGGGAAAGAAACAAAAAAAAGTTGAAGAATCTTTTGCCTTAAATATGTATGTGCATGAAAAAATTATTTCCTTTGAAAATTAAATCTGAACAAGGTGTGCCTGCTGAGAGTGCTGTCACAACCTTGGATTTTATGGCAAAGTAATTAACCTAATTCCAACAGAGGGGCTTGCAAGAAGACAATGAGGTGCAAACGTGTGCTTGCTCCAGAAAGCTCACCTTGGAATGCTGCATTCATATTTGGGCTGGTTGGGTAAAGAAAAGAACTCTGTTTGCTTCCCTCCCTGAAGTGTCACTGCAAACCCTTTCTCCAGCGCTGGCACACACAAAAACACACAAAAACACACAAAAACACACAAAAACACACAAAAACACACAAGCTCAGGTGACTTGCTGAGCTTCAGCACAAGACAGGATTCCAGGGTACTGCCTGCTGCAGGCCATCATTCTAACTGCA
>JAWWMU010000243.1:7639640-7660079 GCA_035048155.1 Cinnycerthia olivascens | reverse complement strand
GTAAGTTAACAAGAAGGAAGAGCTACTGTCAGTCCAAAAAGCTTTGAGTGTTATGGTAAAACATCTGTACATGGGGAGACCAAATCCCCAACAACTCTAAGGCTGTTCTTAAGTGGTTTTTCACATAAAAGCTTTCAGCTGCTAATACATTCAATTGAACATTTGTCCATTTTGAAATACAGATCAGCAGTGGTTGATCAGATAGGTCTTCACATAATTCCCACAACGTGGAAAATACTGTCATTATTTAAAGCAAGAACAAGTTGATTCAAAGGCAGGAATGATTTAAAGGCACTGGTATCTAAAAATCTACCTATGACTATTTCGGTATATGCAGGTGTGAGATGAAACCTCAAAAACATGAAATAGCATAAAAGCAGAAGAAAGGTGCCTGTGTTGTATTTACACTGACATACAAACCAAATGATGGCATCTCATGGACAGTTACCTGTGTCTGAATTGGCCACTAATTTCCAAAATAAAGATATATTTATAAGATTATTCCCAAGGTATTTTCTTTTGTTTTCCCTTAAATATTTCTCCAGCAATCCACTCCAAATATTAAACAAAAATCACTAGATTTATAATGCAGTTGTCCCAGAGGACAGACTGGCTCCTGTTCTGAAACTTCCAAGTTTTTCCACTCCAGTCCCCTGCTTTAACAAGGTCATCTTCATTCTTTGGCATCTCTGTGCACTTTCTTTATCATTGCACTTTTCTACTTTTGAAGAAAACCAGCAAAGGTCCTTCTACTCCCAGATGTGGAGCAGTGCAGCAATTTCTACTTGCTGGGGGCAAATGGGTTTATTTAATGCATTCCTTGGTCCACAGGGGCTCACAGAGAGCTCCTGAGCCCCAACAAGTGGTCACTGGGCTGAGAGTTCATTCAGACACCGCCACTAATATTTTACATCACTGGATGGTCTGTTCTTCCACTTCTCCATCTCTTTGTTGAGAGCACTAAGACATTTATAAAGATTCTTCATATTATCATAGATGAAAAGCAAATTAAAATGACCAGAAATATTAATAAAATATCAGAAATATTAATTGTTGGTGCAATACATTTACTCAAACCACAACCATAATTGTAACACAGAGGTTTCAGATTTGAACGAAAGCTAAGATATTAATAGGTCAAAATACATCCCTTATTTCAACAGAGATCCTGCTCAGTATTGTATAGTCAAGTTATATTTCAAGTAATAAAAGATAATACAAAAAGAAAATCAAGAATTTCCTTTTAGTTTTAATATCATTTCTATCTTTAGTGGAAGCTAAAGCCTTGTTGAAGCCTTTTGCAAATGAATTACACTTTCTTTTAAAAACATGCTATCCCACATGGAAGCATCGATCCCTCTATTAAAAGACAGGAAAGCTGTTGCTCAAAATTTGAGAGAAGCCAAATTACAACTGTTGGTGTACACAGACCTTAGAGTTTCTTATATTGTGGACAAAACAATGTGTAAATAATTGCAGGCAAAAGAGATCATTGCTGTTGTGTTTGGCATATCAGTAAGTACACTTTTGCCTCCAAAAAATACCAGTGAAACAATCAGGCTTCTAAGCATTAACCATCTGAAATTACCATCATTTCTATAAAAAGAAGCAGCATGATGTACAGTGTTTAGGGGAATTTACATGAAATCTAAAAAGCACCCATCCGTACAGGCAGAACTAAATAGGGGAGAGAACTCTCTGATGCTCAAAATAGCACTAGAAATGATTGCTGAAACATCCCAAGGTAACAAAGGACATTTGCACTGCATATCTTCATTCAGACCTATTATATTTTATGAGAAGGATTTTCAAAGCTAAATATTTATAATAACAAATTAGCACCAACCTGGAACCAAGCACTTCACAATAGCCACATGTGAGGGGGTCTCTACTTTTTTCCTCCCCTCAAATACTGGACAACCCAAAGTGATCTTAACACATGCTCATGACAAAGTAGTTTCAGCTATAGTGCTTAATACCCGCCAGCAGACCAACAGAGTAGCAAAATATCTGCTTCCCAAACCATATTAATAATTCATAATAATCAAACAAATTGATAATGAAAGTGTGGGGAGAACAGCAATGATTAAGGCCAAAACAGGGCAAGTATCTATCCTAGAATGCACCTCCAAAGCTTGCCATGGTAAGTATTTCCAACCCACAAGAAAGACCAGTTTTGCAGACTCCTAGAGTGCTCTGGGAGAAAGGTTTTTATTTATATCCAGCTTCACAGTCTCTATGGGATATCTCAGAGCATCTGAGCTGACAGAACTCGTTTTCACTCGCATGGCTTGAACGGGAATGTAGGTCCCAGCTTACACAAGTTTTCAACCAAGATCTCTGGATTTTGAAACAGCTTCAGAGATGTTGTAACTCATTGAGCTTTTTTAACATATTTTTTTAAAAAAGTTAACATTCCCCTAGGTTGTTTATTCTTTTTCCATGAGCATCCTCAAAGACTTCAGTTTATGTTTTTACATCATTAATAATTCCATATAGACATCAGAGCCACAACTGAAAGTTATTATAGCAGATTCCAGCAAACACTTGATATTTTACAAGTCTTCAAGAAAAAGCTACTTCTCCTTGAAACAAAACACAGTCTTCTGTCCTAAAGTATAGCAGGATATACCATGTGCCCTCAAAATCTCTTTTTTGTTATTCCCTGAAGAAAGCTCCTATTCACTGAGACTACAGCAGCACAACTTTGCTTTTATTTTTCTCAACATGATCTAAGTGGAAATAAGCAAACAGTAATTTTAGACAGCACCATGCATAAGGAGTAGATATTTATACAAAACAGAGGAAGCAGACTTCCATAGTGCTCCTGCACACTCCTTCCAGCTGCCTCATCCCCTCTGACAAGCAGAGCTTTTTGATCCCTCTCCATTCAGCCTCACCACCTTCCTTTAAAGCAGCAGCACTCTGTTGCTCTATTTGCTCATGCACAGACTCAGCCAGCTTCCCTCAGTGATTTCATCTTGTGGCCCAACAGCCTGGAACCCTTATTTAACTGAAAAGAGCTTCATTAACTTTCTGGTTTACACAAACTAAGCACTTGAATGGCAGAATATTTGCAGACCAATATTTACTATCTAGGCATGCCATGCAACTCAGGTACTTTGCACTCTAAAACTGGCAAAAGGATTCAAAGATTTTTTTTCATTAAAACTTGTGCAGTGTTTGTTGTTTTTTTTTTTTGTCTGCTTCTTGCCCTCTCCCTTTTTTTTTTTTTTTTCTGTAACTGAACCATTACCTTCCCCTCCTTGTTTCTGAAAGAAAGGGGAAGAAGCTTGTGCATGTACATATGGAAGATCCATGTTCATGATTCAGTGAGAAGTTGCAAGCTCAGAATCAGTTTTCCATGTCATACAATTTTCTCTTAGCTCCTCTGTGAATCTGAAATTACATCAAAAACCAACAACAAACTCCTGAAGTCAGCTCACACTTGCTGAGGCTCACAAGGATTGCTGTAGCCACCTCAAGGCTGACACAACCCTAAGGACCTACTGCCACCCCCAAACATTTCTGCTCCACAAGGCCTCCATTAGCCCCTAAGTTCCTGCAGGCACCAAATTACAACAGCCACAAGTTAAAAATGCTTAAAGGCAATAGACACTTTAACATTCATTGCTTTTGATGACTGCATTACGAATCATACACCTTTAACAAGATAAAATAAAGAAGTAGGTTACCTGGAGTTAAAAGAATGACTGACATAGTGATGAGTGAACAAACAACTAGAATCACCAGCAGCGCAATAGCAATTCCCTTCCAGTTCCTCTGCGGAGGGCTGTTACTTCCAAGTTCCTACAGGAATGGAAAAAAATGAAATAAAAGGAAAAGACCACATTTCATAAACGTGCATTTCCAGAACTATTAGTGATAGGAAAATTGCTCTGTGCACGCTCATAATCACAGAACGGGAGGCGATCGTGATCCCTCCCTTTTCCACAGCACACAGAGTCATCCAAAGGTGTGCAACTCTCATGCTTTTTTAATAGATCTCTTTCTTTTTTATAAATATACATATGTAATTTTACACCCCTAAGAGACAATCAAATGATCCTATGCAAGCTGTCCAAAGTACAACTGGTGTTAAAATGTCCTGAACATAAACTTCAGGACAATATCAACTAGCAGTTTATAAGATAATTACAGAAATGAAAGTAGCAATTTACTGTAATTCTACCTAACATGGTATGGACCATAAAGGTTTAAATACACATTCTTTTTAATGCACTCTATTAAACTTATTTGTAATGGAAAGCATTAGCAAAACTGCCTGAGGCTGCAAGTATTACATCTGAAGCTACCAGCCCTTTTTCTCTATGCAGTAGATCAACTGTAAACTGCTCCCCTATTAGTTATAAAAAAACAACAGTAGCTTATAACAAATGTTAAATGAATGCTTCTGTAACTACCAGTGCACTTAAGCCTACATCCTCTGTGGTTACACGTTTAATTCCTGCCAGGCACCATTTACATTTTTTCAATAATGGCAATGCATTGCCCACGTTCATAGTACAGTTTGAGATTAAACAGCATATAAACAATAACACAACAAAACTAGTAAAATTGATTCTTACAACCCCAACCTTCTCTCACAGAAAACAATATTTTTTCCATCTAGATTTGGCAAGCAGAAATGTTTCTCTGCCACAATTGCATGTGTCTTAGTATCTCAAAATTAAATGCAAGATTGCAAAAAAACAAACCCAACCCACCTCTTGCTATGTTTTACAATCTTCCAAAAGCATGGTAAAATTTTTTCACATATACATTATTTCATTTTGCATTTCTGGATTATAATGAGTGTGCCATGGGTAAATCTTAACAGAAAATGGCAATGTTCTTGTGCCTTGGCTCACGTACACCATTTCAGCATCACACATCAACCACAGCAGCAATAGTGTCTTTAATTTTTTAATGTTGTTTTTTTAATCCCTTGCCAGTTCGTTTCTACCTATAAAAGACAGCTTCTCTCCCTGGTCCTCTTTTCCAGAAAATAAAAGGGTAATTGCCCAACACAGTCTCTAAGCAATCCCACAGGGAATTCTCACAGCAGTCTTCAGCACATCACAGCTCCCAGAAAGGAATTTCTCCACTCCCCAACACACCTTCTGCCCACTGGACCCATCATCCTGCCCAGCCTGCCTGAGATTGCTCATTTTTGAGATTTTTAGCCTCACCAGAGTGGAAGGGCAGCCATTCAGCCCCTACTCCCATCTGGTCACCCCAGGAGCTGCTCCCTCACCTGAGAGGTGCCAGCCTGCCCCTCCCCATACCCAAACCCAGCCAGTCCTGTCAGAATCACTGAGCCCTTTTATTGCCACAGGAATCTCCTCCTGGCTGGTGACACTGACCCAGTGCCAGGCAATGGGTGATGTCCAACCACAGCCTGCAGAACTATTTGTGGCCAATCCTTCCCACACTGAACTCTGCAGCTTTCCCAGGATCTTGTGCCGAAGAACCTGATTACCACACCCAACAACACACCTGAGATACCTGTGGGATTTCTACTGAAGTTCAGGACTCCTGTCTTCAGCTCCCAGGGGAAAAAAATGGTGTTAGCAGGAACTCCTGGCATCTGTCTCCTTTCTCCACCCCGTTGCCCCAGCTTCCCAACCACTTTCAAGCCTGCCTGCTTCCCTCATTTTCTTTCCTACCTTGTGAAATACTAATTACCACAGCCTGTGGAGCCTCAGACAGACCTTCAAGGCCTCCATGGCTGCTTCATCAGCCCCTTTGGGCATCCCTAGGTTATGAGCATCCTGTGGTTCCATCCTCTCTGGACAGCCCTGGTCACGCTGATACTGCAGGGATCCACAGCTCTTCCACCAAAATACAGAATTTCTGTATTGAATTTCTGTGTCCTGCAGGTGAACTAAGCTATTATTTTCCCTTAAGAATTATTTTCAAGTGTTAATAGCACAGTCTAGGAAACACAAACTTATTCTAAACATCACAGTATAAGCCTTATTTAAATGACACCTGACAGAATCCAATTTAAGGCAAGAACTAGAAGCTCAAAGAAGCAAGAGGTGGTGAGAGAACTGTAGTTTCCCTCAGAGCATCATGAAACCCTTTTCTAAAACACTGACTTAAAATGGCAGAAGCTGGACAAATTGATGAATGTACCAAAGCTTCTAAAAAATGTACCAAGTCCTCATCATTCACAAGGTTCTTTTCTGCAGACATGAATATTGTTCAGTTTCTAAAAATAAAGCTTCATTTTAAATACTTCTGCAAATTTGTGCCAGGAGAAGATCAAAGAGATGAATCAAGTCATGAGCATACAAAGCTTATTGGTACTCGCAGAAAGAAGAGTTTCTAGCTAGCTGAAAACTTGGAGAGTGGCATAAAAAGATGGACTTGTCTCAAATTAAGATATTTGGGTTTAATATTTGGATAAAAACTACAAGTTGTATAAAATTATTATATAAGAAATTATTAAAGGTCATGATGATGTTTTGATATTGAGTGACAATATTCTTGTAAGACATTTATGAAGTTACTGTACACAAACAATATTTGATGAAATATTAGAAAAATTACTATAATAAAGTGAATTCATAGCACAGTCAGTACTGAGGGCATCTCCAATTAACTTTTTTCATGCTAACCAATGCAACTCTTGGACTGTAACCTACAAAGCTTTAAAACAGTGTAAGTTCTTCAACAATAAAATATTTTTAGTTTTGTGCTGCTTTTTAAAATGGCCATAAGCAAAAAGCAGTTAAATAGATTTTTGGACTGTGTATCACTGGCAAGGCAGAAGCTGTGATTTCTGAGTGTGACAAGTAGAGGCATTCAAGAGCAAGCATCACAGAGAGTCATACAATGAGAAGCTTTTGACACCCTGTAGTTTCCCCATAACTATCTGCTAACTGGCACATAACAACAATGCAGACACAGATGGAGATTTAAGGATTTAATCTTCTAAAAAGGCTCTTTTTATTAATGTGGTTTGAAAAAATACCAACTCTTGAATATGGATGGTGGTTTATATATAACACTACCTATAATGTTATTATAGATTTTACAGTCTAACTTAATGAATCAGAAAATGGCTGCACAAAGAATAATACAATTCCAAGTTTTCTCATTATTTATAGTAGCTTTTCCACAAACCATTTAATTGCGTCGTTGCCAAAAAAAAAATCCTCAAGTAATAGATATTTCTGAATGCAATTTGTGACTGAGTAATACCTCAGCAAAACATAGCTACAAAGAGAAAAATTAAACACGGCGTGCACAAAACCACTGTACACCAACATTAGAGATTCCAATGGCTGCTGCTGCTGCCAAATGCTAAAGACACATTTACCAAGAGCTTACAAGCACTCACCATCAGGAATCTCAATGCATGCAACCAAAGCACAAAGCCTAAACTTTCTGCTCTGAGATTGTCTCCATTCAACCTCTCTTGAAAAGATTCCCAAAACACTGGTCTTACAAAAGCATGTACTATGTGTGTGATACAGCACTACAGAGGCTGCAAATCCTGCAGCAGTAACCAAAAGAAAGGTTAAACCAAAAACCTGCAGAGACTGGGTATGAGAGGGAGGACAGGTTGAGGCTGTCAGAGGAAAACATGAGTCATTTCAACCCTTCTGCATCCCTTTGTGCTAAATCCCACTGCAAAACAAGGTGTTTCAGAAGGAAATGATGAAAAAAAATATATCCAACAAATATGCAAAGAAAATACAATTCAAATAGGCTGAAGCACCTTTCTCTCCTTTTCCAGGCTGCTTTCAAAATATATAGTCCATCTCCAAACACAGTTTACAGGCTGATGATGAACTGATTCACTACAAGCATGACAACCTTTCAAGCAGCAGCAAGACATGGCTTTGAATATCACAATCTATGGCACAGAATCATAAACAGTTTGGGTTGGAAGGAATCTTAAAGATCAGCTGTCTCCTCCCAGCAGACCAGCTTGCTCAAAAGCCCATCCAGACTGGCCTTGAACATTGCCAGGAAACCCACAGCTTCTCCCAGGAGCCTGTTCCTGTGCCACATCCTCACAGTGAAGAATTTCTTACATTGAATTCAAGCCTGTCCCCTTCCAGTGCAAAGCCATTCTCCCTTGTTCTGTCACTACAGGCCCTTGTAAAAATCCCTCTCCAGCTCTCCTGTAACCCCCTTAGGTACTGAAAGTTTGTCTAAATTTTTCACAGAGCTTTCACTACTCCAGGATGAACAGCCTCACCTCTCTCAGCCCGTTTCTGCAGGAGCGGTGCTCCAGCCCCCTGAGCATCTTTGTGACCTCCCCTGGATTGCCTCCAACAGGGTCCACACCCTTCTCACCCCGGAGGCCCCGGAGCTGGAGGCAGCTCTGCAGGTGGGGTCTCCCCAGAGCAGGGCAGAGAGGCAGAATCCCCTCCCTGCCTCCCCTGCTGTCCACAGAGCTTTGGATGCAGCCCAGGGTGCAGCTGGATCCCTGCCCCGCAGCTGCACACAGCTGGGTCATGCTGAGCTTCCCATTCACCAGCACCCCCAAATCCTCCTCCTCAGGGCTGCTCCCAATCCATTCTCTGCCCAGCCTTTATTTGTGCTTGGAATTGCCACAACCCATATGGAGGACTTTGCACTTGGCTGTGTTGAACTTGAGCACAGGCCCATCTCTCCAGCCTCTCAGGGACCCAAGCATGTCATGTGGGACAGGGCCAGAAGCCTTGCACAAATCCATGGCACTTGCTTTTCCCTGATACGTCAATGCTGTAACTCTGTCCTAGAAGGCTGTAGTCTCATTCAGCAGTTCTGAGTTTTTCTCCTTTATTTTTGAATGAAATACAAGATCCTGACACAGATGTTTCCCTTTTAGAATAAAAAACTATGAACTTGCCTCCATAATGGCTGTATTACACAAGACTGTAAAAAGAAGGCCTGGCCCAAGTTCCTATTACAATAGAAATAAAAAAATAAACTACATTCCATTAGATTTATTTCATATAAAAATATGTTTTATCTCTTTGCACAAAAACGCACATATTTTAACTAGCATTGGGGATATCGATTTGAGAAAAAGAATCACTCAGAATTAAGAGATGTAGTAGAACACACAAAAAACTTTCAAATATTTCCATATTCCTATCTAAATAAACATACAATCTTTCTTGTAAGCAGCATAACCAGAAAAAAAATCACAGCTTCCTTCCTAAAGCTTATCGAGTCACACAGTTTTATTGCTAATCAATGAGGATAAAAAGTCTTTAAGACACAATTTTTCCAGGAAGTGTGTACAACTAAGGTTGTTGTAAGAGAACAAAAGGTCAGAAAATATTGGCATAACATGCTGCATTAGTAAGTCAGGTTTCTGAATTATCCTAACAGCATTTTCCGGATTTCTTGGAAAAACCTTTGTGTAAACCACAGTACAATTTCCACCATGGAAATAATGCCAGAAGCAACAGGAGAATGCCTGGTGGAAGCAGGCATGTGGAAGGGCACTGGCCAAAGCCTGAGGACTACTGAGTGCCTCTGCCAGGCTTTTCCAGAAGACATTGGGTAGCTAAAATGCAGCATCTCCTTTGGGGGAAGAAAAGAAACCCAAACCTTCAGAGACAAGCTAACCCTGAGAGCTGGCATTTAACCAAACTGCTTTTCCTCATAGAACTCCTGCCCATGCTGCATCAACTCAGCTGATAAATGGTGGGATGAGCCAAATGCAGAAAATATGCATTTCTCTATAAAAATTAAGAACAAGAATTCAAGCAGTTTCAAGATTTCAGCTGAGTTCAGCTCAAAAACTGAAAGCAGAGATTCTGCCATAATTTCTGCATCCCAGAGTGAACTTTACCAGGCTGACGTGCCCGACAGTCCAGGTCTGCAGACTCACATTGGTGTTTACCCCAGGACTGGTTATTTGGAACACAAAACCCACCAGCCCTGAGCTGCAGCAGTGTCTGGTGCTTGCCTGGTTTTGTGTTGAGGCAGGTGAGAGATCTTAGAGGCGCTTTGGGCTGTAGCAGATTTGGGCTGTAGCAGATTTAGGCTGTAGCAGTTTCTGCCAGCATGGCATCTTCTGATGCCTTGAATAAATCATCTGCTTTCTTTTGTCTTCTTTTCTTTTTTTTTTTTTTTTATGCTGTTCTGTCACCAGGACAAAGACTACAGAGAAAAGCACTAAGAAAAATCACAGCCCCCTCCTTATTTTGGCAAGAATTTCAGGGGCAAAGTGCATTAGAGTAGGAAAAGCAAACATAATTTGCTTTGCAGTAGGAATGAGAATAAGCTTCACTCTTCAGCTCAGATGTAATCACAACAATATCACTTCATTAAACTCTTTCCATCTGCATTCCCCAAACATAAAGAAAAGGTGACAAATGAAAAAAAGACGAATAATTTCATGTCACATCTCAGGTGTTTTAAAAGACAGACTCAATACACTTTTAATAGAAAGATTGCAGTCTTTCCAAAGCTCTTTATAGAGCTGGGCTTGCAACTGATATTAAGTACTACCTGCCCTGGGTTGGCAGTGTGCTATTTGAAGGGAAATTACCCCAGCAAGCTTTCTGATTTTGTGATTAAGTGATTGTGTCCATTGCTTTCCAGCTGTTTTGGACTAATCCCATGGCCTAGATAGCAAGAGAGATTAAAAGACAGATCCACAAAGTGGCACAGGATAGTTCTAATCCATTTGCATAAGTACCTATCATTTTCATCCCTCATGTTCCCTTTACAATCCGCTGTGTTATAAGATCCTGTTGCTACAGTTCTTGTCTCAATGATTATGGTCACACAATTGCTTTCCCCGGTCAATAACTTTATTCATGAAAACATTGGCACTTCTTTTCAGAGTCATTGTAAAATGCCACTTTCAGAGGAATGCAGGATTCTGTCAGCTCTGTGGATAACTGGCATTTTAAAAAGAGAGCAGCTTGTCAGCAATTACCCTGCTCAGAACTGGTGCAGGGTTTGGATACGGGAACAATCTGTCTTCATATTTTTATTTCTTTGGGTTGCACTGGTAGAACAAAGCCCTCCTTTTGCAAAGCCAAATTATAAACAAACCCAGACCCAAATAACTTAGAAAAACCCAAACCCACCCCTCCTCAGTAAAAATAAACTAAAACAAATGCGCACATATAAGTTATTCTGAGAAGCGTTAACCACTTGCACTGGTTATTAACCTTAAAAACATGTTGTGCTTTCTTTCAGCTTGATCTTTTTTGCTCTAAGCAGAGAGATCTTTTCCTTCAATGGACCTTCAAGTGCCCATTTGTGAACTGGATTTTGGTTATTTGGGGTATTTTGGAACAGCTTTGTCAACACCCTTAGTTCCAACTACTCACAAAACAAAGGACCAGAAACATTTATGGAATCTACTTAGTGTATTATGGCCAGCATTAAGAATACATTCCACATCTTCCCACTCATTTTGCACTGTACCTTGACAATGAGCTAGCTATTACATTAGACAAACAAGTAAAAGCTTAACTTCTAAAGCATCCTGCTAAAACCCTTGTTCAAGGCCTAATCACAGCAGATGAGCTTAAACCCCAGGTCATTATTTCTGCATGTAATAAATACAGAAGCAGAGATGGATCAGCACAACTGATCAAAACACCAGCACTAGTGAAAATTTGTGGCCATCTGTTTTGTTTTTTTCTACTCAAAACAAACCATTCAATTCTGCTTTTTTTTGTTGTTGTTGTTCAATTCAAACAGGGAGGGGGAAGTAAACTATCACAGTGCTCAGTGTTAAAGAAACTACGTAAAATGCAGGCCATGAAAAATACTGCCATAAGCACTGCTGAGTAGCTGGGGCAGAGGGAGACTTGAATAAAGTAACAATGGATGACAGAACTGGTTTGTATCTGAAAAAAAGAGCAGTCACAATGTAGAGACAAGCTGAAGCAGACAAGGGAGCTCCTCAGGCTTTCAGGAACTGGGCTGAACACTTCGATGGAGAGGGGCAATGCCAGCATCACAGGCAACTTCACTGAGCCTCAGGATTTCAGAGCTGTTATCCCTTTTCATCCTGTGTTCACAATCTTTTATAGTCTGTTTCTAACAAAGTTTCAGAAGTAGGAATACTGTACTCTTTCTTTCCAGTCCAGCAGAAATACTCGGAGAGTTGGGAAGAACAAAGTTCTGACAAGATGTAAGGAGGCATTTTGAGACTCAGAAGCAAGGAGGGACACGAAAGCTACAGGAAGCCACATATGGGGATTTCTGCAAGTTCCTCAGGATGACAGCTAATGAACAGCTGCTTTATTAAATATGACTCCAACCTCCCCTGCAAATCTCACCTCCAAACAGAAGGTTGTCCAGAGGAGTGAGCCTCACACTCCTCTGGGGGGCTGAGGCTCACCAACAGCTCTGCTCTGATTTCAGGTTATGTTCCTTGTGTCCTCACCAGACCAAACCCCCAATACTCACACCATGCTACGGGTTCCTTTCCTCACACCAGTCTCATCTGGAAGCTAATGAGATTTTTGTCTGATTAGGAAAAGCCACCTCTGTATCTCAGAGACTGCCTGTGAGATTCCATGGAAATAAAGCACAAGATTCATTTCCAGTGAGCCCATGCAGCATCAGCATCTACAGGAAATCAGCACCTCATTTGCCATGATTAAAGAAAATTCTTAGAAGTATTTTACTAAAGTAAGGTGAAGGACAGAAAAAGATGACAAAGCAGCAGGCATAAATATGATTTTATCTAGGTTGCTATGATGTAACACAAGAAACCTGTATAAACACTGGCACAGCCATTTATTCCCAAAAAGGTATTTTCACATATTCCTATTGATCCCAATTTTACTGAAATGTCTCCCATTCTTATCACATTACCGAAAAATCCCCCAATCAAGCAAAATAACAGATCTCAAGAAAAAGAGACTTAAAAAAAAAAAATGAATACAGGCTATCCGTGTTGCATACCTATAGATCTTTCTACAGCTATAACAAAGTTGTTCGCTAGAATTTGTACTTTTCATTTCCTAGAAACAAAGTTTTACTTTGCCTGATTGCTTTAAAAAAAAAAGTCTTTAACACATATTTTTATTTCCCAATATATTGGCAAGGTTCCATAACAGATGATTTTTAAGACTGACATCAACAATTTCAGCATTAATAAGCAGATCTGTTGGACAACACAACACTGCAGATCACTGAAGGTTAGATAAACAGCAAGGGTTACCAAACTTCAGCAATGTCATAAAGTCATATTCAGATCTATGCCACAGAATTTTACAATACAAATTTAACACAGTGCCCCTATTTTTAATAGTAAAAAACTGCACTGGTGAGTGACTTTCAAGTAAGTTCACTGTTAGATTAGAAAAAACAAAATTGGCTTTTGGAGTTTCTCACTGGTCAGGTACCTGTACACATGCTTAATTTTATGCCATTTAAGAGTCCTGGAGCATAGATCTGACAGAAATTTTTTTTAGATGAATGAGATTAAATCAGGATTTATCAAACTATGGAACACATTTTTAAAGGTTGTTTTGCAAATTTACATAAATATTTTTCTATTTGTTTTCAGATTTACATATAAATTACATGCAAACAAAACAAGTAATATAAATCCAAATGTGCCTTAATGACTCTGTGCGCATATACATATGGACAGGCAGGCACATATCACTGAATATATATACAGATAAATATTATTCAAGGCAACACTCCTATAAATAAATAAAAGTGTAAATAAACCAAGGAGAGTCAGAAAAGGGAACACACACACAATCTCTGTGTTTAGAGGGATCTAAGGCAGTAGAAAGTTATATGAATTTCCCAAGCTTAGGTGAGAATGGGAAACCAGCAACTCATTATGTAAATATTTGTCAACAAAACTGTAGCAAGCACAATTACTCAGTCAGTATGACTGGACTCTAATTGGAAATTTATCATTTAGTTTTTCCCAGTCTACTTCACCATTAAATCACCTGGATTTTCAGGAAATGGAATTCCATTTAAAGCAGTGGAATACTATGATTCCACGATCAGAAATAAAGATTTGGTCTCCTCCTGCACTTTTTAAGAGAAAAAAACCAGAGAGGTGATCAGGAAATTTGTAGATTTAATACATTATGCTACATTATATAGAGTTAATATATATATATAATGACCCAGAAGAGCCAAGATCAAATTTCACTAAAAAACAGTGTAAGTCCTCACAGCACTAAGGACATCACATTTTTCCAACACTCATACACACATATAGAGCTTATAAAAAAGCATTTATAGAAAGACAATGGGTCGCAAAATCATCTCTTAACATATATTCCACTCAATTAAAAAGCAACTTTAGTACTGGGAGGAAAAACCATCAGCAATTTCTTGGCTGTTTTACCAGATTCATTGATTTTTTTGGTATACTTCCAGATAATGTAAAAATCCAGCTTTTCTTTCCCTGCAAATCATTTTACCTAATGGCCAAACCTACCTACATAAAACACCTCAAAAGTCATTTATCCATTATGTTTCTTTGGGAAAGGTGAGCCACCCTGTAAGAGTCAAGATGTTCCTGTTGGAAAACTTTTCCAGATGCTGTTTTTACTGAAAAGCAAAGAAATGCACAGATACACGAAGGACTGCTCTAGCAAAGCCTGGACATTCTAAAGAGTAACTCAAATGAACCTTTGATTGTCGGGAAAAATAATCTCTAATATAAGGATAGTGCCAAGAAAAGCAGTGATGTTGTCAAGCACTCCATACATGCTCTATTATTTTTACCAATAAAAGTGAGAGCATATCACTATTTTAGAAATTTTGGCAGAAATCCATCCAAACTAGGAGTTTTGACTTAAAGAAATGAATGGCACCTTTCATTTTCTCCAGAGTAAAGTCTACTTTCTGTCTGATTCCAATGTCAAATAAGGCAAGGATGATCTCCATAAAACACATAATATCTATTTCTTTTGGGTCTCTTGCCATTTAAAAGTCAGAAGACTTTAAATAATTAGAGTTCTGATAAACAGAGATGGAAGAGAAAGATCTTACCAATGCAGAAGTGGGTACCTGCTTTTGGCAGAGCTGTTACACTGAGGTGGATGAAAAGTTCCAAGCAGCCCTGTCACTGAATTTTCCATGAATGCACTGGAAGTTCTACACATCCAGTACTCACAACAGGCACTCAGATCAAAATCTCTCCTTGGCTCTGGGCTTTAATATAAGAGCCAAATAATTCCTTCAGATCCACTTCAACAGCTCCTACTGAAATGTCTGGAGGCAAATATTTGACTCAAATGAAGGTTGCTGGGCTATGAGAAAGGCTGCAACACTGTGGTTTTCTTTTATTCTATAGGCCTTAAATAAAATGGAGTCTCATGATGCTCCATGATTCCTCAGATTAATAATTTTAAAAGTATCAACCTTCATTTCCTTTTTCTAAATACTTGCTCACTTTTTAACAAGAATGAATAAACATATTCAGTGTGTACTCAGAAACAAGCTGCTAGAAGTCAGAATCCAGACCTATATCACTAACTAAATTGAATTATTTAATTAATAAGGTACAAAAGGAATTTTCCCAGATTTATTCCATGCAAAAATGGGTTCACAGGTAACCTTGAATGTTCATAAAATATAAACCACTTTCAGAGCAAAAACAGGAAAAATTAAAAGAAAAAAAAAACAAATTAAACAAACAAACCACCCACAGAACAGAAGTCTGGATTTTGTCACAGATAAGTGGCAGTGATTAACAAATATACTTTCAAACTGATGGAAACTTGCCAAGAATTGGTTTTTAGCTAATTTACAAAACAAGAACTGCAACAAAAGTGTTGGGGTGGTTAATACTTGACTTCTGCAGGAAAATTTCCTTCTTCACTCTTTGTGTTGATTTTATATCTGCGGGGTTTCTTCCTGTTTTCTACAGCTCATAGCCCTGCATGCTCCTTATTTCCTCCCAAGTAACTGAATAATTTTTTACATCCCTGTCTCCTTTGTGTAAGCAACTTATGAAATTTCCTGGAAGCAGCTATATTACAACTCTGAGATTGCAACTTTAGGCAGCTCTAGCTGTTCCCACAGGATTGAAATCTTGAGGAATATTAAAACTAGCAAAGCTCCTTGAAGCTGACCTGACACACACCAAGTGATAAAGCCAGCAGCTGGCTGCAAGGGATTTCTGACAACAGGGGCCCTTGGAAGAAGCAACTCCTCAAGTCACAGCGTGTGGAGATGTGCAGCCAAGTCCCCGTGGCTCTCTGCTGGGCACAGGGTATGGAAAATAAAAACCAGCACTAAAGGAGCTCTTGTGCAGCACCTTGAGTGGGAAAACAAAGCCCAGCAACTGCACTCCATCCTTTCTAACTTCTCCACATAATCAGAATACATGAAAAAAAAAAAAAAAAAAGCCAACAAACCAAAACCCCAAGAGCAAAACAAACCAGAAGTGGCTCTGACAAAGCTGACTCAGACCCAAGTTGTTCTGATGGACCAACTGGTTGAAAATCTGGTATTTCCCCACCTCTGTCCCCAGTGTTACTGCTCATCACAAGCCACACAAATCTCTCCATCACACTCTTAGCAACAGAGGAGCCCAAGGCATTTTTCTGTGCACAGTTTGCTCACCCAGACTTGATTAGGGGTTAATGGGGACAACTGTGATTTTTTAAAGATTATTTTGTCACGAAAACTAACGTCAATAAAAGCTCCGCTTCTAAAATCCAATCAGTCATACTTGATGATGGAACACTATTTCCATTAATGCTTTCTACAGAAGCCTTTGAGAGCAAAAACCATCACTTTTCACATATTTGAAAGTAAAATAAAAATATTAATCTCATCAGTTCTACCTGTCTACAAGAGAATGTTTGGCAAAACAACATGATGCTTTAATTACGTGATGTTTCAGCATGGTGCAGCAAGAGAAATTGAAGCAATACATCTTATAGAAGAAGAACTTGAAGTTTCTAATCCAGTACAACAACTGCATATCTACATTGTTAAAATTGATCTCAATTAAAATATATCAAAATGGTTGATTATGTACCACAGTTGGAATGTAGTAAATGTTCTTCTGACCTAGGAAAATTAAAACTTTGGTAATAATCAATCCATTATTTCCCCTAGAAGGGGAGTATGCATACATTGTTCTATTTATGCTTCATACTGCAAACAGGATTTTGCAAAAGGATTGAAGTCCGACATTTTGACTTGATGATTTTATTACCTGTGTAATTTCATTCTATGCGTTTAGGAGGAGTATTTACCTCTTACTACATGCAGAAAGTTGGATTGATTTTTAAGAATGGAAAAAAAGGATAAAAATAGCAGACATCTGAAAACCTCCAAGAGGATAATGAAGAGTTTTACAACGTACAACTGCAACAACAGCAATTGTACATGTCAGCTTCTGAAACAAGAAGCTACTAAAAATATACAAAGTAATTCTGGGTGTCCCTACCGAAGTGGGAATCAAAAATTGCAGTTTATCCAAAAGCTGTCTCACTACCACTCACTATCTACCCCCAAGTGTACCACCCCTCTCTGAATATATCTCCATCAGTAGCCAACATACTGCAAGGCATTGCAGTAAGAATGTTTCATTTTCTGGTTTTTATGCACTCCCTGTGGTGATTAGTTGCATATTTAGGTAACCCTGCAAGTGAGCAACGAAAAAAACCCTTGGTGCTTTTGTCAATAATTTATTTTAAAGCTGCAACTTCAAATATTTAAGCATACCAAGCAAGAAAAGGGCGTAAGCTGTGTAAAAAAAAAAGAAAATGAGACCCATTCATTTCCCACTCTGTAATTACTGTGATAATGTGAAGATTACAAAGAAAAGAAAAACGTATTATTCAGACTACGAGTCGAGCTGTTGTTGCAGGACAGAGGAGAAGAATCAATCAATGCCTCAACTTCAGCCACTGCATGGGAAGGGCCCACAAACAATCCCTGGCAGCTCCCATCCTGAGCTCCCAGGCAGGCTGCACATCTCCTCGTGCTCTGAACTGAAGGTGCAATAGGTGTGCTCTGACTGCAGCCAGGTTGATTTGCAGACTTCACCGGGTAATTAGGCGGAAGAGTGGAAGAAATCATCAGGACAACTAATCGTGGCTTAAATGTTACAGTTTCTGAAATCTTTGTCAGACAGGAATGAAGAGGCACGAGGAAAAGTGGAAACTCACTCAGCTCAAACAGCACAAGTAACCATGAACAGTTCTACCTCCCCTGTGATCCCTTCCTTTTGTTTTTATGAAAAAATAAATTATAATCAGGCCACCCTCTTCTCAGAGGAGAATATCTTCATGACCCACATCTATCCTGATGCCTGCACCTGAGCAGCCCATCAATGACAGCCAGCCAAGGGCAGCTCTAGGGACTATCAGATGGCACCAGCACATAAACCTGCATTTAAAGAAACAATGATCACATTTGCAATTATAGATCCGATTTTCAATCATACACCTTTTATGGGTCACTGTCTTCTGAGATTACAACAGTAATTTTCACACCTGAAAATTAGACTGAAAATCATAGGATGGGTAAAACTTCATGAAGTCCTTTATCAGCTATAAGTGGCTCTGAACCTGACTGCTGTTTAATGTACCAGGTGACAGAGATGATACAAGGTCAAAGGAGAATAAAACACATGGAGTATAAAAATTTTCCATCACAGAAGCACCATGATTATCTAAAAATGAAGAGAGGCAAAATATGACTATGTAGTGCATTTCAATTTTGTTTTATTCTCATTTACGATTTTTTTCATCTTAATTGTCAGATTTCTGTCCACATCTATATCCAAACTGGTATCATGGTTTTCCAAAAGAATGGAAAATTCAGGGAAGCAAAAACCTACAGAAATTCAAAATATTGTACAACTGGCAAATGTAGGTGCCTAAAGCTTCAGGAAATCCTCACATTTTAAAAAGTTTTCGGTTGACTGAGAACAGCAATCACCTTGTAGTGTAAGTTTTTTGCTTTAATAGTGAGTGCTTGTCCATCTTAGCAGAATAAAACCAATAGAATAAAATTAATTTGGCACTATTTTAAGGGATCTTTTTGACTCATTTACCAAGTCCTTGGAAGGTTTTTCATTTTGTCATTTTGCCACAGAGGTAATCATCCAGAAGAAAGACTAAGGAACATCACAACTCTGGTCTACTCAATTCTTCACAAATGAGGCACTAAAAATGACCACCTGAGTTGCAATTGCTACCAGTAGTTTTTAATAATTCTTAGATTCATACATCTTGCTGCTTTACAATACAATAACCAAGTTCAGTCTTCAGAAGTATCTACTCAAGCCTTTTGAAAATTGCCACTACTGTCTTAAGTCTTCCCTTTAAATTACTAAAATCCTCACTACCACTCAATTCCTTCAGAAATTAATTTTCTTTATTCTCTTTGGTAAAACTGTAATAATTCACAGAGAACATTTGGTATAGCAGGTGACCAAAATTTCATTCCCCTTCACATTTTAGCCCATTATTCTACACTTACTCTTGGTTTTGTTACCCCTAACATTCATAGAAAAGAGTTTAAATTACCTTCTTTTCTTCAACAGTTCTACACTGCCTCTCATCTTTACCTGCCCACATTTTACAGACACCATATAACTACCTCTTCCCTTCTACAATTCTCATTTTCAATGCATTAGAGTTTTACTGTCTAGAGGTATAAGTAGTTCTATTAACTCCAGTGACCATTAAGAACTGGAAAGGTAAAGCCAAATCACTGTTTCACCAAATGCTTGTGGCCATAACTTCTAACATTTCTAAACACATATAAGCACATAGAGCTTTCTTTGAAAAGAACTACATTAAATGATTTTTTTCCTCTATTTATGAACAATGTTGTGTTGTAAAGTTAATCCATGGTCAAGAAACTACATTTTATGCAAAGAAAAAAAAAATCTTAAATAGTAAGATTTAGACATCATTTTAATGATCTTCAAAGCTATAATGGCTATGGACCTGATAAGATTGTTTTGGCTGCTCCAGCAGAGAGGCCAGGCTGAGCCCTGGGGTTTGCTCATCAGGGATGTGCCCACAGTGCTGCTGTGGGAACCACGCAGAGCTCCCACAGAGCCTCCAGCACCTCCTGCACCTCTGCAGTGCCTCCAGCACACAAGGCAAAGACAACTTTTATTCCATCCAAACATCCGATAATCTCCAGGATTTATCAGCTAGCATCAAAAAGGATTTGCCAAAAAAAAGCAGCGCTGCCAATCAAATGAAATCCTCACAATTCTGTGCTGTTGAAGACCAAACTTTTTTTCTATCAACTCGCTCTTTTGTTCTAATATTGTATTTTTCGAATGAAGGAAGCACATTATGGGTCTTTGCACCATTGACAAGGAAATACTACAGTATATTAAAACTTTATTCACCCACAATGAACATCTGCGTAACTAAAATACAGCACAACTGACCTAGAAAGATGATACTCCTTCACCTCCCCACAGCAACAACCAAAACTTCAAAATGGTAAAAACAAGGAGCTTTAAAAAATGTAAATGAATTG
>JAWWMU010000243.1:7618165-7632072 GCA_035048155.1 Cinnycerthia olivascens | reverse complement strand
GGACAGAGGTAATGAATAAATGAGTATTCAGGATGAGTTCATTATGCCACTGCAGCAAACTAGCCTGCCCTGTCTTTGAGATGGATGTGTTTGCTCTCAGTTGAACGCTGTAGAGTAAATATCAGAGTTCAAAGTATTCCAGAAGAACCTGAAGTCAGGGAAGGTAATCTGCAGAACAGCAGCAATTTCCAAAAGTATTTACTATTAATTAATTACATGATTGAGAAAACTTGCTAGCAAGCTCAATGAGCTTTCAGTTACTAAAAAAACCCATTAGCAGTCTACCTTTCTTTAACCTTAAAAGTTGCAAAAATCTACTCAAATTTGCCAATGATATCACACGAAGCCATTAATTCTTCTACTGTCTTATACATTTTTAATTATTTATTTTGCACAGTGCATCCACTGCACTGTTTCTCAGTTGAACTAGAGATGTTCTTGGCAGATAACCTAAACAGCTTCCAAAGGAAAACTCTTCCAAACTCAAAACAAACTGCAGGTGCCCCAGTCAGCATAACACTCTACACATCCTGCTGGAACTTGGTGCACATGCAGAAAAGTATATTGTATATATATATATATGTATATTAAAAATGACTTTTAGAAGTCTGAAATCTCACTGAAATTATTATAACTATTATTCATTAATATTTATAGGTATTCTTTTGTTTAAACTACACAATATTAAGTAAATATTGTTTATATGAGCTCTTTCAGCACTAATTAATTTTTAAGAATATTCTAAGGTGTTCCATTAAATAAGATACACATCAAAATTACTGCCAGGACATGTACAAAAGAAACGTGGCAGTCTACAAGCCTGCATCTGCCAGGACACTTCTCTACCACAACACACATTGTAGGGATTATGTCTGCATTGCTAATGCCAGTTCACAACAGGAAAAGAAAGTCTGGAGTTCTTGCTATCCAACATAACCCCGTGTTAGGCTGCACTGTACTTTGCACTTTACACAATTTGTGTACTGGAGGAAAAGTCTAAGCCTGATTTTACAAAATTAAAACAACTGATCTAGAGCAGGAGACACTTTAGGTAACTGTTCAGAGTTCCTATTGTTTCTGGGAATAGAGGAATAATTGTTTTTCTCTCAGCATTTCACTACTGGTTCAGTTCAGTAACCCTTTGCAAAAAATTCTTCTAAGTTACCTGCTAAAAGTTAAAAAAAGACAAGAAAATGATGACTCTGCAGCAGATTCATTAAATTCCTTCCTAAAGATCAAGACAATAACATTTTATTTGTGTAGATTTTCCTGCACCTTTTATGAAAGAGAAAAAGTATCAGCAGTACCCTGCATTATTTTTGCAAATGGTTTCCAGCTAGTGAGGTCCAAATGACATAGAGCCTTGCAAAGAGCCTCATGCTGCACAAACCTGCAATGAAACCATCACTGAACCCCCCTGCCTCAGTCACCGTGGGCCTGCTGCTGCTCCTATCAGCACAGAACGTGGTGCCATGGTTTTTTAAACGTGGTTTAAGCAGAGCCCTGCTTAAACTGACCCCATGTCCAGAATATTCACCGAGTTTGCCGAGATAAAAACCAGCGCCCGCTCTGCTGGCAGCGGTTGGACAGCAAACATCTTCCCCCGCTGGCTGATGAAAACGTCAAAGAGACTGAGCTCTAGTAGGATAAATGAGGTCACTGTTTGCAATTCCCTGCCAGCCTGCTGGTTGAAGAAAACACCATTCGTCAGTAAACCTAAAGCAAAACACACTATACCACAAAGCTGTCGCGAAGTCATTACTCAGCCCGCCCCAAAACAAACAAGCAAAAAAATTGCTTTTAATCCCAAAAGACAGCCTGTACACCTCTCACTATTATAAGCATGATATTCATTTAAACACTGAATGAAAACTAAAATTTAAAAGTAATTTCACAGTAATCACAATTTTCTTGTTTAAAAAAAAAAAAAGTCAAAAATAAACGCAAAGCTTTGCGTAACACTTCTTCTGAATCACTTCTCCAAAATCATTCTATAACCCTTGGAGGTCCAATATATATAGGGGGCCCTGAATTCATATGCAGCACATTCATTGCGTTAATCAGCCTTAATAAATATGTCCACCCTTGGGCTTTGGGCAATCCTTTGATGCTCAATCTACCTGCTCTGAGGAACTGCTCCAGGAAATTATTTTAGGACTTTTAAATAGAATACAGAGAGAGAAGGCAGCTGTGCTGAAGAGTTTAGAGGTGATGCTCATGGAAATGGCATGTTCAGCCTATGGTTCTTGGGAATGCCCAGAGACCTCAGACAC
Organism: Cinnycerthia olivascens; assembly: GCA_035048155.1. Classification (NCBI taxonomy): domain Eukaryota; kingdom Metazoa; phylum Chordata; class Aves; order Passeriformes; family Certhiidae; genus Cinnycerthia; species Cinnycerthia olivascens. Next base: position 7,629,799 of record JAWWMU010000243.1, on the reverse strand, counting down.
TGGAACCAACTCACAGTTAAAATCCCCCTGTGTTACCACAGAAAGAACAGCTGCACGGGATAGTTCATTCCAGGACATCTGTCTGTCAACAGAAAAAAATCTTTATCCATTTTTAATTAGGCTTTGTCAATAAGAAAGCCTGGCTGAGCTTTACACAGGTCCCCACTCCTGCCGTATGCAGTGCTGGCACTGTTTATCTTCAGCAGTTCTAATCCCGCTTTGAAAAACGAAGTGTGAGCAACAGGAATTAAATGCATTAAAGAATGAACACCAGAATGATCACACAGGCCATTTGTCCCCTTTAAATACTGCTTATACATAAATAGATAAAAGTATTGCCGAGATAGCTGAGGAAGCTTTGACAAGCCTTTGGGGAAAAGAGTCTGCTGCTGCTGGCACAGGGCAGGAGCACATCTCTTTCAGGAGCACTGAGCAGAGGAGCCATGGCACAAGGAGGACCTCTGACCCCTGTACCAGGAGTCAGAGTGGGATGGAAGTTTAGGAACAGACCCACCCTATGGCTTTGAAGCAAACACCTCCAAAGAGACACAGGGGGATAGAGCTCTGCTCCTCACTTCCCACCTCAGACCAGGACCAAAGGCACTGCCTGCTACTGGGGAAAATGAACACCTTCCTCCCCTGGAAAGTCCCATGGGTATGATATCCACCACGGGCCTCGTTTCTGGGGGCCACAGCTCTGCACCCTGCTGTGGGCACAGTCGGGATCCCAGAGGTGAAGGAAGTTCTGACAGGATGCAGGATTGACTGCAGAAATGAACTCCATGATGTAGGGCATGCACCTCCCCTGTCTGCAAGATAATGCTCTGCACTCTCAATATGCAGCTCTGCCAGTAAACTAAACCACACAATTAATTCTTTTAATATACAGTAATGATCCTGATTCTTCTGTGATCTTGGGATGAAAGCACAGCACATGAATACAGATTGCTGTGTTATGGCACCAGGACCTTCCAGGCAACCAGCACCCTGTGGATGCAGCTACACCCTGCCCAGCACTTCTGAAAGCAGGAGTGATCTCAGGAGGGTTTCCTTCTTTTAATAACTGAACAACTTAATACAGGAGGCACTGACAAAAGAAATACACGAGGCACAATTCAATTATTTCCAACTGCTGATTTTACATTTTCTTAAAATGCCATTTCCTAGATGGCTGCTCGTGTTTCCTGAGGGGGGCTGTGCTTTGCCAGGGGAGGGGTTGCATTTCTGGGGGGCTCTGTCCTTGCACTCCTCTTGAGACACCCAGCTCCATCCTGACCTGCAAATTGAGCCCACAGCTGAGCCCAGGGCTGAGCAGCTGGGCTTGCCCAGGCTCTCAGACTCACAGCCCACAGTCTGCTCACAGACTCAGCATGGCTGCAGTACAAACCCAGCAGATTTCCCTGAGCACCAGGGCCTGCTGGAAACATCTGCACCCAGGAGAGCTGGGCAAAGCCACTCCCAGTCTCTTCCCAGGAGTGCACAAAGGCACTTTCAGAGACCATGCCCTGCTACCCTCCTTCTCAGTCAGTCCTTGATAAGGAATTACAGACTCATAGGAATGGGCACATATGGAATCACTGTCTGCTTTTAGGTGTTCATGTAACTTTTGAAAATGCTGCAGTTGACAGGAGCCCCTGGGGCTCTTGGCCATGGACAAGGTGCCAGAGCTGCCAGAAGCTCATCCTGACACGGGTGTGATGTGCAGAACATGGAGGGACACACGACCTGCACCACACCCAAATCACACCCAGCAGTCTACAGCTTCCCATCTGATTAATAAGACACCTCAACTCCCAAAAACACATGGGAGGAGACAATCACACCAGCACCTGCCCTGGCACAGCAGCGCTGTGGCAGCAACAAGCGGATGGCAAAAACAAGAGGAAGAAGACAAGGGCCATGGATGCAAAAATGGATCCTAAAATGTCCTGATTTTCAGTGGGACACTGCTTCTTAGGGCTCTTGCCTTGATGAAGAAGGTTGCATACAGCCTGAAGGCACACTAGCGTGGCACCTGTAATTTCTGAGTGCACTCCATGAGTGAAGGATCTGCTGCTATTCACTTTCAAAAAGAAAAATAAAAAATGTAGATTCTGGGGAAACCAAAACTGGTGCATGGATTCCAGAGGCAAACAAAAAATAGCTGATACATGAGACACTTAAGAATTTTGTATCTCCAAAACATAACAGCTAGAGCCTTTCATCTTCCTAGCACACTAATCCAGCAGACACACAAGTGGGAAGCAGCACATAGCTAGGACCTTAGAAAGTGTGGCTGGTGAAACAATATCCACTTGAACACAGCTTTGGGCTGAAGCTCTACAACATGCTCTATCAGGTGAGGGCATCCTGCAGGCTCCACTGCTGAGAAAGGTTTTAGAAATGTACCTTTCACAAATGTCTTCCATCAGAATCTCTTTTATCTCTCACAATGATAAAAGCACTATTGTGCTGAAATGACTTTAGGTTTTACCAGCTGACATCTAGAGTTGTCTGTGAGACATTTTTCAAAAAAGTCCCAACAACGTTACTATGCAGAAAGACTTTACATGATTATTGTTGCTCTTCATTAGAGAATCTTTTACTATGAAATGGTTATTAATAATATAAATATTTAAAAGTAATCACACACTGATATGACATAAATCTTCTTGTTCTTTCATGGAAAAAGCAAAGATTGCGTCTTGAAGATGCACTTACACAAATGAACAAAAATTTAAAAAAAAATTGTTGTAAGGAAAAAAATCTCTCCTTTACCCCTTACTGCTGTCAACAGTACCTGAGCTACATTTTCTGCCAGGTTCCATCCCATGGGGTCCCTGCTCAGTCCACAGATCTTCATGTGGCAGAATCTGTCACTTTTACACTGACCATACCTCTTCAAACAAACATTTATCATGTGCAGGATGTGGGACAGGGATGTGGGACAGCCCCTGGAGTGGCTGGCAGCAGTGCCCTGACAGCCACTTGCCTGTGCCACAGCACCAGGGAAGCAAGGCACACACACTTTTCCAGCACAACAAAATGCAGGAACACAGTGTGGAAGGCAAGGGGAAGTCCCTGCAAATACAGCCTGTTCTCTTTGCTGCTCTTTCTCATTGAAAATGCTCTTTGATGACAGGTCAAAAATAATTCACCTCTGTCACCTCCTTCGTTTCAGGGCTGCAGTGCCAAACCAGAGGCAGCTCAGCACAGCAAAGCCCGCCAGGTCTGAGCAGCTCCAGCCAACACAGAGCTTGCCCTGATGCCAACATGTGAGGCCATTCAGTCAGGGTAAGAGCTCAGGGCAGTGGGGTCAGCTCTCTCCTCTGATAAACAGGATTTTAATCCTCTCTCCTTCCTTGCTGCAGTTAGCTTTGCCATGGTCTGTACAGAGCAGTTTTCCGGACTTCAGCCATCCAAAGGTAAAACTGGCTTTGAAGCTCAACAGAAGTTTCACAAATAGAATGCAGAAAAGCTTTTTACTGCAACTTGATGAGAACACTTGGACATAAAACCACCTGTCCTGTAGCTGATGCTTTCAGGAGAATGGAAACACTTTTGTCTTTCACTTCTGAAGCCACATAGTTGCTACGATGGTGATTTCCACTCTCTTCATGTGACAGTAAAAACATAAAACAAGCCTGTTAACAGCTTGGGCAATGCTACATAGGGGAAATATTATTCCTTTAAATTGCAGGGGGAAAAACATCTCAGAAGTGAAAAATGTAATATTTGTACTACGCTGTTTAAGTGTAGATCTCAAAGCACGCTCAGGTCCTCAGCTCAAGCCTCATACACATCAGTATGCTGTCATGGACAAGGCCAGGAAACAAAGCAAAGTGCAATTTTTAATGGACTCTAACTAAGGCTTTCATTACACAGAAAAATCAGGTTTTATGCTGATCCACACTATACTTTTCTGAACAGCTTGCTGGTTGTTTTTGAAAAATACACAGTACAAAAATCTTTAGCTTTCTCTAAGGTTCCCAATTATAAAACATTAATCTTTATCAATCACTTTTGTCTAAGGTTTATATTTTGTGCCACCAGAACACTCTGACACAATGCCACATTTTCTCCTGGAAGCCAGAAGCCTGAGACAACTCTGAAATCATGACATAACTCTAATAAAACCCCAGAATTATGCCAGCACTGTTTGGGTACAAATGAGCCCTGAAGTAGATCCTGGAATTGTGATTCAGCAGCCTCACACCATCACAGCAGTGGCTCAAAGGCACTGCAGACCAATCCCCCTTCCTTCACTGCCTGGGACAGTCTTGCCCAGTTCCTCCTAATTCTGTTTGCTCTCCAGTTCAAAAGGAAATGCAAACATCTGAAGAAAATCCAGCTCAGACATTGCTATGTTTTATGCAGAGGAAATGTTCATAAAAATTCACTCTGAGAATGTATTTTTAATAGCAACGAAGAAAAAAAAAAAAATTTTGAATTGGAGATTTAACCTGCCTGTACTGGGATATGAAATCATTTCACCAGGCTAAAATCCAGGCTCATTTCACCATCAGTGCAGGCATCTAATTTAAGAGCAAAGTCACCCAGACTTCCCTCTATAATTAACCACGAAAGACTGATGACCTGAATTGTTCTACTGAAATACATAAAATTTGTCTAATTCTCCCTGCTGATTAAAGAACTTCATCTAAGGCTTAAAGTCAGGTAAGAGGACTTTCAAATTAAAAAGAAATTAAAAAAATAAAAAAAAAAAAGAAGAAAGAACAGAAGGCAACCCAGAAACCTAGAACAGAAGATTAAATTTGCTTTCAAAATACAACAGCCAGACAACTACTCAAGGTCCACAAAATATTTAATGCCCATGCATTAAAATGTTATAAAATTGAATTGTGTTTACAGTTTAATGAAGCAGATGGACAGAGCGTGTGCTGTTTTCTCTGCAGAAAAACCCAATCAAAGTAAAACAGCATCCCTTCTGATATCCACATGTTGGTAAACTCAAGGGATTAATAACGATGCAGTCAGTCATAGTGTTTTGCTTCAAAGAAATTTGCAAATGAAGATTAATTCTAACAACTTGATGCATTTCTGATAAATAGCACTAGAAATACAGAAAATACATGTTTCAAAGTTGTGTTTTCAAGAAATTATTTGAAAAGGCTTTGTCACAGTGGCATGAAAATTGGTTACTGTCTACTGGTGTGTAATCATTTCTGCCTTAAAGCGCTTTTCAGACCCCCAAGTACCCAGGCTGGATGTTGTGAGCATTTGGCATTTCTGAATGTTGATCAGTCACACTCCAGAGCAAAGTGTTTGCAAGCTCAGTCTGTGATTTTCTTCCCAGGTTTGCCAATGGCCAGGAGAGCTGAAACCACACACACCATCAGCATCTACAGCTCCAGAGAATCAGAGAATCACGGAATCACAGAATTACTGGGTTGGAAGAGACCTTCAAGATTATCGAGCCCAACCCATGCTCCAACACCTCAACTAAACCATGGCATCCAGTCTTTTTTTAAACACATCCAGGGATGGTGACTGCATCACCTACCTGGGCAGACAATTCCAGTACTTTATCACTCTTTCTGTAAAAAACTTTTTCCTGATATCCAGCCTATATTTCCTTCAGTGCAGCTTAAGACTGTGCCCTCTGGTTCTGCCTGGAGAAAGAGACCAACCCCCACCTGACTACAGCCACCTTTCAGGGAGTTGTAGGGAGTGACCAGGTCACTCCTGAGTCTCCTTTTCTCCAGGTTAAACAACCCCAGCTCCCTCAGCCATTCCTCACAGAGTTTTGTTCCCAGCCCCTCTCCAGCCTCGCTGCCTCCTCTGGATGCGCTCCAGCCCCTCAATGTCTGTCCCAAACTGAGGGGCCAGAACTGGACACAGCACTCGAGGTGTGGCCACACCAGTGCCCAGTGCAGGGGAAGAATGACCTCCCTGCTCCTGCTGGCCACACCATTCCTGATCCAGGCCTGGATGCCACCGGCCTTCTTGGCCACCAGGGAACACTGCTGGCTCATGTCCAGCCTGCTGTCACCAGCATCCCCCGGTCCCTTTCTGCCTGGGCACTGTCCAGCCACTCCACCCCTAGCCTGTAACCCTGCAGGGGGTTATTGTGGCCAAAACGCAGGACCTGGCACTTGGATTACTAAACTTCATCCTATTGGACTCTGCCTATCCATCCAGCCATTCCAAGCCCCTCTGCAGAGCCCTCCTTCCTTCCAACAGATCAACACATGCTCCCAGCTTAGTGTCTTCTGTAAATTTACTAATGAAAGACTCAATACTCTCATCCAAATCATCAATAAAAACATGGAACAGGACTGGTCCCAGCACAGACCCCTAGGGGACACCACTGCTGACTGTCCCCAGCTGGATGCAGCACTGGTCACCATCTCAGCTCGGCCATCCAGGCAGTTCTGAACCCAGCAGAGACTGCTCCTGTCCAAGCCCTGGGCTGCAGCTTTTCCAGGGAATGCTGTGGGAGACAGTGACAAAGGCCTTATCGAAGTCCAGGTACACAACACCCACAGCCTTTCCCTCATCCACCAGGCAGGTCACCTGGCCATAAAAGGAGATCAGGTTGGTCAAACACGACCTACCTCTCCTAAACCTGTGCTGGCTGGGTCTGATCCCCCACGCATCCTGCTGTGTGATGACACTCAATATAAACTGTTCTGTTACCTTACCAAGAAAGGCATGGAACTGGCACACTGGACAAGATCTCACTGTGCAGACTGTGGGAAAAGCACGGACCCACCAACAGGAAGATGCCAGGCCTGGTGAGGCAGATCTGGATAATCTATTTGGACAAAAACTCCCATTATGCCAAACCTCAGGAAAGGAAGAAACTGCTTACACACACACACACACACCATCCCAAATTGTGGAAATGGCTTTGGATACCCAGGACTTGGGTTGTATAAAAGTGGTGCTCCTAGAAGAACACCTGGGGGACTCCAGCACCAAGAAGGCCAGAAGAAGAAGGGCCAGCTGGATACTGCAGGAACAACGTATGGAGGTGAAAATAATCTTTCTTCTTCACCCCCATCTCTCTTCCTATTTCTAGCCGCCCCCACCCTCTCTCTCTCTCACTCCTTGCTGTTAAATAAAATCTGTACCATTGACTTCAGCATGTAGCCTCATTTGCACTTTAATTTGGATGCTAATATTATTTCAGGAGTGGGATCCTAACATTATTCCAGCAGATCTTAACATTACTTGGTACCAGAGGTGGGATCATAACATTAAATTGGTATCAGAAGTGGGACCATAACACAGGGTGTTGGTACAACCCCAACTTCACAGGACCTGACACACTTTCTGCATGCACTGGTCTGTGCCATGGTGCACAGTGGGTGGCCCATCCATACCACATATCTCTTCCCAGCTTTTATATTATCAACATCTTTTCTAAGATCTGTGATTACAACAATATAAAACTACCACAAACATTTGCAGTATTTTATTTACATTTATTTCATGGGTGTATCACTATCCAATCCCATTGCCACTGCAGAAGTCCTTCACTCTGACCAGCAGCACAGCAGCAAGAGGCAATTACATCCAGACAACTGGTGGCTCTATTATGGAACATTTCTGAAAAGGAAAATGGGATTGAGTGGTTTATCTTAATGTTCAAGGATTGGGGATGACTGGATTAATGTTTTTTAATCACTGTTCTGTTACTCCTCCCAAGACTGGTTTATACAGCAGAGGACAAGGGGTGTTACAGGAAAGGGTTATTTGCTCTAAGCTGCATTGCTTGGAAGCAAAAGTTAATATGGATCACATCCAGCTTCACCAGTTCAGTGTCTTGTAAGAGCAGAGAAACTCCTGTAAGGCTGGTTTCTTCAAAGGCATAGCATGGTGAATTAGAACACAGCTACTCTCTGAGCAGCAGGGCTACCAGTAGTTTCATTAATATCCAAGCAAATATCGATAAAATCTCCAACTGAATTTATACAACACATGTCCCAAGATGAAAACTTAAGTAATTCTCAACAGTAACAGCTATGTGTTTATGAGCCCTTCTAGTGTTCTGGGGAACATTTTCAAAGCACCTACCATTGTATCATTTCAAACTGCATCACAAATGCTCACTTCCCAAAATGTAAACTCTCCTGGGAAGCAGGTATCATTACATACAACTACAGCTTGGCTCAGTATCACAAGTGATTTGATGCCTCCAAACTTCCAGATTCAACTGCAAGCACTAGGATAACTTCCAGGGACGTGAGAGTATTTTGAAAGGAAAAGATGAATAATCCATGGGGGAAGCACAGACAATAGCTTTTAGACATGTCCATAAATCATAAATCCAGACACAAAAGGGCTTCTGTTGGTCAGTGGCAAAATAACAAAACCCAAAATAAATCATTGTGTTTCTTCCAGAATTAGACTTCTTGCAAGTCTCTGAAAGACTCTTTCAGCATGGACCCAAAAGGGAGGAGAAAAAATCAGAGATTTGAAATGGGATGAATGCACTCACAGTCCTTGTCAGAAGCACCAACTGGTTCACTTTCCAGTTACTGTTTCCAGAGGCTTTGTGCAGCCTTCACCTTCTCTGGTCCATGCTTAGGGTCTGACCCCCAAGGTTTTGGGGCACTACAGCAAAGCAGGACCACAGCAGCTCAACACTTGGCATGGCCCAAACAACAGGAACTTATCCTGGGGTTCAAGACACCAGCAGTGGATTCAGAATGACCTCTCCAAGTCAGTATATACAATAATTATAAGACAGGCTGCAGCAGATTGAAGTTATCACTATACGGTATGCTAAAGATATTCAATTACATTAATTCATTATATGCATAGAATTTTTAACACTCATCAAATATAATACTCAAAAGTCCTTGAGCAAGAAAGGTCACCTATAATAATCCTAAAGTTCTAGTTAAATGTTTCCAGCCAAGTCACACGGATACCCTCAGCTACTTTCTTTCCTAATACACAAACTTGCTGCCTCTTTTCCAACTTGATGGGATTGTTTGCAAATATTTTGTTTATGTAGAGTATTTTTTAAAATCTAATAACCTCAAGAGAATGAAATGCTCTTCCCTCCTTGTCTATTTGGAAAGACTCTCTCCCCATTTCAGAGACAGCCAATGTAAACTGATGGTAGGTTTGTCAAATCACACCAATTCACAGCTATTTCAGAAAAATTGAAACAGAAAAATGGAAAATGGAGATAACAGTATTAATTTCCATCCACCTGATACTTATCCTATCTATTTAGACTTCAGAAAAATGCTTTTGTTTCCCTCGATGTTCCAATTGCAATTCAATCTTGGATGACGACTGAAGCCCTGTCACAATATAAATAAAACTTTCAGAAACGTTTGGAATTGAACTGCAACTGCTGAAGTACAAAACCACAGAAACAAAGTCTTTGGTGCCATGCTGAAGAATTGAGCCCTCAAAAAACCAGCAGCTGCTTTGAAGAGAAACAATGAAAGACCTCACAACCCTGTACACTAAAAATTATGGGATATTTCAGTGACTGTGACAGATTCAGAGCTGTGGGTCTCTGTACCAAGAGTCCTGGTTCAGATATCCATAAAGGTACAGGCTTTTCTTGGTGGTAACAACTTACCCTCACCCAGAATAACCTCTTGGCACCCTCCAAATCCTGTTTTTACTTAGAAGTTTTCTGCTTGAGGTGAATTTCTGGAGACTCTAAAATTTTGTGCTTCACCAATATCAGAGAAGGCAGCATGCTGAACGCATTGCCTTTGGGCAATATCTTAAAAGCCAACCAACTTCTGATTTTTCCAGAATGATGTTCAATCTTGATAACTGAAAGCTGTTTTCAAACACTTCAACGTAGGGCACAGACACTTCCAAGTTTCAGAAGACCGTTGCATGATCAGAAAGTAGACGAATTTTTGTTAAGTATTACTAAAAACTAAATCTTTAAAGTCCATGAAGGGTTCATATGATAAGGGGTAAGGAATTTTTCTTGTAGCAAAAAAGTCACAGAGATAAGAACAACAATGAAATAGGGCAAAAAACAAAAAGAAAAAAACAAACCAGAGAAGGCATTGCAGTGTCACTGGTTCATACAGGTTGACTTGCAGGAAACTTACTACTGAAAACACATTCATAACATGGAAGTATTATCTCCATTGGAACATTCCTTTTCTCTGATGAGATTAAAATTAAAAAACCTGAATAAGATAAAAAACAAAACCACCCTTATGCAAGGTAGGGCAAAAACAAAGGGAGAATCTTTTCCCATGCGAAAAAAGTCTATTAATATCACCTGGAAGTTTCCATCCCACTGGAACAAAAAAGGGGAAACTCTTGCTAATTAAGAAACACCTATTACATGCTTTTGCCAGGACCAGTGGAAACCGACGAAGTGTCCCTTAAGAAATTTCACAGAACTCACTGGTTTTTCATGGATTTGCCTCAAATGTCCAAGAAATTTAAATTATTTACACTCTTGAAATGTCCCTCTCTCCAACAACCAGGGTTCTTCTAACCTACATTGCCTATTCTAACCTTTGCACAGAAAATTTTGAGCAACTTTGGTTTCTTTATTTTTTACTGAAATTATTAGGAGAGCCCCCAGATCTCCTTGGATGGTGTGAAAGAAATAAATTGGAGGGATCATAGACAGAGGGATGAGCTGTTACAAGGCAAGGTATGGGCTGATGAGTACAGGAATGGAAACACAAGACAAGCAGGACAATGTGTCTTCCTGTGTGCTCACGCAAAATATCCAAAAATTATGGACAAAAAAAATTATGGACAAAACACGCCTCCAGATCTTCACAATGACCAAGGAACACTATCAGAGGAGTCCAAAAAACTCAGTGTTATTATGGAAGTATCCCTTAAAAAAGCAGACTCAGAATAATTATAAATAAATATAATATAAAATGTCAATTTTTATATAAAATATATATATTATACATAATATATATATAATATAAAATATATTAATAAAATATAAAAATATAAATACTTGCACAGATGAGCTGTCTCACACTGACATAGTGCATGGGGAATATTCTAATTTTGTGTCTTAGGTGTTACTTTGTTTTCTTTTTCCTGATAGGAAAGAGGATAATGAGAACCAGCACTGAAACCTGCAATAGTGAGGTCTGATTTGCTGTTAGATTTTAAAGACCATTCACTGATTCCCGAACAGCAAGTATAGATGTCCAAAGGATAAGGTACTGAATCCAGAGAGATAAGACAGGTAAAGTTTTTAAAAGGCTGAAGGAGTTAATGCATTGAAACTCTCAGTGATTGGAAAAAAGAAGGAAAAAAAAAAAAAAAAGAAGAAAGTATGAATGAGTTACAGAACTCTGCAGAAATGCATGCACAGGCAGACAATTTATGGAACGTATGTGTTTCACACTCCTACTGTTCTGCAGCACTCTGTAAAACCTGCTGTTATTACATGCTATACTGGCATGTCTATTACTTTCCAACAAGAAAATCATTACTTTGGCCTGCCTCCTGGTCTTGCTGAGTTTTGTATAGCTCACCTGGCCATTTCAAAAACACAAGCTGAAAAATTGTCTATAAATCAGAAACTTGACAGAAAAAGAAGTATTCTGCACTACTTAGCACAGCCCTGGCTGTACTGCATCAAATTCTATTGCCTGTTTTTTAACAATGCCATCACTTAGAAAAAATGGCACTAATATAATGGTTCAATATTCA
>JAWWMU010000243.1:7607904-7618065 GCA_035048155.1 Cinnycerthia olivascens | reverse complement strand
CATCAAATTCTATTGCCTGTTTTTTAACAATGCCATCACTTAGAAAAAATGGCACTAATATAATGGTTCAATATTCAATGTAATGGAGTGGGCTCAACAGCATTCCACCAGTCACAAAAGAGACATTACCGTCTGTCATTTGTGAATAAACTTCCCTTTGTTGTGATTTAATCAACCTTCATTTCTAACCTACATACATAAAACATTAAATGCTAGAAGCCTTAATTACTTTGAAAAACATCTGAATAATTTAATCTCAAAGCACAGCTTTTTCCATACCAAGAACCTCAAGAAGCTCCTTAAGGGCAAAAGCCTCCCAGTAATCCATCAGCTAAATCCAAGAGCCTTTGTAGAACCAGTTAACTCATTTTCAGTGGCTAAACGTTGCTTCTACAAATGCTTTCAAATACAGACTTTGTCTGCCTACCATGTGCAGGGTCTCAAGAGTAAGTCCCAGCATAACAGATGTAAAACAAAACTTGCTGGGAGGAAAACACCTCCCTGAGGTACAGAACAAGTGATCCACCAAACAGATGGAGTCACTCCACTGGAGTTGGGTGGACATTGCTGCATGTGCTGAGCCCAACATGGACCTGCTGAAGCCACCAAAAAAAGTTCCTGTGTTTTTGTGCCTGCTTTAACCAAACCACCACCCTGCACACTCACAAGGAAGACACACATCAAGCTGCTTTCACTGCAATAGTCCATGAGATAAAAAGGAAAGGAAACATAAATAAGTCCTTTCCTCAAAATCTTTATAGCAAGTGAGATGCCATATAACTGAAATCCTTGCTCTCTCAAGGAGAAAAAAAAGAAAGAAAAAATAGAAAGGAAAAAAATTTGCATAGTACTTACAGCCACATCAAGGTCCTGGCATGAGAGTTAATGCCAGGCCATGGATGAATGCTGACCTCTTCCAGACAAAGTGCAGACTCTGAAATCCTTTCCATAGTCACAGCTGCAACTTTCAGACTCCAAAGTAAATATATATTAAGTTTTTTCCAAGTGCTACATGGAAATCAGTAGAATTCCATCCTTAAGCCTGCAGCTCTTCAGGAAAACTTCTCTTTAGTTCAGATATAAGATAACCTATTATTCCTTTCCTATTACAAACAAGATTTACAGTAGCATATAAAAAGGAAAGGAGGAACTTTCTATCATTGTCAAGCAGCAGAAAGGGAAAAAAAAAGAGAGATTATTGCAATAAAGGTTTGTGTTTTTTATCTCATAGGAGTTCATTTGTATCAACTATCAACAACAGTAAAACTACCAGTAATTCACTGATTCACCAAGGCATCCCCATCATTCCATCTCCTGTAGACTGCAATCCATTACATTTCCCTGGGATACTACCTTTTTCCAAGGGCCAAAAATTTTTGCTTGGGCATCTTTCTGGGAACCATTTTTCATTTAAAGACATCAAAAGGCACAGAGTTCAAAACTTAACTCAGCATTTCTCTTCCAAGGGTTAAATTGCCTGCCTTGAAAAATATGCTCCTTATTTCACTTTCCTTTTTCCTTTCCTTCTCATTTTATGTACCTATTGTTTCTTGTTATGATATGTGCAAGATCAGGCACACAATTGCACACAGAGCAGCACCTGGAAGGGAATTCTTACACTGTGTCTGTTTTGTCCCTTAACTGGTCACAGCCACAGATTTCCATCTCATCCATCCCATCCCTCCTATTTATGTACCTTGTTTCCACCAAGCTCGTCCCAACCCACATTTTAGATGGTGGATGTGCTGAGGTCCTGCTTTTAATGGAAATCCACTACAGTAAAACAGATAATGCCATTCCCCTCGTTAGGGAAAGTGGTTTCCATGTAAATGTGACTATGGCTCATTACTCCATTCTCTACTTGAGCACACTAAGCACAACACAGGCAAAGAAACAAAAAAAACCAAAAAAAACCAAAAAAACCCTGCTGGGTCCTCAGCATCCACAGATCACTGAAAAATAGGTGAGTGGTTAAGAGTCCATCCTGCTCAGCTGAGCCACACAGGATTGTGCTGGCAGCAAGAATAGAGGAGGAATTTACAGCCCAAATCTGCTGGGGTTAGATAAACAGGTAATACTAATTCTACCCAAAATCATAGAATTATGCAGATAAAATGCTGCCTTTAGCACTATGAACCACTTCAGAGATAATCATTGAAAGCTCTGCTGGATCATACCCAACATTCCTAAGTATGCTCCTTGTTTACCATGTTCCTGGAATAAAGGATGGAGAATGGATAGTACAAGAAAATCAGATTAAACTGATTTTCTGGTACAGTCTTTATTTTTTGAGGGGGACTACACAGATTTTCTAATGTGAGACTCCATTCACAGAAGCAATCTATATTGAAATAAATAGAAAATCATCCACCTGGAATTTCCAGGTGGCATAGATGCTCTTGAGGGCGAGTAATAACCAAATGCCAAATCCCTCAGCAGGAGCAGCATGTGTTATTCCAGACACCTGTGGGGCTGCTCCACTGACACAGCAAACACAGACACATGGAAGTGCAACACTTTGGTAGCAGCAACTGCACCCTAAATGACAACCACTGTGACCACTATATTTCACATCATCTCAGGTTTCTGCCTGAAAGACAGAAATCCAGACCCTTAGATAACAACCAATAAACACCAACCTTCCTGCAGCTCCTCTGGATTGTGGGAATACTCCTATTCTTTGTGTTTTTCTCACAGATGTACACAAATATCATTGAGTCAGACTCGTGCTGGCCACAGACCACTGCTTTACTAACAGACCTCCACATGTGAGCTACCTCCCTATGGCATTGCTCAGTAATATTTTTAAAGGCAGTCAGCTTCCCCTAAACGTGCACTGGAGGTTCATCACAGGCAACTCTGACATTTCAAATTCCCCAAACAACAACACACCGCAAACACTGACGTTATTTCTGAAATCACAGACCCACCTAAACCACACAGAAATTTTGCAACCAGCCAAGAAGAGAACAAGGGCTTTTAAGCTCCAATTTCATAATCTCCATTCTCTTTCAAGTTAGTAGAAGTCTTTCAGATATATCCACTTATGGAGAGCTAGGAAAAAAATCTCAGTTACAGAAGATCATATGATCTACAAACCTCCAGTGAGACTTACATTCCTTTTGATTCCTGCTGTCTGTTTCAGATTCTGAGTGGTCCTCATAAGCATCTCTGTGAAACTGAGACCTCTCCACCACCTGCAACTCACTCATTCATGTCAGTATATTTCTGTCTTGACTGGGGAGGCAATAAACACTGGTATGTTTGAAAAATAGCAAACAAATACCTACAAACATGTAAGAAACTGATCCAGTGTTGCAATGAAAAAAAAAAAAAAAAGTCATGCAATTGTATCAGGTCTAAGTCAAGTGAAAAAAACAAACCAAAATCATATAGCTATTTTTCAGTATATGCTTCTATGTTTGTTAAATCTGTGTGGCAAAGGGAGAGCAGCAGAACTGGACAGGGAAGCCGTACCTGTGAAGGACCTGATATGCACACCTTCTGTATTTTTGGGGGTTTTGGTTTTGGACCAGCTCCAGTGTGATCCCAAAGACTCGACACCCACTGAGAGCTGGGGCACTCTACTGGTGCTCCTGGAGCACATCAGCTTCTTTAATTTCATCCTAAGGGAATCCAGCTCATGGTCTAAAACTGCTCTGGGGTGCAGGACAAAATTCATCAGGGTCAGTCAGGATTTGTTCACTGGTAAGTTTTCGATCCAAATTAAAATGCTACCATGGGCTCACCCAGCTGCAGCATACTGCAGGCCAAAGTACTCTTCTTGATCAGGTCACCCAACTTCCAGAGCAATTCCATGTTTATTTAGAATTGTTATTAGACCACTGATTTAAACAGCTCTTCCTTAAGACTCAAAACTGCAGCACACCATCACTGATAATTAGGCGGACTTATGCTCAAATCCTTGTTCTGTAAGACTCCCCCAGTATAACTTAAATGCTTTGATTTAACCAGGCTCTGAAGCCTTAGGATGGAAAAGGGGGAAAGGAGGTCAGCAGTCTCTGCACTGCCAGGAGCAGAGAGAACAAACACGGGGGATGAACGATCAGTCACACTGGCAGTGTTTGATTTACTTTCTTGCGCTTGCCCAGCACTTCAAGCAAGTTTAATGGTTTTCCCACTGGCATCTGGAATTCTCTCCATATTCTCAAAACTAAAACTTCAATATTGGTCCGGTTTGGTTTTTGGAAAGCTACAAAATGCTTTTTTTTTTTTTTTCCTCCTCAAAGGAAAGTAAATTGCAAATATTGCCCCAGGCAGTCTAAAATATGCTCCCAACAGCTTTTAAAGAATCATTATTTTCCTTAAATTATTACATTGTTTAATACTCCCTAATTGATTTTCTTAGGCAATATCCTCCAAATGCCAGAGAGGTTTTATCTTATCTATTTTATCTTAGAATCGGTCAAAACTATTTACATATTCTCTACATAAATAACACATAATAAGTTAGGCGGCTGTTGCCAGCAGTGTTAAGAAATATGAAAAAAGGTCTTTTAGCTTCAGCCTCAGATCTGTAGGTCATCCAATGTCCTTCCTAATGGATAAATACAGTAATTTATCATCATCAGTCACCACTAGCATTGTTCTTTTTACTGTCATATATTCATGAACATCATTCGATGCAGCTGAGTGAAGCGTAAAAGAAGTGCCTGATTAAAGTGGAAAGGGACAGAGTTTGAGACATCTGAGATTTTGTGACTAATGTGTCAACTTGAAATATGACACAGGTCCTGTATGTCTTACAAAGGCAGTGCCAACAAACTACAGGTACCTGGCAGGACACAGGCAGGTGTGTGGCAGCAGGTGAGACTACCTATGTCCTGAGATGTAATGTTAAAAAAAGTAAAATATGTGAAATGTGAATTTTTACACCTAAAAGCCCTGTCATAGATCAGACAAATTTCAAAACTCTATTAGTTAAAAAAAAAAACAAAACCAAAAACACACCAAAACACAACAAGAAGTATGATACCCCTCTAGGGATCACTTATTGGATTATTTACTACCACCATGGGAAGAAAGTCTGTGGCCACATTTGTGTGTCACTAACACATGCATATGATCTCCAAATGCCTCCAAGTTATTAAAAAGTGCTAAAATTACAGCTTTCAAAATTGAGAATAACATCAAACAGCATCTCTGTTTGCTTAAAGAGCTCCTCCCTCTTGTTAATTATCAAAATAACTTGCCTGAAGCAATGCCTTCAATTGGAAGATGCTGGAAAAAAAACGTGGAGAGGGTTTTAAAAAAATAGCTAATACAATATGTATGTTCAAATATCTGAGGCTACTATGTAACCTACAGCATGCCTGCAATTCTTTCTAACACAGAAGAGCCAAAAAGATTGCCCCGTTTCAGAGTTTTTGATTTGCTGCATTAGGTAATCCATTTAATCCACCTGAAAGGGGAGGGCTCTACATGCTGGAGAGTCAGGTGCTGCAGGATGCTGCCCAGGCTCCCACACACTGTTCTGCAAGCAAGGCATGCTGCAAAAAGGCATCAGGACCATGAGGGGAGGGCACCAAGAGCAAGAGAGCATCATCAGCATGATCATCCTGCCCTGTGGCCACCAGCAGAGACCTCTTTGTGGTTGTGCCCCAGGGCAGAGGCTGGATAAAGGATTGGAAGGGTCTTGGTGAAGTTTTCTGCATTAGGAGTGGGTTTCTGACACTCATCACTTCTGAATTTGAAAGGTACAGAGAAATATCCTGTGCTCTGCAGACACTGAAAAACGTGTGGCTCATGCTCCCCGAGACTGTGCACGCACTCAGAGCAGGTTCCAGATGTCACAAACAATGCTGCTCCTCAGTTAACATCAGGAGGATCTCACCAAAAATGAGATCCTGCTCCTCCCTGCCCCACGGAGCCCAGAGCAAAGGCAAGAACTGCAGTGAGGAGGGAAGACAAGCTTCAGGCTTTTTGTGCCAATCTCCACGGCCGGGTACACGGCTGAACTACATCGAGACAGTCACCAGGCAAAGAGAAAATGAATAAAGGCCACATGTACTATTTGAAAGATGACACATCCTGTGCCTTCCTCTAGAATCTGAATCCTGAACAATATTACAGGCCACCACAGGTAATACATTTTCCTTTAAGCTTCTAGTGCAGCTGGTCACACAGTCAGATATTGCAAGCCTGTACTTCCCCTTGCTGGATTCAGCACAGATATAGTGTGGCCTCTATATAGTGTAAGAAAAAGAAATTAAAAGTTTAAGTTAAGATTCAAATGATAGCTCTTTATGAAATATTCTGGGCATAATAATATAACCTTATTTCACCACTACTATTGGCTTTTTTTACCTACTGTTTGTGACATTGTGTTGAACCTTGTTGAAACACTCAGTAAGTTGGGTAGAGCACCACAACAAAGCAAGGTAGAAGTTCCACTAGGCTGATAAGCAGGAAAAATGCGAAGTCACTTTGGATTATGTACTAGAACTGGATTTCTTATTTCAGCCTGAAGCCAGCTCTGAACACAAACAGGAGTGGGGGACATGGACTTGACCACCTAACAAAATCCTTCTGGAACTGTTGCATGTATGTGATCAAGAGTTCAAGTTTCTGCCTGACCCATCAAGCTCAAACTGACCTGAGTGGGGCAAGGGAGAGCCCTTTCACCTTGATAAAACCTCATTTAGGTGAATATTGCTCTGGACAGACATAGCTATCCATCAATGCTTTTCCCACTACAAGATCAGAGTCTGGTTTTGGGAAAAAGAAGCAAAGCAATGAAGAAGGACATAACTACAGAAATTATTTTCACTTTAGTGACTAAAAAAATAAAATGCAGATATTTGTCTTTTGTTCAGATGTACTTTTAGAATGTGCCACTTGTCTGATGAACACAGAAACTGGTCCTGAGATAGAAAAAGTCAATTCCTGAAATAAAGACAGTCAAGCAAACAATAGCCATTTGTCCTTGTTTTTTTACTAAATATGTTCACCAACTAATGTCCCAATTCAGTACAACACAATATCTGATTTGACATTGCCTGTTTGAAGTAGAATAATGTAGTAGATTCTAAAATTATATACAGTCAAAAAAAAAAGGGGGAAAAAAAACCCAACACCTTTTTTTTTCTATTTTAAAATCAATTTTAAAAAGGCATCAGGTTGGGACAGTAAAAGCAGCTCAGGAGAAAATGTTTATAAATTTCAAAGGTCTGTCTTCTGCACACACAAAGAACAGTGAGTAGCACCAGGTGGTGTAGATCATCTGGTTTTTTGTAAACAGACTGAAGCCTCACAAAGGTAATACCTAGAGGAATTATCTTAGTTTTTCATCTGCAAAGACAGCAACATTCATCAACCAGCAAGTCATTCAAGTACATTATATTTTTCAAATATGTTGTGTCCACTGACTACCAAACGGTTGTGCCTTCTAAAAAAGATCACTAAACATCATTTTCCAAGACCCCAGGACAGTTCTTAAGAGCTACGAGATGAAAAATACTCATTTTTGTCCTCTAAGGGGAACTGAAGGAGCCACATTAACTCCTGACACAGCACTCAAGTGACAGAAGTCTGAGCACTTGGATAGGGCATTCCAGAAATACAGGTAATTTACAGCTATATTTTCCTTTCTACAGATATATCATCTGAACGTAAAACTGTAATTTTTGCAATAAATATGACTCATCATTTAGCAGTGAGATGAGAATAAATCTGGCTGATTTATCAAACTGAATGCCAAAACATCAATAGCACTGTTAATGGAAGTTGTTATTGGATGCCTTTCCCAGGAGAGCCTTGGTTTAAAAGTACTATCAGAGGAAGTGTTGGATATGAAGTTGTATCCAATTATTTATAAGATGATGGCTGTGGATGCTTCCATCAGCCAATCCAAGCTTTTATTTAAAGTGGAAAATTCCAGCATTAGCCTGCTGTAATTTGAAATCCCATATTGGGTCACAAGCCCATAAATTTCCCAGAAATGTTTCACCTTTGATATGACTGCTCTCAGAGAAATCTGAAAAATCAGACTTTGGAATCAGCAAAGAGATTTACACTTGGAAGATCTTGGTACAACTCCTTACTCTTTCTAGGACTTTCTACTTCTGTACCAGAAAAGATTTGCTGGCCCTGCTGCCTCAGGAAATCCTTCTCAGAGCAGACACCTTCTTGTTATATATAGGTCAATAAACTCCAGGTGTCAAATGCAGTGACACTACAAGTTCACACAAGCTCACCAGCAACATGCAATGTGAAACGTGAGTACACAGAGATGGATTTATTGAAGGCCCTAAGAAGGATGCATTTTCCATATGAGCAAGCTCATGAGAGTGCTGTGGGGTGTGGAAAAGCAGAGTGAATACATGAACCCTTTTTCTTCTTCCCCCCATGCTCACCACAGCACCAACTCTGCCACTGCAACCACAAAAAGCCCACAAAAAGCTTTGAAACTATAATATTCTTTTGTTAGGATCACAGCCACATCACACTTCTGCACTAAGAATGGTTTCCAACGCAAACCTGAAGTCAGACACAGCCTCTGGCTGAGCCCTGCCCTGGGCTGAGTGTGTCCCATGGATCTGGGCTGCTGCAGAGGTGCATGGATGGACATCCACAATCCTGGCCTCATTCAGAGCCCACTGCAGGATTCAGGACTCCGTCCTTATGACGGGCATTCAAACCCACAGAAATACCCACTAAAAACAACGTTTTACATGCCATGCTGTTACATACTGCATCATGTCCCTGGCATCTAAGACAACAGGCAACAAAAGCTGATTCAAGGTCAACTTTAAGCAAGATAAGAAAACTTGGTCTGAAAAACCCAATCCAAATATACAGGACTTCACACCTACACTTCATTCAGCCAGGCTCACAGACAAACCAGTGGCTGCCACATCCACCACTGAGAGAGGCTGAGAACTCCAGAGCACTCAGGCAATCATATTTCTATATTTAGGATAAACTCTTAATATTTAGTGTGCTTTAAATTGATATCTTACTGCTGTTCCTCATTACAACCTAAAAAAGCAGTCAAACTGGTAATTTTGTTCATACAATATTAATCCTGCTTTGAAAAGACTTCTACCTCCAACAACAATTGCCAATTCAACACCTCTGAACTGAATATAAAGAAATAGAGATTGGTTAAGTTCAAGTACTTTTTATTACATCTAATAGCAGTATCCCTCTAAAGCAAAACAATGCCCTTGAAATTTATGAGCTCCCTGAACCTCTGAGCCTATTTAAAATAATCTTCACTTTTCCATAAATTCTACTATTTGCATGGAATTTAAGCACTGATGGATGTTACCCATCTATTTCAGATCATGTAACTTAGGCAATTAATTTATTCAAGAATGATAAAATGGATTATTTTATCATTACAAGAAAATGTGCCGTAGTGCATACATTTTTGAGCAGAGAGCACACATCTTTAAATGTATTTAAATGAATGGGCTCCCTGATACCGGACAGACTTCTCAGAGCTGAACGTGCAGCCTGGGTGTGCTCGCAGGACTGGGTACTCAGACTCGCCAAAGCAGATCAGAGCCCAGCAGCTTCCACTGCTGGCGTTTTGCACCCAATGCGAGTGTATCGAAGGAAAATCAAGCTCCGTGGATGGATGTAGCAGGGGATGAAAACGTGAAATGCAGCTCCCAGCGTCCTGCCAGCCCGTTCAGCGTGCCGGAGTTCCGAACCAAAAGCGGCGCGCACGGACAATGTGCAAACAATCCCCTCAGCCGGAGTTCGCATGTTTTAGGGTGCCTGGGGGAGAGGGAGAGCTGAGCGCTCCTCGGGGGCCTCTCCCGCCGGGTGCCGAGGGCAGGTGCTGTCCCCGGGGACAGCCCCATCCCTCTCGGTGCCTTACTGCTGTCGCCCGGGAGCATCAGGCGCAGCGATCTGGTGATGAAAACTTCGATTTTGTGAGGCTGACGTCCAAGTTCGGCTGCTCCCCGGTACCATCTCCCATATGCGGACACCGCCCGAGACTCGAAGCGAGCCGGTGCCGAGAGACGCCGCTACCGAGAGGCATCAGCACCCGCCAGCCTCAGCCCCGCCAGCCCACGGGGCGGCACCGTCGGGCCAAGGGACGTGACCGCCGCCCGGCCGCTGCCAAAATCCCCCCGGGAAACCTCCCCGGCCGCCGGGGCCGCTCCCTGCCCGCCCCGAGCGGAGCGG
>JAWWMU010000243.1:7595590-7606663 GCA_035048155.1 Cinnycerthia olivascens | reverse complement strand
CCCGCCGCTGTCCAGCCCCGCCGCTGTCCAGCCCCGCCGCTGTCCAGCCCCGCCGCGGCATTTCAGCTGCGAGCGGCCAAAGGCGCATCTTCCCCGGCTGTACCGGAAAGAATGTTGCCAGCCCCGGCCTGGGAAGCTCGGTATGGGGCATCGCAGCCCTGGTTTGCACCAAGATACTCATCTTGGGAAGCCCGAGACTATGAAAGGGGTTCAAAGGACCATCTTAGCTGAACTCAGCACAGGAGGACCTGATATGGAAGTAGGAAAAAGGTGAACATCAGGGAAGACCACAGGGATCCATGTCCCAAAGCCATGTCATCAGATAGCTTCAATGGGTGCTTTATGTAAGGATGAATGAAGGAGCCCATCTCCAATTTGATTCCAACCATCAAGAAGGAAATGTCTGAACTGTGAAGACAGATAGTGACTTAAGGCATAGAGAGTGTGAGACTTTGTAAAGGAAAAGAACCTCAAACCCAAGCAGGGGGAACACCTAGGTTTGGGCTGGGCTGCTTGTTAATTCAGGCTGTTTTCATGCCCCAGTGCTCAAGAGGATGGAGAACACAGGACTGTCTCCATGCAGGAGATGGAGCACTGGGATGGGAATGTGTGGCTGGCAGGAGAGAGAGCCCTAGCACTCTGTCAGCCTGGGTCTCAGGAGGCTGCAGGGTAGAAGGAAAGCTGTCAGCACAGAGTGAGAGGAGCTTTTGATCATTTTTAATACATTTTGCATCAAACCTCACAAGAAAGGTCAATTCTGATAGTGAGCATAATTAATAGCAGTGACAGAAATCTAAGATTTCAGCCTACACTGGGAACTGTTTAAAAAGGGACAGGAAGATGACATGAGACTGAGGAACTACACACCAGGAGGCCACAGAATAGAGAGAACTGAGTGTTTCCACCTTCCACTATCACCCATCACCATGTTGACTCCTCCACCGGTCAAGAGGCACAAAAAAAACCCCCAAAAAAACAACAAGCAAATGAACTTTGCAAGCACCTAGACAAGAACTAGATGATGACTAATAGCCACCATTAATTTGTCAAGACTTTATCATGTCAAACAAACCTAATTTCTTTCTTCAATAGGCTAACAAGTCTGTCAGTAGGAGAGCAGTGAATGTCACCTAGATTGACCCACAAGGGCTTCCAGAACTGTCTTCCAGGACAGTTTTATCTGGTAGAGAAAAATATCATCTAAGTAAGACTAAAATAAGCATCCACAAAACTGTTTCTCCAGCATCATTCCCATTTGCTCTTGCCAGTACTGGCAGGGCAGCTGTTGAATACAGGAGCCAAGGTCAGAGAATGCCCAGCAGCAACAACGTGTAACAAGAAGAATCAGAAGTATGGCAAGCATGTGCTCTAAAGGAAAACAGAAAATAACATGGATTAGTTAGTCTTAAGGAAAGAAAACTGGAAGCTGATATGGAAACTATGTTTAAATGCCTGAAAGTGCTACCAAAGAATGAAAATAATCTCTTGATTATTGTCTAAATGTCTGTCTGGAGTGATATGAGTATAATCGGTGATGCCTGGAGTAGGAGAACTGTATAAATTAACTGACTCAATCTCTTTTTGTTGCTGACTTTATGTTCCCTCTCCAGAAAAACACTGAGGGTCACCACACTGTCCCCTGCATGAGACCCAACTACATGATTGTTCTCACCTGCACAGCTGCTTTCTCTCAGGAATCAACAGTTAGTTTCTGTGCTTCTCCTCACACCATCTCTTCCTTTACCTCTCCCTTTTATATATCTATTTTCTCTCTTAAAATTAATTATTTCCCATCTATGCTGCTGTCAGCCCTGTCCCTTTACTTCCTTGCCCCTTGCTGCTGTCTCTTTTTGTTTCACATTTTCATTATGCAAAGAAAAAGCAGAAAGGGTAGCAAAGGTGGCATCTTGTGCCCTCCCATACCTATTGCTCTGCTTTACTTCCACAGAGCAGCCTTCACTCACTGCCAACCCTGCCTTTGGTTTTGGCTGCATTCTGTTGGACTTGGGGTTTTGTTTGCACTGAGCAGTGTATAACACAGGGAGACTCAAATTTTGCCTGTGGCCTCTAGGTGCTACAGTAATACAAATAATAAGTCTTAGAAGCAGACATTCTGATTCATGCTGTTTATGGCACAGGTCTAATGCAACTCAGCTAATTATTGGGCCCTCATCAAAGCTGAAGAACTCTAATGATTTAGGGTTTGAATAGGAATGTTTCAATCGAGATTACTTTCAGCCTGTTTTCAATAAGACCCATTGTGATGGAGTTCCACTGTTAATCAAGAAGGAAAAAGACATTAGCAGTCATTTAGCTGAAGTTTGGTTATTCATTAACAACATATTCACTGTGAGGTTTTATCACTCTAATGGACTGAGATATGCAGTGTAATTTTCACAAAGGTTTTGCATGCTGGGTTGGGTATTCATAAATCAATTATAATTATGGGAAACAAGTATTTTTGGGTAGGACCTCAGAAACTGGCTGTATACACAATGATTCTTACCTAAAGCTTCCTAAAATCAAGGCTAAGACTCTTATTTACAGCACTCAATCTCACGTTTTATCATTATTTTTGAATGTTGATCCATTGGTTTATAGTATTGATGCTTTGGTGATATTTAATTAATTCACCAGTTTTCACTAATGCCCACGCCAACTTTTATTTAGGTTTTTTTAGAAAATTACTGTTTAAAAGTCATTTGATTGGGCTGTTTAAAGGAACAGATATTTTGCAGCCATTATTAGGACATATCTGTGAAACTGGAGCCTGGTACTGAAACTGATGCCATATGGGTGAAGCAATTAAGTGTATGGTGTTTATGGTGGTTTCTTGTACCATTTTCACCCAAACACCTCATGGAATCACCAGGGAAAGCACCTAAGGCTTGGGTGAAATAGCTGCAAAAAGTAATAGAATTATGGTATGGATCAGTTCTTTTACAGTTACATTACATTAATCCACCTTTCAATGGCAATTTTATGTTACAGACTCCTTGTAAATTCCTTCATCTTCACACATGAGATTTGGGTGCATGAGTCAAAACACAGCATGATTATTTTATCTTCCACATAAGCTGAATATCAGCTCCATCAGAGGATTATTGGACCAGCTCACATCGCACCATGACTCAGTTACACATATGTTGTGTTGACAGAGCAGACTAATGTGCAGTAAAAATTTTGGACAGGCAGCCAGAAAGCCAAGGAACTGTTTGAAAAGGAAAGGGGCCAGACATGTGCAAAAGGAATACAGCACAGGATGCCACGTGTAAGGGGAATTCTCCCTTTTCTTCCTGAAGCTACCCTGGTGGTTTATCACTCCCCTTCAGGGTGGTGTTGGGAGCATGTCCAGGTGCCAAAGGCTGCCTGTGTGCCACGTGTTAATCACTGCAAATCCCTGGGACATGCTCTGGGAGCTGCAGGGCCTGAGCTACAGCACAGAGAGAGAACCTGGTTGTGATAAAGTCCTGGTGATCAAGTGATTTCATGGCCTTGTGTCACACAGATGCTGCTCTGTACAAGCCACCACAAAGAGGCACGGCACTACTGGCACAGTGCAGGTCCTGCCCCTTCCTTTGGCAGAGGGCTCTATGTTCTGCTGCTGCTCCAGTGGTGGAGTTTCAAAGAATAAATCTACATCAGTTTTGTTTTCTGTATATTTTATATGGCCCTCTTTACTGTGCAATTGCAGTGAAGGTGTAAATACTACCTATTTATAAGCATTCCCATAAAAATAAGAAGCCACTTATAACCTCTACATCCAGTTGAGTCATTCCTACAGAGTCTGGGTTTTTTTGTGATCAAGTCAATTGGTCACAGCACCAAGTCTGACAGGGTTCAAGAAGAGTTTAGACAACCCCTTAGGGCAGTGGTGTGACTCCTGGGCATGGTCCTGTGAAGGGCCAGGAGATGGATTTGATGATCCTTGTGGGTCCCTCCCCACTCAGCTTATTCTGTGGTTCTGTGGTTGAGATCAAAAGACTGTCAATCACATCTAGCCCAGAACTTCAGCACTCAAGCTCTTAAAACTGAGGGAAAAAGACTCTCATCATATCACCCACAGCCTCTGTGTAGTCTAGCTGACAGCTTTATGAAAGCTGCAAGGTCATGGCTTGAGAGCTTGTTGACAGCTTTTTCAAATCAAATATTATGAATAAACTCTGATTATGGATTTCTGATTCATTTTAAAGCTCTGGCAACTGGGCCAAAAAAAAATAAAAAATCCTTGAAATTATAAAGATGAATTTAAAAACCAAACTAGTGTCACCGAAACCCAAGAAAAGTTAAGATGATTGTTCCAAACTTGTGTTTTAAGTGGATTTGTGGGCTTGCAAAAACTAAAGATAGTTCTCCAGAAGAATATCACTCTGAGTCACATAAAGCTGAAAAACAGACAGATTGTGGTTTTCTACAGAATGTTTTTTAAATTATGTCTTTAAATAAGCGAATATTTGAACTTTGCTTTTTAAGAAATTCTTTGATAGAGGGAAAATTCCAGGCACCTTCTGCATTTAGAAACACATTACATTCTAACACCAGCTTCAGTGAAAAGCTATTTTCTTTGTGAATAAATTGTACTCATGTTTTTCTCTCCTCGTCTTGTTTTAGATAAAACAATCAATGCAAACACTGAGTTAATACAAATAAATGCAAAAATATTCCAGCAAGAAAGTTACAAGACTTATTAAATACACATGCAAATATTTCAGTGAAAGTACAGAGAATGAGACCAAGTACAGACAAAAATAAATCTCATTATACAACAAACAGCATATTCTAACAATAGTTCAAAGTTCAAAGGGCAGGCCTGACCTACTCCCAAAGTCTCTATGGAGCAACTCTATCCAAATATATTAGTGGAATTTAAATTCTAATGGCAGCTTCCAGCAAAAGATCCAGATCTCACAAGCAGTTCACTAACATGAAACAGCTATTATATAAATAATAATACAATATAAAGCTACCCATGTTTATCACTAACACTATTTTTACTCAAGAAAGCAGTTATACAAATGATGGAATAGGCTGGGAAGGGGCAAGACTAGATTTTAGATTTTAAAACATGCATTTCCCATACTCTGACCATTACACTGCATCTTTAATCTGGCAAAAATTACTATAAGAGCTCCTCACTCATGAACATCTGTTACAGCAGAGTTTGCTTGTAAAAGCTTTCAGCTCACTTTGTAACTCTTAAGAAGACACACTTGAAACTGAGGGAGAAAACAGTACAATCTGTACCGAGGATCAGCCTGTACAGCGAAAAAAATTTAGGTTCAGATCCTTTAAAATGCTCCTAATTAATATTTGTAGTAAAATACATGAATCCAGAAATACAGTGTAATCAAATATTTGCAAATCTGTCAACGCTTTACAGACTAAGTTTAAACTTGGTCAACAAATGACTGGTTCCCAGGAACATGGAATTCCCCTATTAACATAGGTATAAATCAGAAACATGTCCAGAAAAAGCAGAAAGATTACTAGAGTAGCCTCATGGCTAAAACCACAAATGAGAGGCTGATTTTTAAATTTTTTTTCTCCCTGATGGCTGTCACACAGCTGCTCCTCAAAGAATTTCAAACTGCATGGATACTCAGAAACAACAAATGGTTCCCTGAGGGTCCCCTGCCCGTGGGGAGTAACTGATAAGGAACTGGGATTGATATGCAGAGCCAGGTTATGACCTAAATCACAGCTCACAAAAATGCAGTTGGCCTATTCAGGAGCCCAAGATCTCCTTGCTGCTCCTGGAAGATTTGTCAGATTCACAGATATTCAAACATGAGGGATGCAGGAAGTAAGTGGGATATTAAACAGGGCCTCCGTAGATCAGGCACTTAATAAAATTACTCAGATTGAATGCTTAAATTAATTCAGCAATTTTTAAGCCCTTGTACACTACATAAAATGGATGGATTAGGAAGACCAAATCCACTCGCTAATTTGGGAGGTGGAAAGGAGGAAGAGTAGAATGAAAAAAGGGATAAAAATGAGAGAATGATGGGAGATAAAAATCAGAATAGAATCATCACAAAATGCCATAACCTACAATAAAACTAATTTTGGAGAAAAAAACAAGTAAAATATTTTAATAACATTGGATTTCCTACTACTAAACAAAAAGAGACTTTCCCTCTACTATGTTATTTAATTTAGCTTTATTACAAAGAAGTAATACTATGTTAATTTTAATACATTACAAAAGTCAAAATTAATTTCAGCCAGAAAGAAAACATTCCAATACCAACAGGAATTGTTCTCTTCTCCTACTCTGAAATCTTGTAAAAATTTATATAATTCCCCTTACTCTTTTGATCAAAATTCATTTTTGTAGGATAATTTTCCTCTGAAATATTTTCCATCCAGCTCCAATGCACTCTACAAAGCCTCATGAAGCTGACAGTGATTAAACACCAAATTTCTATTGAGAATTGTTTTCCTTTGAAACAGAGATATGACTACATGTACTTACATTATGCTGAAAATTACAAAAATCTTCTAACACTGCACAGTTTGGGTTTAAAAATGGCAACTCCACTGGCCCCACCGTAAGTCTAGGATGCCTTAAAACATTGAGAGGAAGCAGCACCTGTTCCATGTTCAATACCCTGAATTCTGATTAGCAGTCACTGGATAGAGCAAATCTTAGCATCCCAAAAATCTTATGACTACATCAAAGGGGAGGAGAAGAGGTTTTCTGTAAAATTGTACTACTGAGCTTTTTTCTATGCTGTTCTTGCAATAGGAAATGGAGCTGTCACACAACTTTGTGCTAAGAGCCTGTTCATGCACTGCAGATGTTACATAATGAAAGGCATCAAACAGTTGTACAATAGCACATGCATCCATTATCCAAGATTTGTGTAATACCTTTTCTTTCCCAAAGGATCTGAAAATGTTTTACAAACTGATATACAAATTATCCACACAGAAAGCTATTCATCCATCAAGGAAACACAACTACAGCCCAAGGCAAAGCAGAACAACTATCTGAATACACACACAAAAAAAAAACAACCCTAGTAAATGAAGGAAGAATTCTCCAGTCAAGGCTGTGAGGAAAATATTAAGTATACAATATGTGAGTACATAAGACTTAGGAAGGATTTTGCTTTTATAATGCAAATTCTTCAATAAAATACTGTAAGATCTCTCTTGGACATTGACAATTGCAACAGTAAGTGAAATAAGCAAATGTTTAAGAATATTAAGTACAGCAATAAGTTCTAAGACTAGCCCATTGCATGTCTTCACGGTTCCAAATACTGGTGCTACATTTAAAAAAAAAAAAATCTGTTGATGTAGTCTATCCCAGAAACAGAAGTATTTAGAAAAGAGAGGAATAATTAGAAGAAGGCAGTATCTTACTCAGCAATAGTCTATTCCTAGCAGCACAAGTTAATGCAACCAAGCATTTCCAAAATAAAAAAACATCACCCAAATGAACTCTGCATTTAGACTGCACTATGGCTGAACTCTCATTTCAGTTCTAGTTCTGATTATGGTGACCAGACATCTCATTTGGATCTTATTCTGTGACTTTTCAGTTTGGCAGTCACTACAGCACTTCTGCTCAATAAAGAAGGTGGCAGAGATTCTTAAGGGTACTTGAAGTCATAGAGAGTGATTTGAGGCAAAAGAGAGCTCTTTCAGTACTGTTATCAAGAATCTTTAATTAGAAGCAAAGTGTGTAAGGAAAAATGCGGACAGTGGGAAAATAATACAGCTGAAGACATAGAAGGAGGCATTGGGAAGTGTTACAGAAAATTTGGGAGTATTTTTAACCTTGAGAACTGGGCACAAAGCTCAGACTTCCTAAGTGTGCTGACTCTCAGGAGATTTACATAGGACCACATATTGACACACAGGTACTTTGATCCAAATAAATATCTAAAACCCAGCCTCAGCATCATACATTACTCATCTGGGAGCTACATCCAGAAATCCTCTTGAGGAAACCCTCCTTTTGGGCAGGAAAGGCAGATAAAGAATTGCTGATGCTTCTATCCCTGAGGAATCCAGTCAGTTTGAGAAAAAAAAAAGCCATTAAGGAGAAGAACCATCCTTCATATTGCATCCCTAAGCTAGGTTGATACAGTGAAAAAAAAAAATCACAGAGATGGGCAAAAAATGGGATATTATGAAAGTCTGAAACTCTCAGGCCAGCTATTTAGTTAGGAAATTGAAGCAGAATTATAGGACAGGAAAAAAGGGAGCCCCCAATTAAGTATCTCAGGTAGTGATATGTAAATGTCATGAAAATGAAAAACTGCTGCAAGAGGTTGAAATTTTTGCACATGGTCAACAACAAAAGCAGCACTGGAGCATTAATGGGATGTGTTGTGGAACTGGGATTTTGCTGTAAAAGGGTCATAAATTGTTCAAGAGAAGCAGGGCAAGGGAAGAGGGAGGCTTTGCCTCTTTATCAATAACACGTCTGCCAGTTCTGAAGCCTGCAGTTCAACCAGCCAGAGGGAATTAATGTCTCCTTGAATGACTGCATAAAGATAAAAGGAATCACAACTAGAGGTGCTGTACTGTAGGGAGTCATTCTTTCCCTTTTTAACCTTGAAAATCAAGCACAAGCCTCAGGCTCCACAAACATCCTGAGATTCATGTCTATGTATCGTTGGGAGAAATGTGCAGACGCACCCTCAGGATGGATCAGGCAGCAGGAAGTATTTTTATTATACAATTTATGTCAACTTTCTGAACACACTGGGGACAGTATTTTGTCTTCCAAAAGGAAGGAGGAACCACCAGGGAAATAGAAGGAGCAGAAGAGAACTGGTTAAGAATTTAAAGTTGCAAAGTTATTCCGATGAGAAGATTAGGAAAAAATGAGAGAATAGTGAAAGAGAGAAGTCTGCAAAAGCAAACTTCAAAAGAAGAAAGGCAAAAGGAATAAGGCTGACATTTCCAATACTCCTGTCACACACAAAAACCTGAGACTAGATAATTAGTTAACTATAAGCTCACCAATTACAAAGACCAGAACGTGCAAATAAAAAATATAAAAGAAACAAGCAAATAGATGAATCAACAGATCAACTTTACTCAGAAATATTTGAAGCTTCAGCCATCTCGGAGCTATTTAAGAGACATCTCTGAGAAGTTCAAAAAGACTGGGTAATTCTGGTGGACTGGAGAATGTAAAAAAACTCTAAGAAAGGTGAGAATAAAGTACACACAAGCAGTTTAGTTGTTAGTTCTCAGAAAAGAAAAAAAAATATACATACAAAACTTAGGTTTATAGTCAACAAGGTGATAAAAAAAGCCAGCATTAATTTATCCAGACAAGATAATATCCAGCCCATCTAGTTTCACTTAACTGACAAACTAGGGATAATCAGGACAAAGTGCTGCAAGACTTCAAGAACAATACCACATGATTTTCTTGTAGGAAAATTAGATTTAGATTAAATTATTGTTGCACAGCTGTTTGACAAGCTGTGTGAAATGTCAGTTCTTAATACTGAATTGCCAAAAGGGGAAGTATTTTCAACCAGGAACTCTCAGGGACTTTTTGTGCAAGTCCATCACTATTCATCACTGTTTCTGCTATTGGACTGTTCTTACAGACACAGGCTGTAAAAATGATCCAAAATCAACAATGTGAAACTCCATCAAGAACTGTGTGAAGTGCTACTTATGCAGAGCTGAAATCTGCACAGAAAAGCAACAAGAGGATGAACTGCAGTCCAGAAGTAGCACAGAATCTTTGTCCCATGCTCCATCTTGCAGTGGGAATCACAAAATCATGGAATGTCCTGAGCTGGAAAGGATCAATAAGGATCAAGTCCATGACCCATGAGCAAAAAGGTGGGAAGGAACAAGAGGAGTAATTAAGAAAGTCTGAGATCTGAAGAGCAGTTAAAAAATTTGGTTATTTTAATTCAAGAGAAAACATGATTAGATTTAACTTCCCTGAATCTGGAAATCTCCCAGAATGTGAAAAATTGTTAAAAGATAGTGGACACCTGAGCTTTTCCAAAAGCCTGTTCTGGAGCAAGACAAGCATTTTCACTACAGAATCCACAGGAATGCTTCAGGAGCATGAATCATTCTGTTGATAAGGAATTACCCTCATTACCACATGGATCTGAATTGACCAGGTACTGCCAGAGGTGTTTTTCAGGCACTTCAGGGAAGCAGCAAGAGGAATTTGAGGATTTCCTTCAAACCCTCAGTTTCCAGGTGCCTGGCATTCCCTTCCCCTTCTGTCCCACTCTCATCTCTGCATGGCAGCAGCATTCAGGCCTGAATTCACTTTTCAGCCACCCAGACTGCTGCATAAATAAACCCAATGACACTTTACCACATACCTGAAATTAAGCACATGCTTAAGTGCTTTGCTCAACAGCAATATACTTTAAGCACATACTTTAAAACTCTGCAAACTGTGTCTTTATAGCTTTGCAAAGTCATTACAACAGTGACATGGGTCTAAATTATTGCCACACTGGAAGGTAACTGCCTTCTATAAGAAAGAGACCTGGAAAAGGGGAGAAGAATGCAAAAGACTGCTAATCTTAATCTTCTACCTTTACATTCTTTTCAGAGCAAACTGATGTAAATGATAGATTTCTGCATAGACCTGTTTTTAGAGAAATCAATTGTGATGCCTATTGTATCTTCAATCTCATTCACCCAAATCTAGGTGACTGCAGGCTGTAGCACTCCCATACACACGTGGGAATTTAAGAACAAGCTCTTTACACCTGATCAAAGCAGCTTTACGCAAGGTACTCAAATGTAATTTTAAAGCAGAATGAATGGGAGGACTTGCTAAAGATTTGATTGTTTTCAAAACCAAACCAAAATAAAACAAAAACCACTAGATGGTTGACTCAATGCTACCAGATACGACTGGTCTCATAACAACTTTTTGTGCAGGAAAGAAAAACGAGTCCACGTGCTTTTATATTTCCTTGTCTCGATCCCTTTTCCACTCCTATGAAACACATCCTTTTTTTGACCCTTGGGTTCGCACACTGACAGATATTTCAGTTTAGTCAAGATTTAACTGTCTGATCAAAGGACCTTCAACAAAAGACAATCTCTGTA
>JAWWMU010000243.1:7578309-7592615 GCA_035048155.1 Cinnycerthia olivascens | reverse complement strand
TGAAACAGTGAGTCCCTCTGAGTCACTCATTGCAGCAATGCCTTAAACCCTAAGAAAGGGTGACAGCGCCAAAATACTTTATTTGAGAGCAATTCCAACTTCCTAAAGAAGATTTAATAAATGGTCATTTGACAATAAGATTAAATTAGTACCAGGTACCACAACCCTTAGATAGATCTGCCAAAAAAATCACAAGTTTCCAACCCTAGTGCATGAAGGAATACCTGTAGGGATATTTGTGGTGAGCAGTGTATTATTGCCCCAACTTTGATGGAAACAATGCTCTCTGTGGACATCATTATGGACAAAGATGTGTTACACATCAGTCCATGAGATGGGGTGGGGTTTAACCTTCCTTTCAGTTCTAAAAATGTCTAATCCACATTTTCATTATCAGTCTCAACAGACTGGGACAAAACAGAAAAAAGAGAAATTGGAAGCTAGAACATGAAATAAAACAAAGTATCTGATGAGCTGTGATTTCATTTCAAAATACTGGCAATTGTGGACTTCTGATCAATAAAGCTACTGCAGGAAATCAGCCTGTAACTACCCCTGTTGGCACAAAAAGCTAACAGAGCCTGCCTGCAGCCAAGATGAAAGAATTCTGCATTTATTTATAGTGACTCTTAAATTAGTTACTGAATGCTCAAATCACAGGAAAAGAAATAAGAAGATGAATTTGGTTTCCTTGCTCTGAGGCCTGAAGATACAGAATGTCATGTGGGATGGATGTGATGTCCATCATACAGACATGTAGGAAGATTTCCTTTTATGAAAGAAAATGCTCTGTTTCATAACTAAACCAACATTCCAAGATTTTCTAGCAATGGGCAAAACCATCCATTAATAGAACCAAATTATACAAGAAATAATTTCTGAGTGTTTTTTAGACTAAGGGAGTAAAAAAAAAATCATAACAGTTCACTTCTTGAGACACAACCAAAACTGTTTATAAAATATTTGTTGCATCTGCACTATATCATCTGCTCAGTGAAATCTCAGGTAAAGTTTATCACAGATGGCAAACTTCATTCTCCTTAGAGGAAATCTCAGGTAATCACACCAAAATACCAAAATAGAGCAGCAAGAGGCCACACCTTGATCATTGCAGGTCTGGGAATGATGCAAAGGACGAAAGGGCCTGAGCTAAACCTTGTACAATTTGTGCATGAACTCAAAGTGGTAACTGCACAGACCTTTGCTCCCTCCTCTACTGAGAGTGAGCCCCTCCAGGACTGATGACACCAGCTCATTTGTTAAAGAGAAAAGAAAAACAACTATTTCCCCCTAAATTACTGCTTGGTAGGCACACTGCACATTCTTCAACATAATTTAATGTTCTTATAAAAGTTACAGGAAATGGCTAATTGTGTGGGAAATGTTTTTAGTTTTGTTTCATTAAATAATGTTCAGTATTTATCTCCAGCTAGGCTAGGTTAGCACATAAACAAACCACAGTAATTTATATCATCCCATTCTGAAAAGAAAGAAGACACCCGAGATTATTTAATAAGACAGAACATCCTTGTGAACCCAGCATCACAAATAAACTACTTTCACACCATTTACATCAGATACAGTGCTGATGCCACGTAGTGAAGACAAAGACTCAAAAAAGAGCCTGAAACACTCGATTCACAAAGTCATTTTGAAGCAAACCATAAATGATACAGAATATTTATTCCCTTTTCAGGTATACCAATCTCAATCAGCTGATTCTGGTTTCTTGCTTCCGAAAAGGTTGATTTATCCAAGGAGACACTACAAAAATTAATTAATATTTCACAAATTTTAGTTTTCAAGGAAAACTTTTAGAGCAAATGTGAGCATAATAAATTTTAACTCGCCAAAACCTTATTTTTCAAAACCAATTGTGACACCAAAACAGTTGTCACAGTCTTGAAACCATGAAGACACCCTTCAGAAACCAAATCCTGATTTGCACCTTTTCCCTTCCTGTCCCCTCTCTTTTCTCTCTCACATGACACTCACAGTACAAGCTCTCAATCACTTTTCTTTAGAAGGGGTAGGATTTTTAGAACCAAGGTTTTAATACCAGATATACCATGAAAATTCAGATCCAACATTTTATAAAACAAGATAACATGAGGTAATAGAGATGGGCATAAAGCCCACCATCCTGTCTGCATCTTCTGTGCTGAAATAGTTTCAGTCACATTCCCTGTAATGGGTTTTAAACATCATCCAAAAATTTCCCAAAAGCTCTTTTGGTTTTGGAATTAGTTTACCACACCCATTTCTTCCTAGAAACATGTTGATCTTCCCAAAGATTTTGTTAGGCTAATGGAAAAATGTGCCATTAGTGATAGAGATGTCTCATTAAAAAATAACTTAAAGGAATGACTAGATGCAATCTCACTATGATTTTTTAAAGTCAGAAATACAATGGGACTCTCTAAATGCAAAACCAAAAAAAGAGCTAAACTAGTCAAAATAAAAACATTATCTTAGCAATTTTTTTTTACTTAACTGGAACAAATACTTACATTTGAGAAAAAAATTACACCTAGAATTGTCACTGAAAAGGACATATTCCTACTGAAATTAGTTGGTTCCAACAAAACTGCATTTTCTGATTAAAAATTTTCATTTGGAAATATTTAACTCAATCATTCCTAGTTCAAAATCAGCAGCCTCTACTAAAGTATATTCTATATGATGAGTCTACTTCTTGAGCTAAGGGGCAATTCTACTGATCAAAGGAATATTTATCCAGGGAATATTCCAAAGAAAATAAATAGAGAATTAATTTATCATGCTGTTTATAATGACAAAGTGCTGGTATTTGTGCCAATATCACCTGTACATTTCTAGTTGTAGCAGCTTAGTTATAGCTAATAGATATTAAAAATATGCCCCAGATCAATCTTGGATATCTTCCATTGATAAATAAATTTTATTCTCTGATTAAAAAAAAATAGTCTTATAGCATTGAACTTGCTGAAAGGAACTGCCTACTTAAACTATCCTCAAACTTATTCAATATCTTTTATTATTAGGAACTCATTATGGAAACTGTTCCACAAAGTTTAAAACTTCTTTAATGTTTAATTGCATTTTTGATCATTAATTACATCTGCAGATAGAACTTTTTAAATCTTAATTTTCTCATTTAAGTTTGAAATGGAGTTTGCTGCCCAATAAATTTTATTTTAGTGGAAAGACAAGGCCCATGTATTGATGAACCTTTTAAAAGAAACCCAGAGCTCAATCAGAATAAAATTCTATTTATCTACCATTTCATAATACGAGAATGAAAAAGTCATCTTTGCAACTGAAATTTTGAGTTCACTGGAAAACCATCTTTAAGATTTATTATTTATACATTTTATAATAGAAGTTATGACACGAAGTCTTTTTATTTAGAAATATCAGCTAGAGAAGAACAGCCACTGAACTCGCTAGTGAAAGGAGAGAAGTTCTTGTCCTTTATGTCCGCTACAAGACACAGCAGTAAGGGGTACAATGCAAACATTGGCATGTGAGTGATGGTTGGGCTCGATGACCTTGGAGGCTTTTTCCAAAGTTAACAATTCCACAATCCAGTGATATCTCATGGTTTGTGAGTCAGCAGCACCTGGAGCTGTGGGCCAGGGGCTCCTTTGCAGCCCTGGGGTCTGTGAAGGTTTACAGGGCACACGGATGGTGGAGCATCCAATATCTCCTGTGCTGAAATCAGCACCCTTCCCTTCTGGCTGGAATTACCTGTGCTGTGCCTTCACAGGCAGGCTGTGACTGAAGAGAAATGATCCTGCTGTTACAGGGTCCTGGCAGGGTGAGAGCCTGACTGATCTGAGGGAGCCCTCTGCTCACGGACTCATAACTCACCCTGCAAAGGATCTTTTAAACCACAACGTGGAAAGCTGCTGAGATGACAAACAGCATTTTGTTCAATTCAGCAACAAACTGAAATGGATCTGTGGAAATACCTTTCAAGTAACATTTACCATAGACCCGTTTTTTAACCAGTATCACTCCTAAGAAACCTTCCTTCTTAATTTTCTTTTCCCTCCTTACCTCTATCTTTTACAATGTAAGTAATTTGAATTATCATATCTGCTCCTTGATTAGTTATGTTCCTCTACTTGCAGAACTGTTATTTTCCAGTATGGCTTATTTAGGAAGTGTAGGCTTATAAGCAACAGATCTGAAAATATGAAAAGCAACATGACCTTAAATATGATATTTTTAAAATTAACAAACACTATTTATGACAGAAACTATTCTGTTAGATGATTGTCTGAAAGGTTCAGATGTGAAAGTTTAGGTGGAATTAGATGGAGAAAAAGGGAGACTGACTTGCCCATAATATTTCTAGAGATGGAAGAGGTGATAAACAGGCAGCCAGTTGTGTAAATCTCATTCCTGTTGTTATGACAGAAGAAGAAATAAAGGCTTCAAGCATTCCCAGTGAAGGAAAATTATAAATAATTGGGTGATACAGTAAAATAAGAATAATGAGGGATTCTCAGTACTAGGAAGGCTCTGCTGTGTGTGCTTCGTTTTCATGTGCCACAAAGAGATGTAAGGTTCAAAGGTGGACCTTGTATTTACATTTGCACTTTGGAGGGTTTTTTATCATTCTTAGTCCTACCAAATTGTAGCATTATTTTCAGTGTTCCTGATACAGTCAGGCTATGAAGACAGAAGACTCCAGAATAATAAAAACATCCTTCACTGAATATTCCTCTTGCTGTTACTTTATGTTTTAAATAAAATATAAAAGTTGCACAGTCAACTCCAAGGGACTCCATTTCATCTATAAATACAAAAATATTTTATCCATTTTTACCAAAATGTATTTGGGAAAACAGCTGCCTCAAGTCAGGCAAACATAGACTTCATTTTTGACACGAATTAATCCAAAATCAGACAATTATTTTAGATAACAGCATTAAAAAATTGTTCAGGATTAGAT
Organism: Cinnycerthia olivascens; assembly: GCA_035048155.1. Lineage (NCBI taxonomy): Eukaryota > Metazoa > Chordata > Aves > Passeriformes > Certhiidae > Cinnycerthia > Cinnycerthia olivascens. The sequence goes on along the minus strand of JAWWMU010000243.1, from coordinate 7,587,673 downwards.
AAAAATAACATTAACAGACCATTTTTGATTTGTAGCTTCAAGAATATTTTTGTGACAGAAGTGTAATTCCTTATTTCATGTGAAAAAGCCCCCATGGCAGATCAGCAAAATTAAGGCAGCCATGTACATCTTAGTCAAAACTTTTTCCTCCTGCTAGGAGTACCTCTGAGAATATTTCCTTTTATTTATCAAAAAGTTTTTAGGCAATTTGACTTATTTTGGCAAGTCTGCTACTTTCAGATATTTTCTGTAGCGTCAGAGCTCAGACAGCTCAAACTTACTGCATTTTAACAGAAATATTAAATGGTTCACTGAAAAACACGAAAATCTTTGCTAAATCCATCCTTCTCTTGAAGCTCTCATGTCTGTAGAACCAGGGCTGCCCTTCCTTCTCTCCCCCACGCCCCACACCTGAGCCCTCTCACAGGCTGTGATTTAGGTACCCAGCCCTGCCCTGCACTCTAATTTCACTCCTTTTATGAATCCCACGTGCTGGTTTCCCTTGGCCTCCCCTTTCAGGAAGGAAAGGACTGCTTATCAACAGCTCCCAAGCTGCTGATCTCGCTGTGTCTGACAGGCAGCCTCACACCACTCCTATCATTTATCCCCAGAGCTCCCAGCTGCTGCAGCAGCACTCTGTTCCACACAAATAAACAATCTGTTTTCAAACCCAGCAATGACCTGTCCTGACTGACAAACAGCATTTCTTTGGAGGTGGCATCTGACAATTAAACAGAGCTAATTTCTGAAGATCCCGTTTCATTAAGGATTATTAAGAGATTAACATTTAATCCATTCTAGTACATAAATGATAAGGGTGTGGATAAAATATTGAATCTCATTCCTTTGGGTACAATTCTCTTTCAGTATTTGGGGAGAATAATTGCTGGTAAAGGGCACAGGTTAATGGTGCACCTGTCTGCTATTTGTTTGGTTTTCAACATAAAACAAAACAAAAAATCAGACTCAACTGAATAAGAAGTGTAGAGTTGATGAACAAAAAAAAAATCTAAAAGGTTGTTGATCTTTCTCACACTTCAGTGTTTATGGAGATTTTGAATCCTCAGATGATCTTCCTGCCTTTCTTTAGGAACATATACTACCCCTAATATAACTAATGATTTGGCTATTTAAAAACATCTTTCCTTGTTTTTGAGTTTAATCACGACAGGTTAGACATTGGAAAACAGTTCTGAATAAGTTTTGTTGTTTGCCTTGTGAAAGCAAAAAAAGAAATACTGAAGTAATGCTTGTGCCCTTGATTCTTTTAAAAATGAGACTTTGAGGGAAGAATTATGTGAGTTGGATTCTTTCCAGTGGTCTTGTTCAGCATTTTGGCACACAGAGATAAAGAACACTTTAAAGAGAGGAAGCAATGGTAATGATTCTGTTTGCTGAGAAATTTCAATGTTATTTGAAAGCATGACTCCTGTGTTTGTAAATACACTCTGATCATGATTCTGTCCTCACACCCTGCACTTCTGTAGTTATGCTTTGCTTTAATGCTCCTCTCCAGAACTGTTCCACAGCCATTCCTGCCTATCCATCCTCCTTATTTTAGACAAGGCATAGAGCAAGATGAAACAAGCCTCAGGTGACTACAGTAAAACCCAGGTGGATGCTAAGTAAATGTCCTGTGTACAGAGCAATGAAGGTGCACTTGCAGCTCCTGGATCAGACACAGTTTGACAGAGGCAGTGCAAGCACCAGCGCCTCTGAAGACCTTCTGGCACGGCTGGTTCCTCTGTGATGAAATCCAGGAGCTCCAGGCACCTGTACAGACACGGATGAAATCTGTACCACCAGATCTTCATTAATGACACCCTTCTAATTGGGTTAAGAAACTGCTGTGCCTTCCATTGCTACATCATTGGTGTGAGTGAATGTCTTGGGCTGCTTCTCACGGGAAGGGCACGCAGGAGTGGAGGAATCCCAGCCCTTCTCACTGAGAATAAGGTAGAATTTATTTATCCTGGGGGAAAGGAGACTCAGGGGACACCTCACTGCTCTTTCCAACTACCTGACAGCTTGTAGCAAGGTGGGGATCAGTCCCTGCTCCCATGGAGACAGAGAAGGGGCAAGAGGAAACAGCCCCAAGCTGTGCCAGGCTGGGTTTGTGTAGGGAAAATTTATTCACTGAAAGGGTTGCCAGGCATTGGAACAGGCTGCTCAGGGCAGTGGTGGAATAATCATCTCTGGAGGTGTTGGAAAGGTGTAGATGTGGTGCTAAGGGACACAGGTAGTGGTGGAACAGTTGGAATTAATTATCTTAGAGACTTTTTCCAACCTAAACAAACCCATGATTGTGTTCTAGGATACTATCAGGAAGAGTCATTAAGCCCAGAATGAGTCCATTCACAATCCAATTTCTTGATCTGTAGTGTTTGTATTGCATTTTAATATAATAATTCTCTTTTCCTTAGTTCCTGGCCACCAGCAAATATTACTGCTCAGTTCGTCTCCAGAGTTGGGTTTCAGCCACAAACTTTCACTGCCTGATGTGCCAAATCCTGAGAATTGGGAACCCATTTAAAACTCAAAAGTCAAATGCAGCAAGTGGGGAATGCCAACAGCTGGTACCAAAGTACTTCAGACACAAAACAATTCAATACAGTGTTATCTTACTTAAATTTAGGACGATTTTTAGTACCTTTTAATGTTTATAATACACATATTTTTTTATCCACAACTGCAAACTCAGTGGACAAGACAGAAGTCTAGCAGAAACCCAGGAAAAAGGGAAGGAAAGCTTCCTTTCAAATGTAAAAGCAGAGTGACTATTCCTGTGTTCCAAGGACTAATAGTTGGACACAAATGTACTGGAAAATAACAGAAAAATTATTTATTCATCAAACTTAATGTCAAATTCCTTTTTTTCCCCCAAAAAATAATTTTCATTTTTAGTAAGCCGATCAGGTGATTTCTGATACAAAGATGATTGAAAAATAAAGATGCTCAATTTCAACCAGAAATATCAGGAGGCATTTGAAAAAAAACAGAGTCATTAGAATACTGAGCAGAACATCTTCACACAAACATACCCCTCGAGCTGCTGTATTTCAATGGGAAGGAATATTATCCTTCTTCAAGTATTAGAAAAGGTGTAGGAGTAGAGAAGGAGAAGGAAAAAGACCTTTCAAATGAGAACACTCTCAGTGAGTCACTGCTGTGGTAAGGGGTAGAAAATATCCTACTCCTTTTCAAAGACTTCAGAAAGGCATTTGTGAGTTCTGGGCCCATTTATCTGCTCACAGCATCCCAGGAAAGATGAGAAGTTGTGGGGAAAGAAAAATTGATGGACTTTCAGGGCCTTTCCTTACCACCCACTCTTGTACAGCTCACAATACATAGAACATTCTTTATTACATGATCTTCCTATCTATTTTGCCAGTGCCAGCTAATAAACCTCAGTCATTTTCTTAGCTGACTACCTGGCAAGATGGAGAACAGTAAAAGCCTGCACAGGCTCTGTCAGACTGACTGAATAGGTGGGAAAATGGTAATCTTTTTTGTCAGAACTGAATTTAAGCTTCTAGCAAATCTGAAACCTCAGGTGAGATGTCGGGATGATTTTTCTGAAGTCCTTTTTTTCAAACGCCCACCTCCCTCTCAGCTATGCTGAACAGATAATAAATCCCTGTCAGTCTGTACAGCCTCTGTAGCACTAAGGAACTTTTGCATATCTACACAGAGCTCTCTCATGCAAGAACAGGAGAAAAATTTGGTATTCCCAATAATTTGTTAGGCCTTTTAATTATCTGCTTTCTTTCCTCATTTGCTCTTCCCAGGTGAGAACTGGATTTTCCTCAAATAACTTATCTTCTATTTCTTAGGCTTTTACAAGATCAAATCAGGTTGAGGCAACACAAATTAAGTATCAGAAAATAAACAATGAAACTCCATTCAGTTGAAAAAGATTTTGCCTCAAATTTATCTGCTCAGTTACTCACACTCTCATGTATGCCCCAAATTCATCCTTTACTTTAGAATTTCTTGTGCTTGTTTCTAATATATGTGGACCTCATATGGGCTGTAATTCAACTCTGGGCAGCTGCTCAAGATTTTTTTTGAGATCTTCTGAAGGAGTTTTCAGCTCAAAGACACCATCATCCTTTCTATTTTAGACACATATATGGGGTAATCTAAATACTTCCACAGGAAAAGAGAATTGACATGAAAAATATCAGTTGGTGAGAAGGCCAAGGTATAAACTCACCAATTGTATAAACTCATCAGTAGATCACAATAGCAATTCTCTTATCAATAAAAACAATAAAAAAAAAAAAAAGAAAGAAGAAATTCTTTTGTGTATAAGTACTATTAGGAAAAATAATATGCTTGAAGAGATAGATTGCTTTAAATCATGAAATGCTGAAATTTAAGGTAAACTACAAACTAAGTTGTGCTTTATTAAAACATGTAATTATAGCTGCATTTCAGCTGTCCTTTACAGATCACAGCAAGCTGTTAGCAAAGAAGGGCTGCTGTCTTATAATGACACACAAACAGCACATAGCAATTGAGGAATTCTTCCTGAACAAAAGACAGTGCTAATTGAATGTAAAATTTCTGGATTTGGCACTTGGGAGGCTTTGACAGGACTGGAATGAACAGTAACCCACCGGGAAGCAGGAGAATAACAGTGATGGAGAGGATGCCAAGTGCACTGCAGTCTGCTGACTCGAGGACTCAGGTGAATTTACAGCCACTTTATTCACATCTGTACCAGCAGGAACCACGCACAGGGAATGTCCCTGTGAGAAAGGCACAATGCAGGGCTGTTCCTCAAGGACAGGGAGCTGTGTGTGCTGTGGTGTGACACCCCTGGTGACGGGCACAGCCCCTGTTCTGTGCCAGCCAACGCGCTCCCTTTCCTCCCAGCCCTGTGAAGCTGCTGCCCAGCTCAGCGAGGGTTGAAGCATTGGCTGAGGTGCAGCTGGAGCAGCAGGATCACTGCATGTACAAATCCCTGTCCTGCAATCAGGCTGCATGGTGAGGACAAGGACAGGCTGCAGCTCAAACTCATGCAGATTTCCAGTGCTCCCTTCCCTCACTGAAGCCAGCCCCAGTGCCTTGTTCCACCACCCCACTAATTCACCCCAAAAGTGCCTCAGTGTTTTTAATGCTCTTCCATTTGTGGGGAGCTGAGAGTGCTCTGATCTGGAGCTTCCCCGTGTTCTTGGATAAACTCAAAAAAAAAATGCCCAATGTCAAAATTGACTTTGCTGGCTCAGTGGAGCGTCCTAAAGTTAGAAGCTGCACAGAACGGGAGGGACCAAGCACCTGCCAGCTCTGAAGGAAGGCAAGAGGCAAAAAACCAATTTCTTGTGTGGGCAGAGAGATATCACCAAGAAGACACAGCAAGTACAAACCAGAATTGTACAAACCAGAATTGTACAACATGCTAGTTCATGCCCTGTGAAGGCTCTGAATAATTCAGTTTATCTCTGTTAAAATATAAAGAATTAAAACCTGATGAGAGCAGAGAGACATCATAATCAAGGGAAAGTCTTCACTCTGAAAAGACAAAGCTAAAACAAGCTGGCCTGTTTAGCCTAACAAAACAAGAGCTGGAGAGAAGTACGACTGCTCTTAGAAAATACTTCAGAGACACTCCAGGAATGGAAAAGACATTTTTGAAGCTAAAATGTTGGCAAAGGAACAGACAGGTATAAACTGCTTTGAACATATCTAGGGAGTAGAGATGATAATTTTGATCAGAAGAGGGAGTTTCTAGAAGAGTCTCCATGAGAAGTAGCAGGAGAAACATTTTGTAGATGGGATATACTTAGTTTATGAAAGGATTACATGATACATTCACAAACCAGAACAGAAGACTGCTTTTGATGACCCAGAATCCTGCTTTCCCTGTACACCAGCAGATGTATTTGAAAGCAGGAATTAAATTTAACCAAGGCCTATCCAGTCTTAAGAAACTTCATGTCTGATTCTCTTCCAGACTACACTATCTGGCAATGTAAATTTTCATGCAAAAATAATGGGACACCATATATTTACTATAGCTGAAAAATACTATCAAAGACTACCCTTAAATGCACTATCTTGTTGAAACTCACATTAAATGAAAGATGTCAGTGTTAGTTCTTCCTTATGTCAATCTACAGGCACTTTAATAATAGTGCTATTAGTATGATAACTATTAATAAACAATTTTAGAAAACATGAACCAACCTTGTCATACATTCTTACAATTTAAAGCATTTTATATAATTTAGCAGACATTAAAAAAAATAAGATTGTCACCTTAAAGAAGTACATTTGAATTAAGAAGGAATATTTTAATTTTATTCTAAGCATCGATCAAAGACCATAGTCCAGCTCTTTTGTATTTTCATGTAAAAATGCTAAAGCATAGCACTGAAGTTCATATTTCCTTATGCTGCCTGAAGATCAGACATTTAGAAAAAGTGAATAATATTTGCATAACAAATGAGCATCTAATAACATGCAGTAAGACATGTAATGTCAAATTTGCATGAGATATTAGCTTTTATAAACAGCTAATGTCTCTGTCATTATCCCCTTTACGAGTCTGTTGTTGAGGGGTTTTTAAGAGCCTCATAATTTTCATTTGATGGGTTATAAAAATAACAACTTGATTTCAATAGTAGCTTAAAATGTTAATCACATTTCATACCACAAAAAAACAGAAATCAGTGCTACCAGCATTTATACACACCACTCACTACAAGAAGACGGGTCCAATTTTAAAGCATTCATGACATCAATTTTGTGAAGTATGAAAAAAATTTGACCTGAAACTGGCAATGTTGGGAGGAATAGATGCTACTAAGTTTACTTAATCCATGAAAATTGCATCTGTGTGTAGGGCAACTTCTGGATACCTCCTCTTGGTCTGGAAGAGCCCAACCCTGCATCATCTGCTCCCATGTACTCCAAAGTATGGTTAAAAACAACTGGGAAAAGATTTAACTTTATGAGATCTTCTGGTACCTGCTATTTGTAACTCACCTTTGTATCAGACAGAAAGGTTTGCCTGCAATTAATGCTAATTAACATGATGCTCTGGCTTTGTATTTCCTGTACACCAATGAGCAGTCATATTTTTACTTGAATTCCTGGATTTACATTCACTGGAGTTTTATCTCCTCTGACAGAGCAAACAGAAACTTGGCAGTTTTCACTTCATATGGTTTTGCAGATTCAGAGTGAACAGTGCATTTTTCTTCCTCTGTTTGAAAGCAGAGCAAGATCCTTGCTCACATTCATGAGGCACGAGTGAACAGAGAGGGCTCTATTCTGTCCCCCCTCGCCAGGTCCAGGCTGGTGTAACTTGGCACTGGGACAGGAACTCCTAACTTACCCTTTTGTAATGCAAGCAGGGTACCAAGTTCTGGGATTTCCCTCAGCTGAAGCTGTTTGAAGGGCACACAAACCAGTCTGCAATATAATGGAAGGCTTCAGCAGCCAGCCCTCATTACTGCCTGGACACTATATGAACCCACCACAGTTGTTTATAGTATTTCAGATATTTCCTATAGTAAGTATAAAAGTTCAGATTGTGTTTGTGCAGATATAACCTCCTTTATTTATATATTGCAGTCTAAGCAGCTGCTAAAAGCACACATTAAACTCTTGCACGTTCACAAGTAACCAGCTGCAATAAAAGATGAACTGTGTGTTACTATGTATTATTGTTAATTTTGAATTGATTTACTGCTAAAACAATGCTTTCTTTCTAAGAACTCCACTTCTGTTCTCACACTAGTTGCACACTGATGTAATTTAAAGGATTTTGGTACAGACTTCTCTGGAATAACTATAAGATGTGAGATTAAAGTCTGAGGCATAAAAGGAACATGGGAGATTCAAAAGGTTATACATATGTATTTTTTCTTAGGCTGTCCAGTTGACTCTCCAACCTCACTGCTATCTTAGCAGTGATCTGTTAGCTTTGGGGTATTTGGAAATGCAAACCCTCATGTGCAAATTTTATCAACACTGAATTTACTCCAGCCCATCCCACCTTGAACACTTCAGCTACAAGCAGGTGCACAGCTCAGCTGCACACAGCAGAACAAGCTCTGTGCTTCTCATGCACAGTGGTTCTGGCTGATGGAAGCTTGCACAGAAGGATCTGCATCATTTTATGCCTCAGTTTTACTATTCATAAAATCGACTCCCTCAATGCACCCCTGTTCAGAGATGGGTGCTGATGCTTGATCTCTAAGAAGCTGTGAAACTTTCTTTTTGTTTGAACCATATAAATTGCCATCCATGCTATACTTCAATGCATGATTTCTTATAACTCCTAGAAATCAAGAACTCATTAAATTAGTTTTATTCTTTCATTCAAACTCCAGCTGAAGGGTTGGAAAAGAGAGGCTGGTAAAACTCTTTAAGCTGATACAGGTATTTGCCACTGGCTTCTATTTCAGTCGTTTTACCTCACCATTGCTGCCTGAGGTGCACAGATCATTCAGGTACAAAATCATCATAACACAGGCCAAAATGCATTTCATGAAGCTAGGAAGTCCTCAAGGATAGCACCAGGGTGAAATGACAGCTTTTGTTCAGCTCTGTGCTTCGCTGTGCTGGGGATCTGTCCGCAGGCTCTGGCAGCCGTGATGCACATGTCTCTGAGAGTGCCTCACTTACTGCCTTGGAAGAAAGCACCAACATTTCATCCTGCCTGCTGGGTTTAACTTAGATGAATAGACAGAAACTGAATACTAATAATGGTAGAAGAAGAGAAGAAATAACTCCACATCCCTGCCAGCTGAGCTTTCCTAATTGCCGGCCCCAAATCTGGGAGTGAGAGCAGAGCCAAGTTTTGTGAGTTGCTGTGACTGCTGCACTAAAGGAAATCTTTTCTCTGCAGAAGAGTTTCTTTCTCCCCTTCAGAGAAGAAGTGATGCTGTGGGTCACTAAACAAGGAAGATAAAAAGTATTTTGGCTTTTGGCAGTCAGAACAGGTATTTTTTGGACAGAGAGGCTTGCTATGGTTGGAGACAGCCTGAAGGAAGACTTCACTGAAGTGGAAGTAAAGGACTGAGACTTCTGACATCTGGGGCATGAGGAATGACTCCTTTTCACATCCATCTTCCTCTTCACACCCCCCTATGACCTCCTCTCCATTAAGCTCTTACACCTGAGGTGTCGTACACATCCTTGCATGAAAGCAAAACCAGAGGAAAATAAAAAAGATGTACAACAGCAAAAGGCAGAATGATCAGGAAGAGACTCAAGAAATTCACTGCTAAATAATACTTCTAAGTAAACTGATAAATTTGCCCCACCACCCACCCTATCCTTTGCTCATATGAAAATTGGCATGACCCAGAGCCCACTGATGGCATGAGGCTGAATGGCAAAGCACTGA
>JAWWMU010000243.1:7561348-7578209 GCA_035048155.1 Cinnycerthia olivascens | reverse complement strand
AGGATGGAGAAGTCATATCTCTCTGTAGAGGCACAGAAGTTTTCACAGGGGCTGTACAGGTGCAGCAGAGCTCCCCAGGAATGTTGATGGGACCTGGGCAGGGTTACAGAGCTGGCCCACTGGGCATTTAATTGTATTTCCAAGGGGCTATCTGGAGATGGAGGTAAAACTCTTTACCTTCCCTCAACTTCCTCTGAGTTTTACAAATAGGTGCACAACTAAGGTGCACACTTGTAACAACTTAGAAGACTGAACCAAATAATATTTATTACACACAGTCATGGTGTATTTTACATGGTCTGCTGGAATCCTCTCATGAAATGTTAATTTTGAAAGCTATTTCCCTTCAGTGAAAATGGGACAAACAACAAGAAATGACAACAAAAGAGACCTGAAGTACACAGAGGCAGGAATGGTTTGCACATTCCAAAGCTTTAGCAGATCTGCTTTCAGGAAATGATAGTTCTGCATGAATTTCAGGCAAAATGAGGAAAGGAAGAGAGCCTCAGTATTTATTCTGACTCTCTTAAGTATTCCCAGTTCTTAAAGCCACTACTGTGGCTGTGAAAACACAGGCCTCACCTCAGTAAAAGTGCTCTGATCTACGTTGCACAGAAGCTCGTACTAAAATTTCTCATTGATCCTGAGAGTCTCCAGATCAAGCTAAATCCTTATTCATGCTTACATTACCAGCACATTTTCAGGGTCTTTTTCTTTTATGTAGGATGGGTTTTTATCTCCTTCCATAGAAGCAAGTTTGACCCAAATGCCTGTAATGATTGCTCTTTACAACAAGCCTCAGAGCACAGAGTCATTCACGTGGCAAAGCTAATAATTTTGGTATTTTTTTGGGAATTTTATACCCTTTGTTTTTATTTAAAAGTTTTAAGAGGCATTTATTAACTGCAGAGAGAAGAAAAAGGAAAACTTCATTAGCAAGACAGTGCAATTGCATCATTGCTGAGCTCACAATCAACTGCTGTCACCTCTTCAAGCACACAGAAAATAGAAGGGGGTTTTACAGCCTGTCACCATCTCCTGACAGGCAGGTAAATCACTGCTAATAATCAAAACAGAGCTTCTTTCTGGGCTCTAAATTCTGCCAGGAATACTCTCCAAGATGACAGTCTTTAGTTAATTCACAACTAGAACATGCTCTTGCTTCCAATGTGAAAATTTTGCTGCTCTCCCAGACACAGCCAAGGAGCTGAGCTCTCCCCTTTGAATTCCTTTTTGCACCTGAGCCCTGTTTGACACAGCAAAGGCACATTCCACATGGATTTTTACCAGCAAATTTCACTGGAAGAAGATACTTCCCTGCCATTTGTGTCTTGAGAAGCACCCATCAGACAACCCAGCAGGACCCTCTTAAAATCTTAGTATTTGATAACATTTCTGAAATGTTGAATGTTTCTGATTATGGTGAATGAGATTTCAGAAATACCATCACACTTTAACCCCAGATTCTTGTTCCAGGAATGGCCAAATGGTACCAAAACACAAAGATGGAGATGGGTGTAGGAGATGTTTTCCTTGATTTTGGAGAACACGTTTAAACTGCTTGTAAACAACAGGTGAAAACAACAGAGCCCTAACTACAGTCCTAAGGTAGCTAAATGAGGCAGATTGAAAGTGAGGGCTTCAGACACATTTAATGAGTGAATGTTGATGCTTCCAGACCTACAGGCCAGATGGTCCTATTTCTACAAAGCCCAAGGATGGAAAAAAAGTAAAACCCTCCAGGTGTCTGCCGTACATTTCAATCTGTGATAATAGTCAAGAAATGACAAGTCTGATAAATTAAAACCCCAGGAGGCAAAACCCAAACCAGAGAGAATTTATAGAGAAAATACAATTCATGAGAAACTGATGAAAACAAAATGGGAATTAAAACAGCTCCCTACAAAAGAACTGTAATAATTTTGTTTAATCCAAAATGTGTAATGTTTTGTTGTTTGTTTTTTTTTTTTAAATGCTAATCTAGAAGAAGTTGTTCTTTGCTAGCCTCCACCTCTACTAAATTTTTCTTTCTCATTCAGACTTACACACTTGTCCAGCCTCACTGTCAGTGCCTGTCATGGTGCACACTAATGCTATTATTTATAATTTGTACCAACACTACGGGTGGCCTTGGTGCTGCAGTCAGGCTCCAGCAGATGGATCCTGAGCTCCTGCAAAACCTGTCCCGACAGGAAAGGGACAGTGTCTGCACTCCAGGTTGATATAGAAAAGAACCTTGCTGCAGAATAATGATCTGGATGAACCCTAATTTGTGCATACATTTCAAACACCACTTGAGAACAGCTGTCACTTTCTGGGTTCAGTTTAGCTGCACAAGTTCTCGTTGGGAATGCTACATCACTGATTTAAGGGGATAAAAGGCAGTTGCTCCCTTGATCGAAGATAATGTTGCTTGACCTGTGACAAGTAACAATCAAGATGCACAAAGAGCAAGAAATTTTTTTTCTCAAATAAAGGCAGGAAAACACACTATTGATTGTATTAAAAATACCCATGTGGATAATTTTTTTCCAGCTTTGGTGTTCCATAGTTTCAGTACAGCAAGGGTTTTATAGCACATCACTTTTTTACCAGATAGCATTTCATTAAAATTCCAAGTCCTTAGAAAATAGGAGGTTCATTATTTTTTACATTTACCTATATTTCAATATGCTGAAATCATTTATCACCAGGAAGCAGAGGTGTTGCTATGCAAATATTCACTAAGTGCCCATGTCTTTACCTCATCCAGGTAAGGTATTTGAAGCAGAAGCCCACTGAATTTGGTCAACCCTACTGAAAAATCAAAGTGAAGCTCAAAACCTCCTGATGCTCATTCAACAGATGTGAACTCAGATTCTGACTTGTGATATCTTATATATGAATTTTAAAAAATGTGCACAAAGCAGAAAGGTGTTATTTGAAAATAAGACAATTTTGCACACCTTTACTCAAATGAACTTTACCTTGCATTATACAGAATTCACTTGTTTATTTCTGCAATCTGGGCCTCATTTTGTTTGATGCCATGATATAGAATCGTGGCATTGAAAGTTATTGATTTTTGAGAATCACAAGCCTTTTCATATTAAAAATGTTAGCAATGTCTTACATCCAAATTCTTGGAAAGTAGCATATCTTGGCTATACAGAATAAAATTCTTATATTTGGTGAAAACCACCTCACAATTTACTCCACAGTTACCAATTAGTTACACTTTTCACTTGCTCACTGCCTTCTCAAAACTAAATGCAAACCAAAAAAATTCTCCATGAAAAGGATTTTATCTTTCTTTGGACCTTCCATCTCTCAAGGTCCCAAGCAGAATGAGAAGTGGAAGCTGGTATGCATTTTGAAGAGGTTATATAGACTGCAGATTTTCCACTGTTGTTAATGCTTAAATAATCCATTTCCTTCTCCTTGATGTATCTGCAATCTTTGTAGACTAAAAACTTCCACGTTGGCATTTCCAAACAAGCAGAAGCATCTGTATGAGAATCTTGTAAACAAACTTCCAAAACGTCTTAAATCTCATTTTTCACTAAAACACTACTAGCATATTTTTTTTTTAAATTAGAGATCTGCTATGTTTTTCCTGGAAACTTTCCAGTCCAAGAATATAATCCCTGCAGATGTATCTACATGCATTTGGCAGCAATCTGAAATGACAACTGATGAGACCCCTCATAGGCAGGTATCTCCTATACCTCATAATTATTTAAACAAAAACATCATCAGATATTCTACTGCGCATCGAGGCAGAGAAACATCACTCGGTTCTCAAGTAAATAAACTCATAGTCTTATAGCCAAATATAATAAATACAATAAAGTCCAAACAGCCTCTAAACCTTATCCTAATATTCTAAATTAGAAAGTGAGGCATCTAAGAGCCTTTCTGGGCCCCAAAGCATTTTGCAAGCTTTATCCTGATTGCACTTCACCACACATGAATCCAGTGATCTGATCTGGTGCCTTTGTTTGATCTGCTGCTAAGCAATGACAGCTGAAATGCAGCTTTCAATATTGTGCTCTAATTGCTCATCTTGCAATTAAGACAGGTAAGGAAAAAGGACCCCAAGCACCTGCAACATGCACAGAGAACTACTGACCAGGGAAAATATTTAAATATGTTGGCCATAAGTTGGTAAGTTTTCACAGATCCTGGCAGCTCCCAAAGCTGGAATAGTGTATTTAGGCTCATCATCTCCAAAAATGAGCTAATAAAGCACTCCAGCCTCCATGAAACCCCTCTGTTCTTCCAAACTTGACCATCTCAGGAGGACAAGTGCAGCTCTCTGGCAGAGCAATCCTGACTTTGCATATGCTTTGAGGAAAATAAATACTTCACATACATAAATACATTTCATCAGCACAATTTAACCTTCTCAATGTAGTTATATCATTGGCATTAGACAGCAAGAATTCAAACTACTTGCAAAGAATAGAGGAAATCAGTGTTGGTGCTGTGAACTAAAAGTGTCTCTATCTGCAGTGAGAATAGAGAGAAGGAAGACTAAGGCTTGGCATCTCTCAACAATGAATTATGGGGCTATATGGCAATAAACTTAACACTTAGGTTGTAAAAGAAACCATAAATGGAACCACGAGGCCCTGATTTATGTACTAGATAGATCCTGCTTTGAGATCTAGATTAATTCTTTAATAAAGATGCTATCCATCACTGGAAAAAGCCTGCCTTGGTTGTTTATTTGCTTATCATGAACAAAGAGTGTTAATTACGTTGTTTCAGATATAGTAGGTCTTCCCTGATACTTACAGCCTGCCACAGAGCAATATGTCTTGTGCAGGAATGCATTATATTTTCAATTGAAAACGACTTACCAAATTGAAAACATAATTTTTTTGTCATTGGAAGCCATATAATGTATTACAGCTTGCACTGCTACAAGATAGCAACAGAAGAAAACATCATATCTGCACCTATTTTTAGTGTAGAAAATAGAGTTGCACATAGTTTCAATTATCAGTTTTAAAAAGTGTCACTAGAGATTAAATAAAGCTAAGGATTAGTTCCAGGAACATCAAAATGTATTGACATTGACAAACGTATTGACATTGACAAACGTATTGACAAACTGTTCTGAAAACATTTCTGCCTACAATACTACAAATGCCATAAATTGAGGTGTTCTGGTCACTTTTCTATCACCTTGAATAGAAATGTCATCAGGACAAGTGTTCTTACACAATCTCACCTCTTATTTATTTTGGGATAGGCCCTCTTCTCAGATGAATCCAAACCCCAACAAAACTAAATTAAGAAAAGAGGATTAGTCAGGCCACAGTCACAGTGGAAGGTGAGCTGGTACTTGGTTGGCCCCAGTTTCACTCTCTGTTTTTACTTCTGACTTTTCCCATATTGAAGCTGAATACTGCAAAATCAAAATTTCCCCAAACCTAAAGCATCCAGGCCAAACTGAGGCAGTGAGAACAAAGCCTCCAGGGATTTACCAACTCCAATCTAGGACAGAACTTTAAAACACAATTGTCTCATTATTACCCACTGGCAAAATTAATTTTAATCTATTATTGCTATGAAATTAAAAGGCATGAAAATATGGGCCAAAATCAGTGAAAGTTAATCTGATATATAGTTTTGATATCCAAATTGATTACAAATTTTGTTTGATGTAAAAATAAATAAATAAATGCCAAACACTAGCTGCCACAGTGCCATTCAGAAGTGGGAGAACAGGTTTTTCATGCTAAAAATAGGGATTTCTGATTTGAAATGTAGATTAAGACTACTGCAAAGGCATAGCTGTTATTAATTGATTACTTTGTTTCAAATCTCTGTATTATTCCAGCAATGAAACATCAGTACAATTTGTTGGGTCAAATAAGCCATCAGGTAACATCAGTTCAAGCTCTTGAGCTTTACTCAAATATCATTGAAACCAGTGAGTATCTTCCATTGATTTCAGCAAGTTTTGTTTCAGATCCATACTCATTTCCTTCCAAACAATAAAGTGCTGCCATTTTCTCAATATCCTTTTGCAGGCCTCCTTCTTTGTTTCCCCTCTGATCACTGTCGCCTCTAAAAGAAACCCATAATGGATTTAATTTTATTTTTTAATTGAAAACAAAGGAAGGAAGGCAATACTTTTCCAATATTTGTGTATCCTCTAATCCAACTTCTAACAAGTATCTCCACAGCCACTTTATTCTTCAGCTGGCAATAAAATATCCAGCTCTTAGGGTTTCTGAAGCCTCTGGACTAAGAATCCTGTAATGACAAAAATAAACATTTCAACAGTTCCTGAGCTGAAGAAAAAATATTTTGAAACTTCTTCCATTCCATCTGCAATCACAAAATGCAAGCACTCGGTCTGATTAAAAAAACACATCACTGGAACCTGAAATTTCTTCAGTCTCAGCAGCTCAGTTTGGGCTTAAAAAGTGTTTTGGACAAATGTTCTGATAACGTGGTGGGTTTTTCCTAATTCTGTCTTTTAATCCTGAGAGCTACATTTCTTTATCACTGTTGCTGGTTTAATCTAAACATTTTTATTCCTATTCCTTCCCAGGTTGTCAAGATTATGTCCCTATTTACATTTTTGTTCTCTTGCCTTCAAACCCAGGTTTAAATCTGTGCAAGTTTTTGGTAAGCTGGGAGAGCAATATCTGGAAGTTTTAGTAAATCCTACTTTATAGATAATGACTTGTGGTTTTGATTTGTAATTTTAAAGCCATGAAAGTTTTCTGAATATATTGCAATGTCCATTATATTTTTTCTTCTTCAAGAACTTCCATTTTCTTTAGAGTTCCCCTCTTTCTCTGAAATAACTGCCAGTCAGTGGCCATGTACTCCTGATTGCAACAAGCATCAGTTTGACCTTTTAATTTTGTTTTCATTTACTTTATAGACAACAGAAGACTGATGCTAATGTTTTGTAGTTGGGACACCTGTATGTTGTCAAATCTCCTTTAACACATGGCGGTAAAAACTGCATATCTGATGCTCAACCTCTACTCTCACTACCCAAAATGTTTTTCCTCCTGTTTTACATGATTAACTTATTTAATGAGGCAGAAAGAAGGTCTCATCCATTGTAGTTAGTCACAAGCAATGCAGTACTGAATAAACAGCAACAGCACATTAATCTCTCTGACTTTTCATTATTACCCACTAACAGGAATACATTTGTACCTGCTTTCATGGTTAAACGCACTCGTTTGGTTTTAAGAAGGGAAGAAAAAAGCGGCCCCACAATTATGACACAGCATGTTAGAAATGCATTTTGGATACTGCAGGAAGTGCAGTGAAGGCCAGAAGGGAGAGTTTGTCCACAGCCACTGGTAAGAGGCCATGGCAACATCTGGCACCATGGGAAGAGTTTAGGAAAGGAGAGCACATGAAATAACTCACCCCCAAAGAAGGGAGCCAGCACACGAGGGCTCACTCTCTTCTCCTTTCAGTAGGAGTGAAACAACCAGAGCCCAGTAGAAGATCCTGGTCTCCCCTGTGTGAGACATGGAAATCCACAGCCTCTTTTCATGTGCACAAATGCATGGGGCCTTTCTGTCCCCTGCAGCTGCTGGCCCATGCTGGGGTCCTCCCACACAGAATCAGTTTCCTCAGGTCAGAAGACATGACTATATATCATGCATTGCCTTTCTCTATCATTTCCTCTCCAAAGAGGTAAATAAAAAGAGGCATTTGGTGCTATCTATAGTATGGTGCAGCCTGCTGACATTACTGTGTGAGGGCATTGCCAAGCAGAGCCCTCTCCCCAGCCAAGTGATCATTAGAATGGTTGATTGTGGTGAGATTTTGTCTGAACAGCCATTGTCCAGCACCGAGCCCGTGTGTTCCAAAGAGAATTTACAGCAAAACCTCTTCATTACAGTCTTGGCTTGGTTTTTTTTGGTTCTGTGACACCTCAGCTCTGGGACTGCCCTGTGTCAGCAGGACTGGTGTGCCAACATTAAAAGCCATGCACTGGGAACAGGGTCTGACTCAGCAAGACACAGTAGACACACAGAACAGGAAATTCCAGCAGCACTCCCAGAAAGTAAAACCCTTGTAATTCATCCTCTCAGTTAAAACGACCAGAGATTTGAACCACTGCTCCTCTTAAAACACTTTATTTTCCACTCACAGAATGGCTGGAGCAAATGAAGACGATGAAAAATGCTCCTTTACAATCATCTCCACCAATGCCCCACTCCAGCCCCACCACATCCAGGGATGGAGCATCCATAGCTTTCTTGGGCAACCTGTTCCAGTGCCTCACCACCCTCACATTAAATAATCTCTTCATAATATCTAATCTAAACCAGCAATGTTTCAGTTTAAAACCATCAACCCCTGTCCTATAACTACATGCCCTTGCAAGAAGTCCCTCTCCAGCTGTCCCGTAGCCCCCCTTTTAGGTGCTGGAAGGTAGCTATAAGGGAAGGATATAAATATCACAAGCAATACATTCATCTCATCCATTATGCAGAAGTCTTTGTATTCTAGGAATTAAATATTAGCTACATTTATCCTTGTCTGTTTGAAAAGATCAGTACCATTGACCAATAGCACTTTGAAGATGCCAACAACTTTAGATCAGAATCTTTCGACACAAAGCTTTTTTTATCCTTTTTTCTAATGAACCCACAGGCAAACTTTGAAGGAAGGAGTATAAAAGGCAGTGAACAAAGCGAGGTTCATGTCCATTTTTGTCTTTGTGAAGAAAAAAAGAATCTGTCTGGGAATCAAGATTTTGTAATAGGCTGAGCCACCATTGCTGCTGCTTGCTCTGTCCCAAGGCACCAGAGCCCAGTGAATTGATGCAAAGAAAGCAGTGCATTTTTGAAAGCTGAAGGAGCTGTTTAAGACAAAAAGAGGTAGTGATCAACAGGAAATAGACAATTCTAAATCTAAAAAAACAACAAGAGAGGAGAAATTAGAAGACAGCTGGGGGAAGAGCAGTAGGACAATGAAGAGACAGGGAAGGTGGGTTTTGGTTTTGCTTGTTTTCTAAGCATGCAGCAATAACACCAGTCTGTGTCAAGGCAGGATGGTAACACTTCCACCAAAGGAGAAGGGTTCAGTAGTTGTTTCCCAGCCATATTTGGAAAGATGTGCAGGCCTCTCCCTTCACCAGCAATCCAAGTCCTTAGCAGACAATATCTACTCAGGATGACTTGCCTGTCCCCAAGATCTGTAGCCTAATAAATCTTGGGACCTCACATGTGCGCCAGAAGACTGAAAAATTTTGTAATTTTTATGAAGTGTTGTGAAATATTTGACGTGAAAAGGGCAGAGGTTATAGTTCTTAACTATCCTGAATAAAGATTTATATTTGATGGTTCCTAACCAGCATTAATCCAGCCAGGGATTGCACTGCATGCAAATATCCCCAGAGCTAAACACAGGAATGTTTATTAAAAACTCCAATGGATCTAGTATATAAATATAAAAATATTACATATATTATAAAATAAAATATTCTACAACTTATGAAAATATCAAATATATAAAAATATATGCCTTATAACCTGAATCCAGAAGATAACAACCAGCTAGTATTACCAGTTTACACAGCTGCTCTTTTTGTTTAAGAAATACAATACTCTGTCCTGAACTTCTAAATTCATTTCCTATGGATGACCTGAGGAAATGCGTATTCAGGAAAAGAACAAAGCAAAGAACCACACACCTTGTACAATAACCCTAACTACATTATATAACAATAAATCTAAATTAATCTTAACTTCATGGTATTCCAACAGAGTTTTGCATTAAATTCTGATTTGGAAGAGGTTTACCTATTACTTTATATATCTCATATATTCTTCCCCAATCCTTCTAAACAAAACTATTCTCCAGCTCTAATATCCTATCATATTAAAACAGTATTAGAGACAGAAGAGATTTCATATTCTGGAGATTTTCAATATTTCTGCAGTATTCACAGCTGAAACTACAGGTAGAAAAAAAGGAATGGAATAATTTTCCATAGAAAAATTTGATCAAATCTGATCAAATCAAAAATCTCTTGCAGTGGAAATGTATGAAATGAATAATTTTTATCTTGTCAAGTGAAGAAGGCAGAAATATTCCATTCCAACTTTCATTTTGAATAATTCATTTTCCAATCAATTTACATTTATATTTACATATAAGCAGAATAAACATAAATAAAAGGAATTAACACATACAGTTAAAGCTATTTGACCACAAAAAACTTCAAAATGTTTTTTTTACTTCCAAAGGCATTTGAGGACAACAGTCTGCTGTTTTTACAGGACTCTTCTAGATGCAGGAAAAAAATTGTAAAATATTTGTAGAAAAGACAGCACAGATAATGTTAATATCAAACAAAGGGTTATCATAGCTCACTCATATCTCCTATTCCATCTGTACTGGTCTGGTCAAGGGGTGTCACTACAGTGACCTCACAAACCTTCATTAACAAAGATCTCTCTTAGTGACTTGAACAGATAAAAAATTTCAACTTCAGAGCATGAGAGAAAAAAAAAATATCCTGGACCATTTGCCTCAGTTCAGAGTCCAGCCTCGAGCCAGTACGACACTGGGATTTTCAGGTGCCTGAACAAAGGGGCTCCGTCGCCTCTCTCATGGTAACATTGCAATGGCAAATAATCCACTGCAATGGCAAATAATTAATGGTAATGGCAAATAATTAATGGTAATGGCAAATAATTCATTGTAATGGTGAATAATCCACTGCAATGGCAAATAATCCACTGCAATGGCAAATAATCCACTGTAATGGTGAATAATCCACACCAATGGCAAATACTCCACTGTAGCAGATGTCCTGACATGCAATAGACACCCACACTAGAAGGTGAGACACTTCCCCTGCTGAACTCACACAGTTCTCAAAACAATGCAAAAATATTTGAAGAACAGAAAAGCAGTACTCGAAGACTCCTCAGAGGCTGGTATAGTACATAGTTCTAGTATGGTACAGGGATGCTGATGCCTGCCTTTGTTATATTTATCAGAAGTCAATAACCAATGCTGGGATTGTGAATTCAGCATTCATATAAAACAGATGAGGTTTCACCACTATTCCCTGGGACACTATTTCACAATCATCTACCTTCACCTTGCCCCCTGACAACTACAGAGGCAGATCTACCAACAGAAATGTCTGTAATCCAACTCTTGAGTGCTGCACATTCAGTGAAAGGAAAGTCCTGCACATGCTCTCTGCTTTTCCAATATTCTACCTTGTACCAATACAGAAGGACTGGGAAGAGTTTGTTTCAAAGCCACTAATAGCAAATGGAAAAAAAAAAAAAAAATAATAAACGTAGGAAAGAAAGAAGAGAAGGGGTAACACAGCAAGGTACAATCAATAAAAATTAGAATAAAGAGAGACTATGACAAAAGTTGAAAGTTTGGAATAAAACAATCCACAAGTGCCATTCCCTTAGCCTGCAGCTGGTTCTTTTATTGCTACAAGCCATGTTTCTGGGAACCTGAGCCCCCTGCATCAGTTATCCTGTTATGAGAGGTTATCCTGTTGCTCACATCTGTAATTCTTCCTCGCTTCTCATATGCCCCACAAAACTGGGGCATAGGGAGAGAATCAGAGGTATGAACAAACAGGCTAAAATGGACACACAAAACTCCACTGTCACACAGGTGGGTGAAGCCCATCTCTGCCCCACATCATTTCCCAGGTGCCAGCTCAGAGAGTTCCCTCTGCCCACATATGGAACACCCCAGCACTGGAACCCCACTGAAGTTACAGGGACTGACAAGGTACTACTGAATTTTACTGTTAATTACAACATTCCAATTTGCAGTACAGAGCAAGGAAACTGCTTCTTTTAACTTGTCACCACAGCTGGCCAGATCCACCTCAGTAGTTTTTCATTTGGAATTTTGGATTAAATTTCTCAAGTCTTTCAAAAGAAAGACTTGAAACAACAAGAAAAAATATTCATAAAAGAACAAAATTAAAGCAAATCAAATGACACTGACAACAACAAAACTTTATGGTACTTATTGGGAGTGTAATATTCCACTTCTTCATAAATACTTTAGTATTCAAGCAAAGAACATGAACTATACAAGACAAAACAAAATTTATCCCAGCTCTGCATTAGACACAGAGTATCCAGACATGATACAGTTATTATGTGCAACTATTTCAATTACAAAGACTGCTAAAGCATGTAATTCAACAGCCACTTCATACACTATCTCTTCAGCTGATCTGGCAAGGAGCAGGACTTGCAGATTAAGTTTCAGCCTCTCAGTTGCCTGTGAATGCTACCATTTACTTAAAAATGTATTTTCTCATTTTAATTGTATTGTGCCCACATGCTAAATCAGAATTTCTTTCCTTGACGAGCATCCTAACACAAATATGTTGTTTGAAAGAGTCGAGTTTCTTAAAATATACACTATTGCAAAGTGTTTTCAGCCTGTATTTTTGTTTTTTATGACATCAGATCATCTCTTCATGCTACAACATGCCATACAGTGCTTAAAAATTAATTAATATTATGGCAACAGAAGTGCTATCATGAGAATTGTTGACTCTTTGGAATTTTAAGAATATTCAACAACCTGGTTAGCATTAGTTTCTAGAAATTAATTTTGAAATTCAATAGTAATAGTTAAGGTCTGTTGCAGAGAGCTTTCATGATGTGACACCTAATTAAAATACAATATTAACAATCAAGCAGATAAAAGCAGTGTCAGTGATCCCAACCAATGTGTCTAATTAAATACCTCCAAAGGGGAAAATGTAATTACTTAGTAGTCTTAATTTTATATTACTGAAAAAACAAAAACTTCTTTTTTTTCACCCCATAGTTCCACACACACCTGTTGCTTTAAGATGTGTGGAGTATTCCAGAGAACCAGAGCCTGAAACATCCAACTCTTGTCCACAGAAACCACATTCCCAACAAGAAATTATAAAATGCAACATTTTATTTTCCAAAATACTTTTTTTAAGAAGACTTCACAGGATTTTCAGCAGAAAACTTTCATCTACTCAGTTTCTCAACATCAGACATTTTCTCCATGTATTTCATGAGAAAACAGAGATGTTACTGTTGTAACTGAGGGAACATTTACCAAGCCACGTTTCTTGGCATAAGTAAGTCAAATTATTGTAGTAACAAAACAGCGATTTCACCTTTACCAGCTATTTAACCAGTAGGATGTGCTATTAGTCTTATCTATTGACCTTTGATTATACTGCAGATATGAAAGAGTGGAGTAGTGTATTTTTTATTTCTTTCTAATTTCCTGATTTTAAAAGATAGTGTGAAAGCACTTACCAGAGAAATTGTTATATGGACAAAATATCAAGATGAAAATTCAGCTTCATGTTTGTATAATTATGAAATGCTTTTTGCACTAGTAACTAATAGGGATTTAAGGGTCAATTGGATAAAATAAATACTTGGATCCTGGAACAACGAGCAAATACAATGCAGTAAATTCATTCTCTGTTCAAGTTTTGTGGGAAAAGAGCACAGAGTAGGGACAGGACCAGACATTAGGCCAGTTCTTTTCTGTGATTTCTTGAAAGCTGGTGCCCAGAGACCCTCAATCAGTTAACTGATGAATTTTGTACTTATGCAAGTAATGACAATTTACAGCAAGCTGTGCAATCATGCCCATCACCAGAAACAGAACATGTACTATCATCTGAACATAGGCTATAATTAGAGTACAATGAAGCATTTCTCTGGGTTAATTCCTCTGTGTCTCTAAAATCGACCTTTTCCTTGAAATTTCTCGCTATTCAAACTTCCCTTGGCCTGGCTTTCACCTCATTGTGTATTCCTCCTCCCCATCTCAACAGCCCATTAATGTTTAGTGTTGTCTCCCACCTTGCCTGGAGTCTGTTCTAACATCCTGCAGTGCTCAGTGTTCCATACTTCACCCCTCTGCACTCACTTGGTACTTTACTCACACACAGCCTTTTATTTACAGTCACAGCTTAACTCAGCAAACTCAGCAGCCCTACTCTCTACTGGGGCACTTTCTGTCTGATCCCAGATATCCCCCACTCTCAGCAGCAGCATCTCCAGCTTCCCATCAGCTGTCAAACCTTGATATGTTTCAATATCTTCCAAAAGCTTCCTTGCTCTTGCTCTCCTTTATCACAGTTGGAAATTATGTGACTTTCCCTGCTGTTCAACTTTGTAATCTCAGGTTTGTTTCTGATGTCTCACGCTGTGCTTTCTCTCCTCAGCTGTGGTAGACCACTTTACCAAAACAAAGGTGAGAAGGATTCAGGTGTTTTCATCTGGTCCCCAGGCACTCAGCAACAAGAGAAAATGGGAGTCATAGAAGGCACCTCTGCCTGCTTTCTCTTCACCAGCTTCACTGGCTCCTATTTCCAGCCACTTACACCTTGCAGAACTACAAAAATAATTTTATCCCCCCTACCAGAAAGACCTCAGTCAGGGCTATACATGGGCTCCACTAGGGATGGGCTCCATCCCAAGGCACTGCCCAGTGAAAAAGCTCTGAAGTGCTCCTGGCTACTATTAACCACTCAGGATTTGTCTGCAGCAGCATTTCTCAGGGGACAGCTGGCACCTGCCTGGTCCAGCTGAAGGCACCAGTTATTATTCCTGTGATAGAGAAAAGAGGGGAACAGTAATAACCATGCCACTCTCAGCTTTCACTGCTATGAATACTGCCCCATTTCATGGGGATACTGGGGATCACAGAGTGTGAAAGGACACAATCTCTGGCAGGTTGGTTAACAGCTTTCAAGCCAAGTCTCCCTGATTCAGTGATTTCCACTTGTACTCAGTTATGCATCCAGCACAGGACAATGAGATTCCTTTCTAGCTGCACTCTACTGCTTGGCTAAAGACACTGGAGTGGGTAACTCGCTGTGGTGTAGAATAACTATGCCAGTAAAGATGGTATTTGTATTGGCTATGGTGGGTTTTTTCCTTTATTGAACTGCCATTCACATTTTACACTATCAAGCTGAAAAAAATCTCATTCAGCCAAATAATTACTTATCCAATGTCTCACCTTTTCAAAAAACCTCCCAAAACAGTCCTAATTCTCAGTAAAATTTCATTTGCAATTGTAATAATTGCAATTATTATTGTCTTTTCTAATCACTTTCAGAATCAAAGTATTGTCTGTGGTGCTCCTCAGTTTCAAGCTGAGCCAAAACGTTTCCTAAAATATCTTCTCTCCCAGCTTGCTCTGGCAACCCATGAAGCAACAGAGTCCAGCTATTTTAGCACTGCTAAACCCATCCTTTTCATTCCATCAAAGTCACCTGAAATTTACTGTTTCAGTTTTCAACCCATTTGTAAATCCCTTTCCAAAAAGGTTTGGAAGAATTTAATCCAATATTGTGTGGTAACTCCTCCCTTTTCCTTAACATCCCAACTAATGTTGTGCCACACTGCTCATTAGCAGCTGTTTTATTTTCTTACAAAAAAAGAACAGCCACAAATAATTTTCATTCATTGCATCTAAACCTGGAAAATGATGCTATAGGCAGGTGATCCAACTCCTTATCTCACAGCTACATGCAGATCACCAATTGATATGTGACAGATATTTGTGGATGAATATTACCGTTAAAGTAATTGCTTAAAACAAAGATAAATACTTTGTTTTGTTAATGGCCCTGTCCAACTTTTTTTTCTGCATTGAATCTATTATAGTTTGTGCAATCAAGAAAAGAACACCCCCTACCAGCCTGGTTTTTGCCTCTGCTTCCCATGAACACCATTAAGTGTTTAATGGAGCCTGCTTTCCATGGAAGTAAAGCAGGGAGTGAGCAGTTAATGAGACTGAGCACTGCATATTTTTTCTGGAAAGAGTGAATTATGTATGTTTGGGGCTAAACGGGTAAAAAAACCTCCACAATACTCAAAGGTAGTATATATGCCAAATTCATAAATGTCTATTCATGCATAAACCTCATTTTTCTTTGCTATTTGCTGATGTTACTTGTTTCAGGCTGATGGCACAGCTGAGCAGAATAATCCTGTGGTGTAAATGGTTTTAGAAGTCAATTGACATACATTAAAAAAGAAATCCAGATTTTGCCACCACTGGGGAGCCCTGGCTCTCTGCACATTGCTGCTCTCAGAGGATGCTCCTGTGACAGAACCCACTTTGTGAAACAGCAACTCCGCAGTGCACAGAGCTAAGCATCACCTTGGAAATGTCTGTGCATTCTTCCATCCTCCTTGGTGGCAGGGCTGCATAAAGAAAGTCTGAGTTTCTTTATCAGCACAAGGAGACAGCCCACAGGAGTGAGATGGGGCTCCCTGCAGCTGGAGCAGAGAGAAATTCACCTCTCCATCACCTGTGCAGGCAAATCCAGGGCAGAGATGTTTGCAAGGGCGGAGCTATTACTGCATTCCTATGAAAATATTTGAATAGAAAAAGCCAATTATAATATTTGCATTCCTTCTACAGAATAACAGTCCCTTTTATCATTTCAACTGCAGTAATTTGTTGTCGCTCATAGTCCTTTGGAAAAGTAGAAGTTTCTAGAGACATCTGCAGCCAAAATGCCTGGTAAGGAGTGATGTTTATGCAAATGGTTTTGGTCCATGACTATTGGAAAGCTCAGAATGCACTTTCTAACACTGGCTCTAGGTACTCCCATGTATTTTCAAAGATGTTTATAAACCTTTACTATAAAAAGAAATTTAAAATAATTGAGAATAATGTATTTTTTCCTCAGATATTACCAAGGTACTAAACACACATTTCTAGAGAGCTCAGATTAGTCTCTATATGTAGCAATTATGTATATAGTCTTTATCATGCATTTCATTTTTTTTAAATTATAGTCTAGCTGGGCAAAATGTTTTCAATACAGAAAGATAAAATGATCCAAATATCTCCA
>JAWWMU010000243.1:7534269-7559355 GCA_035048155.1 Cinnycerthia olivascens | reverse complement strand
CAGGTGTTGGAACAGGAGGAGGTTTGCCCTTGGTGCAGGGGTTGGAACAGGAGGAGGTTTGCCCTTGGTGCAGGTGTAGCTGTGCTGTGCTAGTCCTTGCCACAGGATGCTGTGGATGCTGCTGCTTTATGGTGGTTCACAGAGAAGGTGCCCAGGTCAGGAACAGAAATCCTCTGAGGCGCCTAAAGAAATGAAAAGCAGCTTCTCTCTCAGGAAGCCTCTGCTGTTAGAGGCTCAGAGATCTGGGAAGGGGCAGCCAGGATTGTTCAATTTATGGTTTTTAACACATTTGCTCTGGGCTACCTGTGAAAGTACAATTGAGAAAAAAAAAGCATGAGAGTAAAAAAAAAAATAAATAAAGAAAGTATAAAATATTAGTCTATTTAGTCTTTCCAGCAATGACTGTCCTGGTTCTTGACCTTGTGCAGAAATTTCTTTTTAGTTGCTATGTACTAAAAAAGCATTTCACGCCACTGCCTCCAAAATATTGTTGTCTTAATCCAAAAAGAGCCACATGCAAAAGATGTGTTAGCTTTATACAAACTTTGTACAAAAGAAGGCAGTAAATAGATGGAATAATAAAAAAAATTATACAAAAAAAAGGGTTTTTTTTTTAACTGTTAAGATGATTTTATCTGTTAAGAATATTCAAGGAGGAGCGGAAGAATGTGAAACACAATTAGTGGATATTCAGCTACCAGGCTTCCTTGCACCTTGACTTCACAGATAAAATGCTTAGTTATGTTCCTAAATGCAAAAGACAATCTTCATTTTCTGCATTCTGAGTTTGGGCAAAAACACTTGTGAAAGCACCAGAGAGTGCAGGAGGTGTCAGCTTGTCTGTTGTTTTGAAGAGGGTTACAAATAAAAACTGAGCATGTACTTTTTGCTTATGATAGAGAAATAAACAGCACAAGAAACTCTGCTAAAAAGCAGAGAAAGTGATGAAAAAAGTACTAAAAACAACTGAAGAGTGTTATGCACAGGGAATTAAAGTGGGTATGGACACTGCCACACACCCATCAATGCAGTGTGAGAAATCTGGAAGTATGAAAGAAGGCATTGGGCACAAACAATACTTCGTACTAATAACTATTCCACAAGAAAGTACTAAACTCTGATTTTTTTTCTTCAGTAAATATTTCTTCTTCCTGTCCAGCAATATAGGCTTTCAATTGATACACCTGCAACTCAAATTCAGAAAATAGTGTAATCGTGACAAGACTTTATTCAGAAAATTTATTTCATATTTCTAAATTTCCAATCTTTGACTTCAAAATACCCTTTCTGCCAAAAAAGGAAAATAAATTTTAAAAATAAGCTGGTGAGGGAGAGACACAGAAGAGGTTGGAGATGACATTAAATTACCAGAAAAGTAATCTCTTGTTTTGTTCTTCATCCTTTCGTTCTTTACTTTTTGTGACCCCTGTGACCATTGCTCTGTTTGTCCTCTATAGTTTCTCCATGTTTCTTCCAAGGCTCTTCATCTAATTTTAATGATGAAGAAAATCAATGTATATCAAATACAAAGACTCAAAACCCACTACAGACCCTGTATTTGCTGCAGAGAATTGAAAGCAATACTGAAAAAGAAAAACTAGATTTACATTTAATGCTCTCTGAGTCTGAAAACCTATGGTCTTAGGGTTTTTTTATTTAAAAATAGAAGAGAAATAAAATTCTTGAATGTGTTTTTAAGAATATACTAATTTTAGGTTCATTTCTTTACTGAAAAACATAACTGACTTTATTCATTACCAGAAGTCTTAATTTTGAGTTGTATCTAGAGGGTATTTTGCAAGATTTGCCTATATGTGCAGAACAGTAATTACTTTTTTGAAGTGCACTGGAAAAGGAAATGAAATCAGCAGGTTTATGATCTCAAAGCTTTTTGATTTAATTAAAAGTCATTAGCAGCAACCCTCACTACTCAGTGGCTGAACATGCCCAAATAGAAATCTTAAAGCAGAAGCCATAAAGCTGCAGGTTTTACAGCTTGCTCAGGTTAAATATATGGCAAAATTCAAGGTTTTTCCTGTGTTACAGTGGACTGAAAATGCGATAATAGAAGGAATATCACAATAAAAAATTAAATGTTGAGCCTAAAGGTTAAAGTTAGCAGAAGTAAAGCACAGTAATTTATATCATATTCCCCCCATGAATGTGTTGTGTATTAGCTCTGTTCTTGATTTATGGCACTGGAAACTTTTCTGAGTCCCACATTTTAATGCACACACTCAGTCACAGCTGAATTGCTCACTAATGTGCTGAATTCCCTGATGAGCTGACCAATTTCACACCCAGCCTGGTGACAGGATCTCTGCACAATGACAGCCCCTGCATTGGCATTCTGCTGTGATACCCATCAACAATTAGATTCCTTTTGCTTGCTATTGTATCTTGCTATTGTCATTCCAACAACAGATGCTTTTCTTATAAACCACTGAATTTACTCAAATTTAAATGTCAGGCGGACCAAGTGAATGCACAGTCCATGAACCTGCACTGGGGAAAATGAGCTCACATCTGTCTCATTAGAATATATTGTATTTCCATTTCATTTACTTTCCATTCTTAGCAGAGTTTCCAGCAATTTTTCAATTTCCAAACCAAGCAACATCTTAGAAAAAGTGAGGTGATTTTTTTTCCTTTCTATGGCAGAAAATATATTGTTTGTTGGTATATTTTTGTGGTGTCACACAACCGCTCAGCACAATGCTGCTTTCACAAATACATTGTTTAACTAAACAAAACAACATGAGAAAAAACATTATGTAAAAGTTACCAAGGCAGAAATTCTATGAACAGGTTTCCTGATGAACGCTTCTGCATAATTCCAGGTATTGTGGACATAAATGAGTATAAATTTTATACACTGGATAATTAAATAAATGGGATTTCACAGGGGAAAGTAGGAACACAAGCTCTGACAATCTGCATTTAAATGAGTTGTAGTGCTGGAGTTTTACAGATATTTAGTGATGCAGGTAATGTCTCAAGGAGTTTCTAAAGTACTTCAGTATTTAGGGAATTAGTTCCTTTGATGTTTTCTGATAGATTTCATTAGTTGCACCTTAAGGTACGTCAGCATGCAAAAAAAAATATTGTTACTGAATTCAGTATCTGCAGATTAAAATAATGACTTGTAGGTGGCTCAGTCTCTGTATAAATCATTTAATGTAAGCAATATTAAATTTTAAGAGCAAGATGAACAATTGGCTTGTCTGATATGATTAAAGGTGTGAGGAAAAAAGAAAAACCCAACAGTAAATTCTGAAAGTCTAAAGTTAAGCTTACAGGTATGAAGGGCAATTCAATTTGTCCTAAAAAACAAAGCAATCAAAGTTGCTATGGTTTTATCATTATTTCAAAATGATTGCCAGTCTCTTGCATACTTGCAAATGTAGAATTTTCAGACTGATTCATCCAAGGTTAGATTGTTTATTCCCAGTCTTTCAATATTTTCTTACTGTTAGGAATTTTAAATGAACATTTTATTGTTGAGTTCCCTGGCAGAAATCCATATGAGTTTGGACCGTACTTAGAATACAAATGAGAAAATTAATTAGGTGATGACAATTTTGAATATTAGTTTTCAGCTGCCAGTTTTTATTAGGCCTCTCTTTCTAGATGTTCATGGAGTGATTGACAGAAAAATTCAGAAATATATGGATGTTTTCAAAAATTTTATACTGGAGAACAATATATTCTAACTCATTCTTTTGGGGGAGGAAAAAATCCGAAATACCACATTATATTTAAACTGAATAAGTACACTGCATGGAAATGAAGGAGTTTATCTTCTCTTCTGCCAGATTCCATCAGAAATTCCAACTCTCACACACTGTAAAAAGTTTTAAAGATATTAAAAGAATCAGATTCTTGTTCTTTTCCTGAAAGTTGCTATACAGCATTACTGTCCAAATGCTGGTCTACAGACGTGATTTGTATCTCAGTGGCACTGCTGAAACCCAGTGGCTCTGTGAACCACAGAAAAGTTTGCACTAAATGTAGAGTTAATTACCTCAGGAATAAGACTTTTACAACAGAAAACAAAAGAAAAAGAGAAAGGTTTAATTACTTTGAAGAACACGTTTAGTGTAAAGATCATATTTTTTCAAAACTAGATTAATATTTTTAACCTTAATATAGAGCTTAACCTTAATGTAATGTAAATATGGCATCATGAAAGCTTTCACAGCACTGTGCTTCCACATAATATTTTATATTATATATCTTCAACATTCTAATTTCTTGTCTTTCTCATTTATATTCTCCGGACATAAAGCAAAAATCAAATTTTAGATCTTTATAGAGCTTTTGTAGCTCTAGTGCATTTCTGTTCAAATGCAAGCACACAGATTTCCTATTAAAATGTCACTGTTTCAGAGACGTCTTTGGTGCAAATGTTGTTATTCAGATGAAAACAGATTATCACAACAGCAGAGGCTCTTGTTTGGTAAAATTTCGTTTTAGTCCAGCCTGTTTTAGAAGCCTACAGCTGTCAGACCTCGTATCTTTCTCTCTGATCCCTCAAGCTGAGGAACTTTGTTTGTTCCTATAACAAAACACGTGTCTGTCCTTTAGCTGATTAGTGCTTCAACAAGAACATAACAAGATATTCACTGTTTCCAAATGTTTGCACATCAAAGACAACTTTAAGCAGCTTTGTGAAATGAATTTGATTTGTTAAACCCTCAAAACTGCAGAAGGATGGAGCTGGAGGAGTCTGTTGATTCCTTGTATCTTGCATAATTAGAATATACAAGTGGTCCAGATATGCATCTTTGCCCACAAAATACTTGTGGTTTATGTATGCCAAAACTTTGACATTCTAACTTTTCCACATAAGTGCTATCAGAAATATAAAAATATTTTATTTGCAATTTACAAAAATGCTAAACTTTGCAGTAATTATAAGGAGGATTACATCAATCTGCACAGCAGTGGCTTCTTGCCACACAGATCTCTTCACAAATCATTATTATGTGAAATACCACACATTTTCAAAAGTACTTAAAATTGTTCTCCTATTCTGCTAAAACTACTTCAATAGCTAGATTCTCCTATAATAAAGAGAATTATTGCTGCTCAGTTGAGAAAAAGGACCTAGATTTCTTCTGCCAGGTAGAGTTGAGAATAATTATTCTGGAATGAGAATACAGTTGTGATAAAAAAGGAGATCAGAATCACAGTGAAAGTTAGAGCAAAAGATTATTTTTTAAAATGAACTCCAAATGTCGTTTTCATTTATTAAATTGAATTCTATAAGCTTCTATAAATTCCATGACACAGAAGACTAAGTTAAGCAATTACTCTTGAAAATATTATTCATTCCTCTGCAGTATTAACAAAAAAAAAACCCAAAAAACCATAAAACACATACAGCAGTTAGTCTAAATATTCATTATAATTAAATGCTGAAATTTATCTAGTGGGTAAAATAACAATGTTGGGTTAAAATTATACTTGTAACAGCTTCAACAGCAGGGAAATGAAGAGACAGGGAGCTCTGCATGTCTCTCTGGGGAATTAGCAGCCTCCCCTCCACAGCCAGCAAAGCTCACTGTACTCCTGTGAAATGTAGGGCAGTAGGCAAGGTAAAAGAAGAGAGACGTAATGAAACCTTTCCTATCTACATTCTCTACTAAGACTGTGTATATAGATATTCATGAATGTAAAAATCAGTTTAACATACCTTTTACATTATTTATCTTATTCTTATAGAGTTGAAGCAAATCTATCAGAACAGCAGCAGGCTCCTGCCATCATTTGGTCTAAACCAGCTGGATATAAATACTGCTTTGAAAAGACCTATGCCAACAGTCAAGAAGAACTTAGAAGAGCAGGCAGCAAAATCAAAGCAACAAGCCTGAGATGAGAAAATAGGTATAAATGTCAAAACACAAGAGCATCTTTATTAACAGACACTCAACCATCATCTCACAATCAACTAAAAGTACAACAGGTCCTCATGGATCTTCCTCACTATGAAAAGTAGGAGAATTTTATACTCAAAAGAACCAGAAGAAAATTTAGATCTACATTTGTGCCTAAATAAAAGAGGAGGTGTTCTACAAATTAAAACTGCCAGCAGTCAGACATATAAAGTTTTTCCTCACAAGAATGACCCAACTCCTATCAGTGCTGTGGTACCCATATGGCCCCTGAACCTGATCACAGACACGAGCTGGCTAAATGTACACTCTGGGCCCTCTGTAGGGAACAGAGGGCTTACACTAAAAGGTCAACAGTGTTAATTCTCTGTAAATGTCTTTTGCTCAAACATGAATTCTTAACTAATCCATGTTTCACGACCACCTCCTTCTTTTCCTAAAATTCTCACCCCAGTTTTAAGGTGAAATAAAGACCTTGTCATAGAGCAGTTTGGTTGGTATGGACCTGTGAAGTTTGCTCAGGGACTTGCTAGGCTGAGAAGCCAACAGAGTCACTCCAGCCAGAGGAGAAATGGAAAACATAAACTGAACCCAGTTCATGTACCTGGTCTCTGCAAGTCCAAAAACACACCATGGCCAACTCCTTCTCCATGTGAAAGGACATGGGTAAGGCATCTCCAAAGCCTCAATTAGTGATCTAAGCCTCTAAACAACCAATGTCATCTGCATGGGATTTACCTACTTTTGCTGAAAGGACCATTTGAAACTTTTAAAGAATATCTATGTTCCTTTATGGTTTTTTTCTCCTCATTGTCTGTACTCTGCTGCATCACCTCAAAGGCCAGGTGCTGATGGCTTTCTCTAAGGCAGTAATTCACCTTCAAACCAACTGCAGGGGAGTGAACAGGCATCCTGCCTCTCTCCACAGCAAGAGCAAGGCATGACCTCCACAAATCTCCAGCTTCCACTGAACTGACATGTGCTCGACCAGTTCAGCATTAAAATTCCT
Organism: Cinnycerthia olivascens; assembly: GCA_035048155.1. NCBI lineage: Eukaryota > Metazoa > Chordata > Aves > Passeriformes > Certhiidae > Cinnycerthia > Cinnycerthia olivascens. The sequence continues at coordinate 7,552,449 of JAWWMU010000243.1, read as the reverse complement.
ACATACTCCAATGGTCCCTGCTCCTTCAGGACTCACAGTCTGATTACAGAAATTATAAATGCAAACCTGGCTTTCTGATTAATGAGTCATGAACATCACAAGAAGGCAGCAAGTGACCTTTGCCGTTCATCCTTTTGCAGCTTTCCTGTAATCAGCATCACAAATACTTTGACAGAGTTTGTTTATTGACTCTGCACTGGAGCAAAATCAATTTTCTGTGCTGCTTTCTTCCCATTTTAATTCGTCTATAGGAAATAAAATAATGTTGTAGGTGTCTAGGCTTAATAGCTGTGTGCTCTGATTCAGACTGGGTATGGCCATATATAACCCAGGTTAGTTCACCTGATCAGGTAAGAGCAAGGACTGCAGAAAAGAAAAAAAAAAATTAAGGAACTCTGCTAAAAAACTGGTAGAAAACCAACAGAACTCAGTAACCAAAACAAAAAAAAGACAATTGGAGAAGTTCTATATAAAAGTAATTTCATGTAGAAATTTTGCAGGTATTGCTTTAAAAACAACAACAACAACAACAACAAAAAAAAAAGATATGAAAGAAATAAAAATGATTATGCAAAACACATTAAAAGCACCACATCTCTGCTTATCCAGTTTCCCAGACTGTACTGTGGCTAACCAAGGAAGGAAGTCCTCAAAGGAAGATCCTCTTCAGGGTGCTGAACATGTACTGCTAAAATCAGGATGCTTAGGTTCCATAGCTCCTTTTGGAATAGCACCAAAGCACAGAACAACTCCAGGTCTCTACATCTAAGGCTGAGCTGGGGATTTTTTTGGGGGGGGTTTTGTGCAGTCAGGCACAAGCCCTGTAATGCTGTTACTTAACCAACTGTCTATCAGCCACAGTGAGTAAACTGGAAGGGTCAAAGGCAAAAGCAGTTTTTTTGAGACTATTTACAGATAATTCATTCTGTCAGCTGAGATTAAATCTTGGTGCTGGACTGGGATGTGCAGAGAGAAAGGGCAGCACTTAACAGCAACTTTTAATAAACAAGTCAAGTAGATGTGAAGGAAACCTCAAGAAGTTTTATTTTAGCTGGTCTCTTAAGGGCTTTTGCAGGCTCACTGTGGTGATCATGGGTAGCTCCATATCCAAACAATGGTCATGGAAATCGGTTGTGCAGACAGAAGAACATGAATTTAAATATTTAAGAGGCAGGAGTCTGCCATGTAGTAGACTTTTTCACAGTTCATTAGAAGATTTAGAAGCAAAAGTCTATTAGCATTCTTCTGCACACAAAAGGCTGATTTAGGAGAGACTAGATGAAATAATAATCAAATATGGTGATGCCTATTAACTACAGAAAAATCTGCTCTGGAAGGTATAATCGTGGTTGCTGAAGTGTGGTTAAAATAAAACCAAGTACTAGTTGTCCCTAGGAAAGGGAACAACCACCTTTGAAAAATGTTATTTTTATGTTGATACAGAGCATGTGGTCTTTACTGATTTATTTTGTATTAAGACAAGATAATATCTGGGGGCCTGTTTCCATCACCAGCAAATATATGAATGAACTGGCTTTTTGCCTCAACTGGTATTTCCTGAATGAATAAAAACATTAGCTCTAAGCAAGACACATTGCAGCAGCACACTGCACCAGGCCCTCTGTGCTCTTCTGTGCCAGCACAGAAAATCAGTTCCCTTGTTTTGCCCACTCTGTTGCTTTTCTTAGGGATCTGTTGTGCCTATAAAACCCTGGAAATGGTAAAGAATATTGCATGCTGAATAGGAGCAGTTGTGACTACCATGACGAGAGGAAGGTATGACAGGAGGAGGGAGCATTTTTCAGCTCCCACAGAGCCCCTTCCCAGCCCTGCTCTTGGCTGTCCAGGTCTCCTGTGGTGGAGCAGGAAATCCCTCAATGGCAGGGGCAGTTTCACAAGAGGAGGATCATCATCAAATGCATCAGCAGGGCTGGCACCCTCCACCAGACCTGCAGAGTTAATTGCTCTCTCCAGCTCAGTGTTTGATGCAAACTCTCTGGAGTTTAACGAAGCTTGGTGGTGCAGGGATGAGGCTGCACTCACTCAGCTAATACTGCTCAGGTTCTTTGAGTAAAATACAATTTCCATCACATCTGATCTTAAGATGAGTTCTCTTTCTCAATTGCACCTGTAATAGTCACTGATTAAATCATGGGGGTCTGGTGTGCTTCCAGCAGCCATCCTGAGGAGAGATGCTGCTTCTCCCAGCTGGGATTCAGGAGCAGTTCAGTAGGACACTGTTACTAACAGCACTTCAGAAAAACACCCCAGCCCTGTATCATCATGATTTTCATAAACACAATTTTGCTCCTGTATCATACAGAGCTCTGGTGGGGGAATATTTGCACAGAAAGGCTTTGCCCATTCCACAGGAGGACTGGTGCCAGGAAGGACGAGGGCTACAAGGACAGTGCAGGGAGAGCACTGTAGTAATGAGTGTCGCTGCTTGAGTAATGCAACAAAACTGCAAACCTCCAACCAGACCAACGGGGGAAAAGGAGGAAAGAGATCAGAAAAGAAAAGGTGTGCCACAAACTCATAATTGCTGAGTCTCCTGAGGAGAAAATGGTGAAATTATGTCAATTTTCAGGAACATAGCTTAAATTAGTTATTTAAAAAATGAAATACTGAAGAGCAATCAAACTGTTTGTGAATTTAATATCAACTTCATAAGTATCAAATAGGAGAGGTTTTCAGTAAACTCTGTGCACTGAATACAGACTAAAGTCTAGAGATTAAATGTCAACAAATGAAGGCAAAGCATTAATCTATTGTGCCATATCACCTCACTTCTAAGTCACTAACAAGCTACTATCTATCTTACCTCTGCTTCACTTATTGACAATCTCCATTTGTTTCATCAAGAAACAGGACAATTCATTCTGGACTCAGCATACATCATCCTAAGCAGAAATAAATACTTTGCAATAAATGGCAGCCAAATGAGAAGCAGAGTGTGCTCTGCTGTTCCACAAAAGTACATGGTAAAAAAGCATGAAGTGCATTATTTTCCACCCTTTGCATATACACATCTCTCAAACATTCACACTGACCCTACTTTCTTTGGAGAGCAGGAGGAACTGCTCCTCTTTGATCCCTCAGAGAAGAGAACCAAGTCTGAAATCACTCTTTCACAGCCAACACCAACACACCCAAGTGGCTCACATCAGCTGTGGGGGGAGAACCTTCATTCTCTGCACTTTTGGGTGAAATCAGGCAGCCTCTGGGACAGACAGCTCTCCTGGGCACTGGCTAGCAACAAGGTCATATTTAATGGGATATGCCTTTCTGGGAGAAGAGGCTTCCAAGCAGACAGCAATGTCACACAGATCTGAGGGCTGTACTTGAAGAGCTTCTCAAGAGCCAAACATTGTGGAGCTATCCAGTACTTATGTGAGGATCCTTACAGGGGAACAGACACTGCTCTTTAAAAGCCTTACAAGGAGTGAAGGAGACATATTTTACTTATTCCCTTAATATCTTCTTTTAGAAAAGTCTTGTGGTGACCAAGATATCTGCCCTCAGCAGACAGAAGGTCACAAAGCAAGCAATCTAAAAAACCCTTACACGACTCTCCAAGTTTAGCTCCCCTTTCATCTGTGAGATGCAACACAACAAGCACATAAAACACGGGAGCAGAAAGGTTTTCTCAGCAAGAGCTTGCAAGGTACCTGCACACAGATCATTTGCAGGTGAAACAAAACAATGAGGGGATTGCTGTCACTGCAGCAGGGGTGATTCCTGAATAGGAGAAATCAGTTATTAAGCGTCAAAAAAAAAAGCTGGGTGATGTGGTCATGGTGATACTTATAATGTAATGACTACATTTTGAAGTCAAATGTCCCTGAAGTGCGAAGACGTTTTTGTTGCCTTACAATACTGGCAGGCTCACACATACGGAGCTGCCACAGTCCACCTTCTGCTTGGATTCAAATTTCTATGTGAAAGCTCTAAAAACGTTGGTTGTTTTGTTGTTTTTTTTTCTTTTTACATGAAAGCTAAGGTTTCTTGAAGCATTTGTGTAACAGGATGTAATATTTGTGCAACATCAAGGCCAAAGCCAAAACAAAAATATCACAAAGTACTCAAGATCCCAGGTACAGGCCACCACTGGAGATGCATAATAGACTTGATGGACCATTAGTCTGTTCCACTGTGCCTGTGCAGAGCCAGCAGGGAAGAAGGAAGAAGAGAAAGAAACAGACTGCAGATTAGAAAGGAGGAAAATTATGTAAGGAAGTCAGCTAAAAAGAGAAGATTCTTACTGAGTTTCCCACCAATATTTTATCACAGTGCTATGGCCCAAAAGAAGAACTTATGTCTTGCCAAGTTAAATACTTTGCAAACAAATATATTGCAAGCTGTGCTGAGGAGATGTAAAATCAATGCTATAAACATGTGTCACTGCTAATATTGGCTCATATTTCTACTGTTTACAGCATTTAACCTGTACCTCAGAGAAGTCAATAATTATTACATCAATAATGAACACTAATGTTATTGTGGCAACAGCAGCTGGTGAAATTTTGTAGGTTTGTCATGATAAAGTCTAAAAACCATAACACTTGAAAGCAGAACTGGACAGTTTGGCCGAGATTCTGCCCTACCTACCTGCACACTTAACAAATGTAAATTTTGTGCTGCATTTATCACTGTAAATACAACTGCAGGGTTGCAGACTTTAAAAAGAAATGCCAGAGAACAGAATGCCAAAAAGTTGACTAACAGTAAAGTCCAGATAAAAGCATTAGTCATAACAGAATAATCAGATACAATCAGAAGAGGAATAACTTCACTGGTTAATCTGAGAAAACATTCCTACCAATGCAATACAGCATTAACTTTCCAATGCACGACTGTGCTGTCTAAAATAAATGCAGTATAATTAGTTAATAATAAAATGACAAATCCTGTGTGTTTATCAGAAAATGTAAAAAGCAAGCAGATAAAAGTGCCTCTACCCTGTAATATTTCAAGATTGTTCCAGTGTGTAGCAGACACCCGCAACAGTTTACATCCATGGAAAAGGGATAGACTGTGTTGATAAGCACAAAATCAGAATGATATGAGCCTGGGCTTAATCCTTAATGCTAAACTCTGTGTAAATGTGAAAGCTGGGCTCTGGAGATAGCAGCCAAATGTCATATTTGAACAAGTGATATTGGGAAAAGCTAACTGGAGGTCCCAGAAATAGAACTACAGGGAGGGAGCAAAACCACGGGGGCAGTTGGTTCCCAGATAGGATCTATCCTTCACTCAGAGCAAGATGGAGGGACACTGATTAAAGACATCTCTGCATTGCTCAGTCGCAGAGAGAAAACCACTTTTAATGGAATCATAAAAGTTTGAGACACTGTGGGGATATCTAGGCCACCCAGGCCATTCTCCATCACTCCTGGAACTGAACTACACCACAAGTGCCTTTGATTGGCTTTAAAGGGCAGGAGGAGGTTGGGAACAGGCAAAAAGAGCATAAGCTTTCATTTCCCTGGCTTACATTGAGCTATTAAGGATGGTCAGTATTATGGTATTCTTCAAGGGACATGGGAGCTCAAACCACTGCACTCAAACTGCTTGTTCCAGATTAATATATTTTTCCTACATTATTCCACACCTTATTCTCTTATTTTCAATTTCTCTTTTAATACTCAACACAGGATATTATTAGGAGGCAGACTGGCCCTTTTCTACGTAGTTCCACTGGTTTTTTTGTCTATTTAATGGAATGTATAGGCACTTATATATCTCTCAATTTTAAAAACAGAACTACATCAAACAAATAAAAATATCAATGGCATACCTAGTCAAGTTCCTACTGGGCAGCTCTGATATATTTTCATCATTGTTGCTATAATGTTTACATGCAAGTATACACATTTCCCAGTTTTCTCACCAGTACCAAGTTTCACCAGTACTCCATCAATACCTCTTTTTCTGATGCAATTTATTCATACAGCTATTCTCAACCACTTTAGTCTCATCTTTCTTCCTTTATTAAATGTCTGCCTTCTTATGAGCAATGTTTGATTTTCAGAACTAGAGATAAATGTACTAGAAAGTCATACATATGCACATCAACCATTCCTCTGTCCTGTGCAGTTAAAGCAGACACAAAGATTAGAATTTGCTTGTTTTGTTATTTTTCTGTTCTAACCTTTACTTTTCAAATCAAACGTGGTGATCACTCTTGCCTAAAACATTTAAATGCTGTTGAGGAATGAAGTAGGATCTGTTCCTTGCCAGAGATGAGCTTAGAAACAAAAGTGCTTAGTAAATGGCAGACATGGAGAAACACTGCTGCAGTCAGAGCAGAGGAACGGCACAACACAGACTCAGAACTGAGACGAGTGAACTAAATTTAGAAAGACAGAAAGAAAAGTAAAAATAGAATGAAGTTCACAAGATCAGAGCTAGCTGTATTTTTAGGTCCAGGGAAGGCAATGCTAAAAAAATAGGAGAGCAACATCTTGGTTCAGGAAGCAATGCATGCTGAAATCTAAAATCCAGCATCTCTTAGGGCAATCTATGCCCTGCCCATTGCCAGCAGGGCAGAGCCCTGAGCCATTGGCAGCAGCACAGACAAGCACGTCCAGGTTTGTCTTCCTCCCCCAGCCCTGTGCACACACAGCACGAGCCCTGCAGAGCCTGCAGGAGAGCCCAGAAGCACTGCAGAGGTGCTCAGCAGGTCTGGCAGGTCTTGAAGAGAGAACTTAAAAAGAAGCAAAAATATCTGAAGAGCCAAAGAAAAACATCCAGCAATAGTCGGCACAGCTGCTGTAGAATAAATGAGGTCTCAATTATTATTTTTAGCAGAAGTCACACACTTCAAGTACTGGTCCAAAATTAAAGACTTTCCATTATCTCCTACAGCAGTGGGAAGTTATTTCCTACATAGCAACCCATCCCTGAGAGCTGCAGTACATCCACAACTGAATATAGACTCTCATTTATTTCATACTTCCCAGTCACGATCATGTACAGAGCTTGAATATCAGAGAAGGAGCATCCCTGGGCAACAAATGCAGGAACATCCACAGAACTTCAATCCTGGGAAAGTATTGATTGTATCTAATTGTAATAAGTTGGGAAGTAATGAAAAACATGACAACACAGTTCTTGTGGGACCACTATCAACCTCTGATACACAGAGAACATAAAAGCTGCTGCTTCATAGTCTGGTACTTAATTTAGGGGGTACTATCTGAAAAATAAGCTCATGCTAAAGTAAAATACTTTATTCAAAGAACTGAAGCCTTTCATATGAAAAAGCACACCAATGGATTTTAACTCATACGCCTTCCTCCCTTTTTTTCATAACTTTCTAAACATAATCCCTATATAGGATAATCCATTCAGGGTCACTCCTTAAGAAAAATGCTATAACAGCTTCTTTTATTTCATTGCTTTCCTGAGCACTAATATCTATTTCAGCTCAGGGCACAGGACAATTTTGCTATCCTGAGCAGCTGAGCAGAAAGCACATGATATGATTTAGGAAATCCCCAGAATGTCAAGACTGGGTTTTGTAAATCGCTCATTGCTATCTCTGCTTCCCACTCCACCTGTTTCATTTGACTCCTTTAAATATTTGTAATAGAAATGGAACTGCAGTCACCAGAGATGATTTAAAGGACAAAATCTTTATTAGCAGTTTTAAATTCCACCTCACTAGGTACCCTTAAATATACAGTTATAAATCTGCAACCATTTCTTCTGTAACAAGCACAAATGGCACAAGTTTCTTTTCCCATTTTCTTTTAACTATCATTAAACATTATTATGGAGACAAAAAAGCACAACCCATAGAAGAGTAAGAGCCCAGGTAAAAACCAGCAGAGGAATGGAGTGTGGCAGGAAATTTGTGTATATTAAAAGACCACCAGGCTGCACAGTCAGCTGACAGGGACACAACATCACACCACACCATGGTGACAAGGGCAAACCACAAAGCAAGAATGTGCTGCAGTTGCCTTCTGCTGAACAAGGCTGCAATCAGGACATAACCACAGTGTTGTGTCTTAAAACAAAAATAATTAAAAATTACGGTATTCCAAAGCAAAACATGGATAACTCCAAAGTTAATAAATCAGATACATTGTTTTAGCGTGCACAGAATTAGAGGAATGGGTGTAGCTACAATAATCATGATGATCTTTGACAGCACTGAATTTGATTCAGAAAATAATACTCCTCTCCTTCATGTTCCCAGTGCTGTACCTAAGTTTGCATTGCTGCAGACAACTGTAATAACAGCAAGGCTTTGCTTAGGACAATAGCAGGAAAAGGATTCAGTTCAAAATCACTGCAAGTTTTCTAAGCTGCTTTTTAAGGAGGTACGTTTCATCTCAGGTTTTTAAAAGATAGGGCTGCAAATTCCAACTGCTTTTTTTAGCAATTCCATCAGAAAAGAAATAGGACAAATTCACTGGTTTTCCCACTTTCAAACAGTTTAGAGAATTCCAACCCTATAATTTAAGGTTAAAGTCTACTTGAGAAAAAAAAAAATTATCCCTGAAAAGCTGGAACGATTTGCCAAAGTGGCAGCATGCTTTAGGAAGTGTAAATGAGCTCCTGTGGTGGTTCCATTCTCACATTACTTCCCACCTTTTTCACCACAGATTCAGGAGGCAAATATGATTTAAATCATAGTTTTAAATCACCACAAGTTTTGGTATTAGATTTGTCTAACTACACCTATTCAGCCATGAATGTGCAGAGGCAGACCCCATGGTGGGGATTAATTCCATCATAGTTCCCTCTGGTGATTTAAAAGAATAGTTCTCATCATCTCCCACTTCAATTCTCTCTTTTTAAACTCTAGACCGCTAAAAATATTTTCAATTATATTTCTAACTTCAGTAGACTAATTTGTCCTTTTAGGTTAATGAAGGAAAATCAGCATTGCACCGTCCCCCCCAGTAATACTGGAGAAGAAAAACAAATTCTCCCTTGACCTTTCCCACTACCTGAGCCAAATCAAGGTGTTCATCCTCACCACATCTCACCAACTTCTATAAACACATCTCAGCCTCTCTGGGCACTTGATTTTAAACATTAAAGATGCAAACAAATTACTGAAGTTCTGCTTCCTTTTCAGTGTTTCCCCAAAGAGCAAAAATATGTTAAAGTAAATCTTTAAAATCTAGCAGACTACATTCCTTTGGGAAATAACTGTACCAACAGGAAGCAATAAAAGAGCAGTCTTTACTACTTCAGTAAAAAATTATTTTTTTGTTTTGTTGTGTCTCAGATGCTTATTTTCTTCTTAAGAAATATTTTCATTAATCTTATTCAGCAGTCCATTGTTTGTATCCTGCAGTTAGATAAACTTCTCTTGTGCTGGATAGTGTTGGTGAAATTATATATGACACTACTGATACAGCTATTCACTTGCATGTTCAAGCCTGCATCAGTAATGAATATTTCTCAAGCTGCTTTGAAGCTTTGCTTATGAAAATAGAATGAAAATGTGATTACTGTCACAGTAATACAGCCAGATTTCTTAATGAGACAATATTCTTTATTTTGTCTCAGAAAATTTTAGAAATAATACAAAAACATGATTAACACAAATTAGGCCTTGCAGTATTACATTATAGATAAAGTTTATGCAGATGTGTCCTTTCCTCTCATTAGTCACAAGAATTTTTTTCAGATATCATCATCTTGTTAGTCTGGGTACAAATTTTGAAGGCAACACGACTATAAAACAGACCAGTATGAATGATGCCCTGGTTTGATGACATAGATTGCTCCTCTCTCCATCCCTACAACAAACAAAGACTTGAAGCCTCTTAAATCTCACAAGAGTTTGCACTATTCAATAACAACAATTTGGCACTTTCACAATTATCCAGATGAGGTTGGTGAGTCCCACCTCAGTCACTGGGATAGGCCTGGCTTGTCAACCACCTCAGCTGAGTTTCAGGGAAGGACTGGCAGACCCAGCTCCCCTGCTCAAGGAACAAAGAGGTTGTTTGAGTTCTGATTAATTTTTGAGGGTACTGCTATTTTTCAGGCTGACACAGTAGCTATCACTTCTCTTTTAAAATTCTGCAACATCCCTTTCTGTTGTTTCCAATATGTAAGTCAGAGAAGCAATAAATTCCTTTGTCATGGCTTTGTGCAGTTTGCTTGGCAGGGAAGGTGGGAAGATGGAAGACAAGGTGGGCAATGAAAGGACACGAGCAGAGCAGCACGACAAGGCAAGCTCAAGGTACAGAGCTCACCTTACATAGCCTGGCCTTGGACTGAGTGTGGTGTGCTTGAAATGCTGCCTAAAATGATTCCTTTTCCAAATGTGAAGATGTTTGGTTTGTTTCCAGCACTCCCACACTCTTTGCTTCCCTGTCATCAATTTGCTAAACTTGGGTTCTATTCTCTCCCTTAATTTGCCATTATGTGCATTTCCTGTAACTCGTGGCTTTTCTTTTCTTTAGTTCCACAAACCACTGTGCCCCTTTTCAACTGGCCCTCAGAGAGAACTTGACTGGGTTATCTGCTCGAGTTGAAATAACAAGTTGTCTTGAATTGTTGTAATTTATATTCCTCCTTAGAAAATTTACCAAAAAAAAAAAAAAAAAAAGGTTGAAATTAAAGTAAAACAATTTTCTAAAACAGTGTCAGATTTCTGATAGGATAGGTGAAGGACAGACATACAAGGCTCCTCTATTAGAAAAAAAAATACATAGAACAAGAAATAGAGAAATAAAGAATAGAAAAATCCTTCCATTAGCTTCTCAGAAATCAAATCAGAGAGTGTTGATTCACACAGTTTCCAGATGATGAGGAATCATGACTATGTGGTCACTTGCTGGTATTTTTTCTCTGCAATAATAATAATGAGAAGAAGCATTATCACCTCTCATATTCAATCAGACCACTTGAATTACAACCTCAGATTACAGCCAATAACTGCTGGTGTTTGAGGTTATATGGATGCCATCAGGATAAATTACTATGACCTTCACCTCTCTGCCTCCAAATAAGACCAGCACATTTTAAGGCAGATGCCACAGTGGTCAAAGTCCCATTTACTACACGGCATTGAAAGACTGACAGAAACACCAAACCCTAAAATAACAGCAAAGGAGCAGCAAATATGGCATCCTACAAATTCACCTAATTAAGAAAATTTATCATAATGTTTTAGCCCTTACATCTGCTGTTTTCATCCACCTATTATCTCATCTTAAACATAAACTGTAAGATTTTTAACAGCATATTGTTTTGTGATGTGTACAGACTGTGGCTAGAACAGCAAGGTCATAACTGGCCTGCAGGTACTCCTGCAATACCAACATTAATAAAATCTAGGCAGGAAAAAAACAACCTAACCAATTATGGGAACAAGCTCATCAGAGGAAGAAGGATTTTGCAGAAGAGAAAGGCTGCTGTTACAGCTGGTGTCAGCAATATTAGGAAACTGAGGGACCAAATGTTAGCTGGGACATTCCAAATGAATCCTGAACTATAAACCAAATGGTAATAAACAAAGCTATTTGTCAGCTGACCCCCCTTGGATGTTGTTAACAGGCACACAGCATGCCCATAGCCTATGGCAACCTGCAGACTCCCAGTGATAAAATCATGACAGCTAACAGATGAATCCTTTCTGAATTCTATTAAATAAATTAATAATCTTAGCAACATCATTACAGCAAAACATCCATCTTCTGCAACAGCTGTTCCTCCATTGCTTGTTGCATTTATTTTCTGTGCTCTTGCCATGGCTTTTGCAGTAGAACTTAGCTCAGAGATTGAACTTCAGCACCTCAATGGCAAACCTATAAAAGCAGATTATTTGCATTTTTTTATGCAGTTTGTGCAAAACACGAGCTTTTGCCTGAACAAAAAAATATGTCTAACTACTCTGTCTCTAAAGTAAACAACAATAAAGTTTGGTACTTTCTGACGAGAAACAGATGCAAACCTTACAAAATAGATAACTATGATTCATATAAAACCTTTTCTGAATCTTTCAATTCATCAACAAAGATATTAAATTAAATCTCATATGCTCTTGCTCTGTCTTGAGCTGACTATGTAATGCTAAACAAAACTTGGTGGAAGTTTAATTATACCATAAAATTGCTTCTGATTTTGTTCCACAATTACAATGTGCACCTCTGTAACCTGAAAAGAAAAATGTTTCTGGTGTTCTTCCAGGACAATACAGCCAGGATAAGCAATAAACAGGTAGCTTAGGAAACAGAAATGACAAATAGGAAAAATTTCCTACTTCACATGGAGCCCAATGCAGGCTTCTCCAAGTTTTCCCCTCCATCTGAACTCACAGATCAGGATGTTGTAACTGACTGTGGTACATAAGCACCTGTGTGCAGTTCTGGACCTGGGCAGTTCTGTTTTGCTTTACTCACTACATGCTCTTGCTAACACTGCATTGAGAATTTAATTAAACCCTTGCAATTTTATACCTCAGATGAAACTACAGTACGTAGAAACCTTAGTAAGCCTGGAATCATTAAAATCACATTTTACTTTTTGGTGACACCTCCCATGCTACATGCAACCGAATTTGCACATTGCAGAAGTTTCCCAAAGGAACAGAAATGCACAGACCATGGGAGTTTTTCTTCTAAGAGGTCTTTTGAGACCACTAGTACAAACATATACTAAATAAAATAAATAAATTAAATAAACATGCTTAGCGTCAGATATAGCCTCCTCTTTCTCATCTCCTGTATGCGAAATTATACTTTTCTCAAGTGTATTTAACCTTTTATATCAAAGTGAGACCTGTGAGAACATTTGCTCTGCCAGTCTTTCTATGCCGCGATTTCCAATTGCTGTAGCAACAATTCTCGTAAATTGTTTTTAAGCCCTGTTTTTGCAGAATGGCATAAATTGTGGCATCTCTCTATGACTGCTCTGTCAAAAATTCTTGTGTAGTTTACATTTCCACTTACATTACAAACATCCACTGGATATCTCAATCTAATGCACAGCAGAATTCACCTCCATTTTTTGTAGCACAGTTTTCATGTTATTCTTCCTTTCCCTGAACTGGTCTTGGAATATACTTCAGAACCTACTTTTGTCAAACTCCACACTATTTTAAGACTAACTTCCTTGAAGTGTGATGTGCCCTGCACATATATGGCATTATTTCCATAGGGCTCAAGATTTACAGAAAGTACCACATTTAGCAAATTTCGGACATATTTACAATTAATTTCTTTAAATTTTCCTTCTTTCCTGCAACATTGCTGTTCCCTCAGCAGTTAAATTACCTATAAAGAACAATAGTCCGAATTGCAGAGATCATCTCAGTGGTACACTTGCAGCAGCACTAATGGTAAAAGCATCCTGGAGCTTTGGAGAAGCTTCAGCAGCTGTATTAAATGAGGAATATAAATACACAAAACTTGTGTTCTGGCTCTGGTTCTGCTACTGACTCACTGTTTCAGATTAAATTCAGCTCCTTATCTTGGGCCACAGGTATAAACTGCAGACAACAGTATTTGCCCACCAACCAGTGAACAAATTAACAATTCTGCCAGACAAAGTTCTGGGCATGGATTTTGCAGTAAGACTGATTTAAATTCAGATGACAGAAGTCACCCTTGACATATCCTTGAAAAATCATGCAATACAATTGCTACAATATTTTTTTAGTTGCATTTTCTCTGTCTTGTCTAGGTATCTCACATAGAAGGAAAAAAACATAGAAATATTTTATGAAAAAAGGAATTTTGTGTAGGAAGACACTTTTACAAAGCTTTCAATCCCCAAAGTCAAGACAAAGCAGGGTTAGAATGCTCTGAGTAGATCTCCTGTGCATTTCTCTTTTCAGTGGTGGACACTGCTCAGGTTCTTCTACTGCATTATTAGGATGCAATACACAGCAAGTGACAAACATTTATCTCTGAACATCCCACAGCTTCCTTATGTGTCCCCCTTCAGCTGTCTCACATGGAAAGGATGCCATGGGCCACAGTGCCTGAGCTGGAGCACTGAGGGAGGAAGGTCTCCCTGGCAGCTGGGAAGAGCATCCAGGTCCTGCTTTGACAATATTTGCATGTTTGATTTAAAGATTATTCAAATAAACTATATAGTTTATGTAAAATATTAAAACGAAAAATGTTTAGGAGGCCTTTTTAAAGACGAAAAGCACTTTATATTCTTCCTCCAGTTCCATGTCAGAACAAGGAGAAAGCCCTGCACAGGCTTTCCTTCAGGAGGCAGAGCTGGTGTCAGTGGCCCTCTGTTCTCTGTCTGCTCTGTGCTCGTGTCCCCATCACTGCTCTGAGATGCAAATGCACAACACAGACACCTCAGGGAGCTGGGCAGGAGCTGGTGCAGGTTGAAGGTGACAGGGTGAGGACTGAGTGACCAGAACTTCTTAAACCCCCACAACATTTAAAAGCCATGTTCAGCCTCCAGCTGGATTCTTCCAAGCCCTCCCCATGAAGTGTTTAGGAAGGCAAACTGCTCAACACAGGGTCGTGCAACCAGCTGGAGAAACCAGGGATTGAGCAAGGATACATCTGTACATAAGTCCTTCTTGGAGCATGGCCAGAGCATTTTACAGTGCAAGATAAAATTTAATTAAGTTTCATAGGTTAAAAACATTTCCTATCTGTTGTTGTCTGTCATAATGGTTTAGAAATGCATAATCAAGTCTTTTTCTCTCTCATCCACACATTTGTTATTAGATTATTGCCCTTGAGAGCTCAGCTGCAGACATTAATTCTTTTTATACTTTTTAAGTGACTATGAAACATTTATACTGAGGAAGAAATAGACACATGGCACAGAATGTGTGGCATCAGAAAATCACACAAAATATGCAAAAAGCTCTATGGAAAAGGAAGTTACTTCCCATAACTGTGAAGGCAAAATAGAGAAATTTATTTATTCACTGTAAAGAAACACCATCCCTCACAAAGAATTATCAGCTTTATATGACCTCAGTCAATCATGGGACTAATCCCTCCGGGAAAGGCAGAATATTCAGGCTCTATAAGAACCTATATGTATTCTTGATTGGGAATATGGATACTGAAAATTTGGTTTCAAAGCGGGAAAGTTGGAAGGATGCTTCCAAAGCAGAGTTGGATTAGGGAGAGAAACAGGCTATCCCTGCTCTGACCTATTTGATGGGGCTCTAGAGGAATCAGAAGCCTCAGATGCTGCAGAGCCACTGAATTGCCACCTCAGCCACAGAGCAGCTGCTTAGAACCTGGGGAAACCCTTCTGTGGGTCTAACTCTGTTAATTAATGAAGATAACATGTTATGTCAAGAAAACAGCCCTGTGTGGGGAGGAAAATACTTGCCTTTATCCTAACATCTCTTTTCATCAGTGTGGTCACTAATACCTTGCAAGGGCCGTCATGGTCACCCTCCAAACGCACCTGGTAGTGTCAGAAATGAGAGGTCAAAGAGCATGAACTGCAGGAATTGTCTTCCAAACACACAGGAATGCCCCTCCCAAAGAGCCAACACAGCTCTTTATCTGGGGGCAGGAGGGCCACCTTCTCCTGCTGGAGCCTTTAAAAGCACCACTGGGTACACGGGCTTATTGAGGCGTGTCTCTAGCAAGGAACAAAACAAAGATGAGCCAAGAGAACCTGAACTAACCTGGAAGCTTTTGATCCATTTCAGTCCATTCCTCTGCTCCCTACTGGAAAGTCTGGGCTGCATGTAGAGCAGAGAGCAGAAGCCAGTCTCACTCATCTCCAGCTCCAGGAACAAAAGCTAAGGAATGGCGCACCCCAGTTGTCCTGCCCTCCGCTTTCGAGTTTGCTCTCACCTGGCGGTAGCTGCTCAAAAGGAAGTTTCTGAGTCCCTCCTCCCACTATTATTGTAACAGGCTACAAAGTTTCCTGAAGCCCTTTCAATTCGCTGGTCTTTGGACCTAGCTTCTCATCCTGAAGAGATGAAAGTGGAAGAGTACACCATTCAGCTCAAAAAGTGAGGCCTAAGTGGCCTAAACAGCAGGAGTTAATTAAATTCAAGATACATCCAACCCAATTTGAAGTTCTATTCTGGCTGACCTGTCCTGGTGATCAGGTCATGCCATACAAGAGTCAGCCATTTACACTGGAATGGGAAGCAGAAAAGAAACCTGACAGCAGTCTAACATGGTATCCAAAGCTCTTAGTCAAGAGATGCTTTAATTCCTATGGCACACTGTTAAATTGAAAGAGGTTGGGTGTGATCAGTGGTTGCTGCCTTATTTGAACCAGTGGGGTTGCCTACCAAACGCACATGTGATGATATTTATAAACAGGATTACTCTTCACTGCTGCATGAAAGGAAGTTATCCAATACAATTTCACACACCACAGAGTGGCCCCAGCTGCCCCACGTTCCAGCCTGGTCGGAGGGGCCTCAGTCAGGCACAAGAGAGGAATAACCCAGACTGAACAGCCCCAGAGCTGCCACCAACCCAGAGCAGCCTTGACACTTGATTCCTCCTCTCCACATGATCCACAATGGCAGCATCACCTCTGAGCATCAGACCATCCATACACCCCATTGCTCCTCATGACTGGTGATTTTTGGGGCTTGTGTGGACCCACAAGGGCCTTGTGGTTTCCTCTGCCCCATGTCACCACATGCCACAACACGGAGGTGAGCTGATGAGGGGTTGCCCACTTTCAGACCAGAGTGCCAGGAGGGAAGCTCTGAAGCACTGAAGACACTGATAAGGACACAGAATAGACAATTTGCAGCTTTGGCTTTAAGTCTGACTTCAAATCCATTCCTGCACCATGAGCTATGTACAGCCCATGCTCCCACAACTTGACTCTTTCTGCATCAGCTACATTTAAGATGGTAGTGAGAACTCTTAGGCAATGTTTTGAATTTTGAAAATTTAAGCCTGATTTACAGTATCAGTTGGTTGAAATTCACATAATTAGAAAAAATAAAATCCATTATAAATTATACACTCTCGCAATTCTGAGGAAAAGTTTAAATTGCAGACCTTAATGTCCTTAAAACTAAGAAAACATAAATGTTGTTTTCTTGGTATTCAGAAATCAACTCAAAACATTCAACTATAAATTCTTTAACAGTACAGGGTACAATAGCAGAGGTGTTCAGGTGTCCTCCCTGAAAGCCCCTGACAATTTGCTTCCTAGCTCTACAGCTTTTTTAGATACCCATCAATGCTTCCAAGGACAAACAGGTATAATGTAATTCCTAGTGGGAGCAGCTGTTTGTTAGAAAAGCATGGCTAGGAGTGTCCATTTGTGTTATTTCCCATGTAAAAGTCAGGTTTCTCAAAAATTTACTATACATCACTCCAAATTACAGCACACAGCTGCACTAAGGTTTTCTTTAGTGCTGCAATAAGATCATCTAGAAAATAAAGGAGAAAGACCAAGTCACTGCTTATGTCTATTTGGAAATAAAGGATGTCACCTACTTCTGTTTAATATTTCGAAGTGTTCTGCTTGTATTTGACTCCCTAGAATCAGTTCAATTTTGTCCAACCATGATGCAAAGTGAAGATATTTTGGAATCAGTGACACATTTTTCCTGTAGCTCCAGGGCTCCATAAGGAGCCAAGTGTCTCTCAACCACTACAAGAACTTCAGTGTTACTAATTCAGCCAATGCCCAGTTTTGCAACCATCCCGTGACCCAATTTTTTCCCTCACAGCTCTCCAATAAAGGAGTCCGTTTCTTGTACTTTTGATTAAAATGGTGAGAAATCATAAAGCCTTTGACTATGAAAATTTATTATACTTTCTTCAAGGTCTTAAACAACTACATTTTTCAGACCAATAAGATTGGAAAAAAAAGTTGGAATCCCTATATGAAGAATATATATTTTTTCAGATAAGAAACAAAGAAGATTATCAATCCTTATGATCAAAAAATACAAAATAATAATTCTATGCTTATGTGATTTTCAATTCACAAAAAATGGCCCTGAAGGGTTGACAAATAATAAGACAGGTTGTTTTAAGGATGTCTAATAATTTTACAGGGATTATGAAAAAATCTTTTAGGAGAAGACTTAACTGCTTTCCAGCTTTGTTAGACAGATTTCCAATTCATAAAAGCAGTTTCAGCCCAAGTACAAAGACTTCTTTATTTTGGAAAATATTGAAGGGGCACATTTTAATGAATTAACCAGAGCTTTGAATCAAAAATATTTTTTCTTTCTTCGCTGATTCTTTGCACTTTTATCCATTATCCCCT
>JAWWMU010000243.1:7478993-7534169 GCA_035048155.1 Cinnycerthia olivascens | reverse complement strand
TGAATTAACCAGAGCTTTGAATCAAAAATATTTTTTCTTTCTTCGCTGATTCTTTGCACTTTTATCCATTATCCCCTAAATTTCATCCACAATTACAAAACAAGATAGTATCTTTTTCATTGATGGACCACAATGTAGTAATCAAACAGGTTTTAAGGTAAAATTCACACTTTTCAGTGAGTCTTGTATAGGTTCTGTGTTAACTCATGACTCCTGATGAATAGTTGTGTGATTTGATCAGACTTGTACAGCATTCTGCCGCTTTTTTCCACTCAGATGAAAAAGCAATAAATGCCACGAGTGTGATATACAATCTATCCTTCAGGCAATTCCAGCAGTTCAGTCGTGTAATTACACAAAGCAATTCTCACCTTTCCAGCTCGAGTCAATAACAAGGGAAGTCCTGCAAACACAGAGGCATCGACGTGGCCACGGCGCCCTTGGCCCTCTGCGCAGGGCAGAACAAAGGTGTGCCTGCACCCATCCACGGAAATCTCCAAACCCTCCAAAATGTTTGAAGCCCAAAAAGTCAGCCTTCAGAGGCATGACTGATGATATGAGCACTGATGCACACCTGCATCCTCCTGGCGCTTTCAGCGTGTCTGGCTGCATGGGAACAGCCCCGAGCCAAAAACTTGCCAAGTTTACAGAAGAACGCCCTGTAATGAACTTGGTGGGACACGGTCTGGACTTCTTGCTCACATATAAATAGATGTAGCTAAGTGCTCAACATTAAATTTTTTTATTTTATTAAAATAAAAGTTGACTATTATCTAGGGAAATACATGAAATAAATTAAGACACAGAAAAAAAGTGGAGAAGAGAGGAATAACACACAAGAAACCTTTCCTGACGTGAAAAACAGTTTAGGTTTAACTCTAGCATAAAGGAATACATAGAAATCAAACTGCATAGTGTTTAATCTGCTTCTGCGGCCTTGGAAAATGGTGCAGCCTCTGCTAAGACTGAGATGAAATCAGATTTTTTTTTTAGTTCCACTTGCTTCACAGATCATGTACAAGTTGCCCTATAACACAAAGCCTGCAGTGGGTAATCTATTGTTCTTGCCAGAGATAAAATAATTGAAAACAAAGCATGACACTGACTGTGCCTATTAGAATGTCTCCTTTAAAATATTACTTTATAGTATCAGATCCCTTTTCACATCCAATAATTTGTAATAAATTGCTTTAATCACAGCTGCATTAACAACATGCCTAGGGCAGATAGGTAGATACACAAATCTAACGCCCTAATTCATGTGGCAATGGATTGCAGGGAAGAAGGGGAATTTCATCAGCTCAGATTCTAATCAAAGAAAAGGTCAAGTTTCCTGTAGCTGTAAGTCAATTGTAGAAATGATTAAAAGTGCATCCACCTGCCTGGTAGGCGCTCCTGCTCAGCCACCACAGCCCACCCCTCAGCCTGGTTCCTCTCCTTGGCCTCTGAGGGAATCAGGTGTCTGCCGGCAATTAGCCTTAATGAGGCAGCAGCACTTTGCTGAGAGGGATGTTGAGGAGCCTAATTGCAGAGAGCAGGAGCGGAGGCTCTGCCTGCCTGCACAGAGCTGTAACTCCTGCTCTGCCAGGGAGCCTGCACAGCTCACACAGCACAGGGATACCTCGGCATGCCAACATCTGGGGGGAACGTTGTAACCTTCCTGGAAATGCTACATAACCCCAGCACAGGCAGCTTTGTCCTGATTTAGGGTACAAATATCTGCTCCCAGTTTTGAGACTCGCTTTCCAGTTGAAGCATTAATGTTTGCTGGGAAACCAACACCTTGTATTTGACTTTTGTAGATAGTTTGTAATGTAGCTACATACATTACACTGTAGCTAATCTGATTACAATATGATTCTAATTTTGATGTCTGTAATTACAACCACTTTATATAGCTAGAAGGTTAATTTAATGCCTGAATTACTTTTAATTACCTCTTAAGTTCCTTACTTTCATATTTAGCACATGCACTTACTGCAAAACCCCACTATCAGAAGATTAACTTAATTACCTTATTTCAAGTGAACTTCTATTCCTGGGCAATTCCTAGTGATCTGTGTGCTTACATCTTTAATTAGTCTCTAGCACATTATGCACGTCTGTGTTAAGAATGTACCCCTTTAACTGCCATCTTGTATCTGGTAATTGCAACCAGTTTTCAAACTTCCTGGAGTTACATGTGTGGCCGGGATAACAGGGCTCAGTTTTATGCAGAGTTCATCAGGTGACAAAGCCTGACTGAAAACCATCAGTAAAACAGAGCAAAGATTTCATCAATCTCCTATTTCCTGAGTTCTGCAAAGATATAGTCGAGAAATAAATCTCATACACACAGTTCCCCCAACCCATGTTTGGTGATGCTGTGCAGTTTTCTCACACATTTACAAACTCCAATAAAGTTCATTGGCCGTCATTTTCGGAGCTTTGGTATCACCCAATCCCTCCAGTAAATTAAATGCAAAGATTTGTCCCAATCTCAGGGTCAAAATCCATGTCCAACACACTCCACTTGAAAGGACCTGATCACACCCTCTCAGATATGGCTTAGTTCCAAAACCAGCAGGGTCACCAATGAGCATTAAATGAAAGCCTTTGCCAGGCCCCCAAAGCAACAGAGAGTTCTCTCCCATTGCTGCAAAGACAGCAACAGCAACAAGTATCCTTGCAAAGCTGGCATCATGATGACAATGTCAGCCAGGCATCAAAAATTTTGAGCAGGTAACAGAATAATTGGATTTAAAACTCACTGTTATGTTTCTGATTAGGGAAAGGGCTTGTCATAATAATTTCTTGCTGGACACAAAGTAGTTTTCAAAATTAATGTACTACAGGTTAAAATGCTGTAGGCACTTTTAAATAAGAAGCATTAGCTCCTATTTAGTTCAGTAAAATACTTTTCATTCATGGGGATTTGGACTTATCTTGCTGTTTCTGAAAGCACAACATGGGGAAAAAAAGGCTAAAACATTGTAAAATAATCCAGGTCCTTCATGGTGAAAGCTAATGGGTGTTATGAATTTTTCTACCTATACATAAGCTCCTATTACATACGAGGCCCTAGAAACAAACATAAGACACAAGTATTTTCCATAAAGTGATTTTAAAAAGTAGGAAAGCACAAAAATAACTCAGTCCTGTTCTAGCCGAATTTTCAAGATAGAGATCATTTTAAAATAAATGCTTAAAAACTGAATCAATTCATCCAATCTCACCAGTTAACTGCTGGAAAACCTGGGATGAGCTGCATCAGGCACTGCATGTGCACGTGAAGGGAGCAGCTCCTGCTCCCAGGACAGTGAGGGGGGTATCCTGTGCCAGCTCTTCCACTGGCTTTGGCCACTCTGGTAAATGGCCAGTCAAGCACCAGCTTGGAAATGAGGCTTCCTCATAACTGCTGCTAGTAAGAGACACGATAACATGCCACATAAAGAGATTCAAACATTACAAACCACCACAGAACTAAATGAGGCTGGCTTCTTTACACAGAGAACACTCTCAATTCTGAATGAGGAACAGCAAGTTCTCCCTTCAGAAAACCTGCTTAAACTTGTGAGATAGCAATATACAAGTAACACTAACACTTGAAGAATGCAAAATCTCAGAAAAACACCATTGTCACTTCATTTGTTTTGTTTTCTAGGTGGTGACCAGTATAATAAGAGCACGGTGATGAAATGTGTTTGATGACAAACTCTGCTCAGCTATTCAAATCCCTTGCACACAACATTCCTGACAAGTTAAGGATCTGAAATTGCTTAACCAGTGTTAATGTGCAAGTTAATTGAAGGTCTTATATGAATCCATACGCACTGATGAAGATTCATGAAAATAGCTCTATGAAAGGTACTCTAAGCCAATGCTCTTTTACGCTCTCAATTACATTCTTGATGAGATTCCAGACAGAAGAGAAAGAAATTAAGTGAAGGGGCAAAATGGCATTGAAAAGAAAAATCCAGTGATGCAATTTAAGCTCAAATGCTCTTCTCCACAGCACACTCTGGCTCCCCCTGCACGTGTACCTGTGTGTGTACACATCACATCTAGAGACAAAGCCCTTGTGGCTCTTCACACAACCTCCACATTTCACTCTGCTCACGTTTCATTCTTCAGATACAAAGCAAATGAAGAGGGATGATGCTACAGAACACCAAATGCTATAAAGGTCTGTTCTGGGGATATTTTGATATGGACATTTTTTAATTGCTCATATTTAGACAGATTTATTTAGTACTACTAATCTACTGCATACTAACATTATATTTTTAATATGCTAGATATGCTCTGTGATACCAGAAATGTGGTAGGATTTGCCGTTGTTTGTTCTATTTAAACAGTGTCCTGGTTCTTCTTTGGGGGTGTCAAATATTTTTATTTGGTGAAAACTATGTCAATAAGTGATGGGAAGAGGGTAAAAAAGGGTGAAAATATTCCCTAGCTGCCCTTTTCAGCTTAATATTGACCACCTAAGCAAGAGTTTGCATAGCTCATCATCACACAGAAATTGTCCAATGTTTCTAATGCTTATTTTCCTGGTAGTTCAAATAATAGCTTACATATTCGTAATGAAACTGTTGCCTAACAACCCTAATTTAATGCAGGTAGCTAAAACATTATGGAGCTTTTGCCTATACTGGGCTTTTTGCATCTTCTTCCTCATGAGAAAAAAAGAACATTACAATGACTGGTCAAAGATGTATCCTGGATTCAGCTCTTCAGCACTGAACCAGGGAATTTACTTTTTTGGGGTTTTTTCATTAGAAGATGATGAGGGTAATGTGACATCAGGACTTCTTCACCGTAAATCCTACCTATGCCAATCAAAAAGAAATGCTTATCTCTACTTGAACTATTTGGGTCCTACTGAAAACAAATGGGAGTAGAATGAACAGACAAGATTTTAAAGGAGCTTAATTGTCCAGGTATCCATGGAACCAGATTTCAAGTGTGAGCCTCTCCATCAGCTGCAACCTTTCTGTTCTCATTGAGCAAGAGGAACACCAGGACATGGCCAATATTTATTTTTTAATAGTTACACATATTATGTACACACACAACACATGCACACACACTTTGCTCATCAGTTCTGATGACAATTTAATTTCCTTGTATATGTAGTATTAAATAAATATCAACAGTCATTGGTTAGACCTGT
The DNA here is from genome assembly GCA_035048155.1 of Cinnycerthia olivascens. Taxonomy (NCBI): domain Eukaryota; kingdom Metazoa; phylum Chordata; class Aves; order Passeriformes; family Certhiidae; genus Cinnycerthia; species Cinnycerthia olivascens. The sequence continues at coordinate 7,529,014 of JAWWMU010000243.1, read as the reverse complement.
ACCATTTTTTTTAGCAGAACTAAATTTCAAATGCATATTTATGCAGCTGATTCAGGGCATCTCTTGTGCAGCTTTTCAGTGGGCATAAGCCTTGCAGCCAACTCAAAAATAATCAGTGGAAGACTTATAAAACACACAGGATTAGGCTAAAAGAAAAATTCACAGAACTGTGTATCCCAAATTATCTCTCAGCATTTCATTACCCTAATGGAGAACATTAAACAAATAGTCTTAATGAAAAAACTAATTTATTTGCAGGAGTATAGTTATCATGAACACAGTTCCCTCATTTTTAATGTAGTAAGGTATTTTTAATTAGGTTTGAATGTTTAAAATATTCCACAAATCCTTTTACTTATGTAGCCCATGAATTTTTAAATTATATTTGATTTTTTTTAGTTAACTACTTTCTGCAAACCATGTTAATATTCAAATTTAAATTTGGGAAAAGAAGGAAGATACTGCCTCAAAGTGATGCTTTTTTTTTTTTTATGCTACTGCCTTATTGTCCAATATTTTATGAAGAATACAGACCAAGGTTTAGATCTGTAAATGACACAAAAGACTATTTGAGATATTTTCAATAAGAAGATTAGAGATGATTTTCCAACCCACCCAACCAAAATGCACTGAGAAGTGAATCCTTCCACGGTGGTTCCACACAAAACATCACTGCATCAATCCTTTTGTAAAGTTTGTAACCTACAATTCGGGAAATGATAAAAGGCCACACTTTCCAGCTTTTCACATAGTGAATAGAACATTGGCTACTGATTTTCCAAATGGTTCTCCAACAGGTTATGAAAATAAAATTTTATTATTACTTTTGTTTAGGGTTGCTCAAAATTCTTCCTTGCGCCAAAGAATTACTAAAAGGGAAAATGTTTTTTTTATTCCAAATTTTAATTCTTTATAATATATTTTTGAAGTAGTAAAAATAAGATGGTTTGAATTTTGTCAGATTGTAATCAAACATCTTCTGTTCTGTCACATTAAAAATTGACATGAAAAACAAAATCATTATTTCCCATAAAAGTTAAAACCTCCTTTCCTGTGAATAACCACACGTGTTACAAAAATGTGTTTTAATGGGAACATTTTTGTTTTATATATTTAGACAAGCAATCACTTCTCTATAAATACGTGACTGAAAGTACTTGTTTGTCACGTTCTGAATTTTCTTCCAACAGCAACAATTTCCATTTGTTACTTTTTAAAATTACCACCTGAGATTTTCTTAACTCAATGACAGATGGAGTTATGGCTTTAATGCTAGAAATGTCAGAATTTCTGTTATTATTTTAAAATGTAGCAAACTTACAGGCACACAGACATGATTTATTTCTCATATCAATCAGATCATGTTTGAATGTGTATGGAGCCACTTTCAGCAGAGGTGATATGAGAGGGAAGTAAATATATTATATTCTGGTTGAATGCAATTTACTAAATTCCTCTTTCCTCTGACTAAATTGTCATCTGTTTTCTTGCAAATACAGGAGGCTGCACCTTCAGAGCCTTCTCCCTTCTTAATGATCATGTCTGTAAAATGAGAAATACTGACATTTTCAGATATGCATTCTCAGTTACCATTCCACATTTTTTATTTGACAGACCAGCATGATAATGCTGAACTCAAGAGGTAATTACAGAGTGACAAGTTTCATGATTGAAGTGCTGGTTCTTCCAATTACTTTCCACAGCCACGTTAGGCAGATATTTCATATCCAAACCACCCCAAATTGTGCTGTTTGCTCTCCCGTTACACTCTGACACTTGCCAGTCCACCAGTTTTCTACCTCTCAGCCTCCCAGCTGAGCCAGCTCTCATTATATATTTATCAGCCTAAAGAATCTTGTTTTAGTTAATTTAACATAATGAAGCCTGGCTGCATGCTAGTTTATCATTAGGGTTCTACCTTACCAGTGATGTATTGCACTGTAAAAAATTCAGATGGTTCAATGTAATGATGCATTTCGTTGGTACATCAAACAACACAGAGTAATGATTAATTCATTGATACATGATCAGAAGAATATTGCATTGGGTCTGCTCCAATTCTGCTCTGAGTCCTTCACTGACAATCTCACAAGAGATCCCCATGGTTACCCACACCCTCTTCAAACAGACCCCAATTTGCTGCTGAACATGGTTTTGCTATTCTTCTCTGATGCTTTCCTTTCTTAATTTCCTCATTTGCTCTCCATTTTTCCTTCCATGCCACATTCCTTTATCTCCATAATCTTCATATATGACCAGATTCAAAGTCAATGGAGAGTCCAGCACTCACACATCAGAATATATTACATCTCTTTTTACACACTACATCCACTTGATTTGTCCAGGCTACTGAGGAAGAGTACTGACAAACTTTTCTAACCCTGACACCTTGGTTTTTCTGAAATAAAATTCAGTTTTCTGACAGTCAGTAACTTTCTGCTGGGCAATTAAAAATGCATCACGAGTTTGCAGAACTAAATAAACGAGCCAGAAGGAGAGGTGAGTCTGTGTCACGAGCTGGGGCTCCCCCACAAGAAGGACTTTGAGCCAGGTTACACCAGCTGAGGCAGCAGCTGATGGCAAAAACCTCACGTGACAAAGTGCCTGACTGGGCAAGGCAAGAAACTCCACTTTCCACAAGGACCTAAGGAGGAGTCGAAAATGTGGGATTTAATTCCTTGCATTGGAGGAGATGAACGCACTTTAAACCCACAGTGCAACAGCTCTACAGAGGGGAGAATTCTAAAAAGGACATAAGAAGTATTTAGGACACATGGAAAAGCCATTAAACCCAGCAAAGTTCAATTTATTCTCTTCCACACTATGAACACCTCTAATGGTTTCCTGAATGACCCCTCTGGATTTGTGTGCAATCTTGCTGGCTGGAAAGCAGTAACTTGTAACTTACATTTGTAACTTGCAAAATATAATCTCCATAAATGCCTCATAATCCTATTACCTGCATTAGGCTGGAAACACTAACTTGAAAAGACATTACCTATAACATTTGAAATGTTATATAATTTAACTGAGCTTTCCTAAACTGACTGTTTCGTAGCCTCCCTAGAACAAAAAAAGCCCCCATATTTTTCCTTTTTAAAGTCCAGGATCAGTGTAATTACTATTCTTTCCCTTTTTCAAGTACTACAAGGTATTTTTGTAATATGCTGATATATTCTAAACTGCACTACCAGACACAACTAATCCCATAATTAAACCTGTGTTCTTCCCTTTCAAATGCAGGTCCTAGAATTTTCTTGATTTCAGCAAATCTCCCTTTCCGAGTTTTTAAAAGAATTTTCCTGTCCTTTGTTTCATATTAAATTTCATTTTTTTTCTATTGTTTTCCAATAAGTACGCAGAGACAACAGAATGGTAATGAATTCACATGATTCTTAAAGTGCTTATGATATTTAAGATCCTTGTCCTTTACATCAATTTATTATAGAAATAACTTGTATTTTTAATCCTAATCACGTGACATATAGATGCTTTTCCTTGAAAATGTAGAGTCCTGTGCTGAAAACAATATTCACATTTTATATTACACACTATTATTAAAGGTTCCTAGAAAAGTCACAATGAAATTGTGGAATCTTCTGAAACATTTTGTTAATGTAGTTTTTGTATTTCAGCACAAGCTCTGTAGTTTTAACAAGAGGATAGTAGTGATGAGGTCAGAAGGCAAAATTAGGATCTAAAATAATCCAATTACTGACCTTCAAAATTGCTTTATTAGTGGAGTGCAGCTATTGAATGAGTGAAATGCCCCTTACTCTGATTTGCTGTGCAAGTGTTCATATTTATATATAAATTAGTACTGGAAAATGCTTAAAAACATAGATATATTATTTTATATACATTAAAAATAACCATTTCCATTTATATATAAATATATATTTACATTTGGTTCATATATAAATATATATACACATATGTATTTGTACACATACATCACATATTTCATACATAAGCACCTGCCATTACTCCTTTACTAGAAAATAAATAATTCCCTGACTCCAGTGCCTGCACTGTACCAACGGCAGTGAAGGAGGGCACAGCTGCATTTGTGAGAAAACTCATTAACTTCAATTGCTCTGCAAATTTCATGACAGAGCTCTAGACAGCAGCCTAATTAACGCAGAAAGCTATAATTTTATAGATTAAACCTAGAGAGCCAGAAAAAGTAGAATTCCTGCTGTCCTGTTCTCTAATATCAATTTATTTTCTTGGTGTCCTGTCTGCATTTGATTGATCTCATGGTAGACAATTTCTCTAGACTGAACATCAGACATTCTAAATAAAAGTTAAATAAATATTTATTTATTGCAGCTAAGCAGAAAATGGCTGGTGTTTTGGTTTGGGTTTTTTTTTTTCTTTTCCTGTGATTTAGGTGAATGAAACAAATCAATGTAACCATGTAAAACTTAATCATTTTTAATTCACTTTGGTGCTCTTGCTGCACTTAGCAAATCCCTGCACACACCACAACTGCTCAGTACACTTTATGATTTTGGGATTTGTATTTTATTATAGGGCAACAGCTATGGAGACCCAAGATTCCACGATCACACCACAGCTGCTTGGAATTTCACCAAGATCTCAGTGACTGAAAGTAAATCCTCACCTATGGATGTATGGATCCAGTATGGATCATTTGAAACAAAAAATTTCCTAGAGAAAACCTGGCAATGGTCACCAAATCAAGTACTTTTATTTCCATGCAAGAAAATTAACAAAATCAATGTTCATGGAGAAGCTGCCTTAAAAATCCCAATCTGGATTGCTTGGTCCATCATGTGACTGCTCATAAACATGGATTGGACAATTACAGGTGTTTAGCAAGGATATAAAGATGGGACATTTTGGATCAAAGCGCCCATACATTCCATATTTTCCTAATTTACTTCTATTTTCCCCCCAGTTCTGCAGCAAATGCCATCCCAGGTCACTGGGGGGCGAGCAGGATGATGGAGAGCTCTGCCAAAGGCAGCAGGGCAGCCCTCCCAGGTAAGGGTTTCTCTGCCATAAAAGTGCCACTTCCCTGGCACATTTCTCCATTCCTTTATGCTGTCAAAGTGACTTAAAGGTTGTGCACTGTTATGGAACTACAGGACAGCCCTTGGGGGAACATGCAGTGGGTCTGAAGGGGCCATAATAACCAGTCAGGAAAATTTATATGTATCAACAAAAGAAAAATTAATTCCTCCCTCTTCTCTAGGTGGGAAAATGGACTACAGTTCCTATAATGTTCAAGGTCTGCATTTCCTGAAAATAATTTGGAATTTTAGAGATCTTAATAATTTCTGAAGAAATTATAATTACCGTATTACTACAAATAGATACAATATTTTTTACTACAGCTGTTGTTTGAGGAATGGTATCACCAGGTCCTCAGGAACTGACCTTCAAGGCACTGTTTATGAATAACTTACTATATTATTCCCACTAAGTCTAAATAGCTCTATACCTCAGTGGAATCTAACAGAAATCCATAAATTAGTTACGATATTTTCATCAAATACTGCTCCCATCATTTGTCACCAGCAGGGCTACAAACAGCATCAGTCTGAAAACCTGTTTAATCACAGCAATCTTCTGTCTTAACTAACATTTGCAAGCAATGTATTAAGTGCTTTGGAATATGTGAACATCCGGCCCCAAAAGTGACAAACAGGATTCCAGGGGTTTTTTTTGAGTTCCTCTGCTCTGAATTTGTACTATTAAAGAAAATAAAAATAACAAGGACGGGAAAAAAACCCCAAACAAACAAACAGCCCAAAACAACCTTCAAAATCCCAAACCAAAACTACTTTTAAAGCAGGGGAAATCAATAAGCTTAAATGAGCCAACAGATTTCTTCCTGTGCCTCACTCAGAGGCTGTAGAACAGAACAGAAATAAAAAAGAAAGGATATAGATGATATAAGCAGTTTTAAAGTCCTTACAACAAGCTAGAACACCCAGGAGAGATCGATTCCATCATCTTCAAACTTGTTATACCACTCCCACCAAATGTTATTAATTTAAGCAGTGGTTTAAAACAGTGCAAATTAACACTTCTACTTAGAGGAAAATGAAAAATCCATGCTCAGTTGTGCACCAAATTCATTAACAACCCATTACTTCCAGAAGGAGGGCAGCACACCATCATGGTAAATACACATTCATATTGTGTGCATGGCATTGCACACCTTCCCCATGGCTGATTCCTAACAAAATACACTCCAAATGGGACAAAATGAGCATTTTTAACTCAAAATGCTCATTACACAAACAGCTCATGGGATTTTAATGCTTAGAACTCAGGATGGGGGCCTGGTATTTTCTATTTATCAGACTTTCCCAAAAGGAGTCTTCAGAACATAACCTCTGACGAGGTGCAGGTGAGTACAGAGCTCATAAATCCACGCAGGAATAGCACTCCTTATAAATCCAGAGCAGGATTTTGGATAAAGGCTGCAGCAGACTGCTGTACATTTCAGAGCCCTTCTCATCTGGCAAATCCACAGGGAACACTGTCCCTGTCTCTACGGAGCCATGACAGGACCCAGCTCCATTTGACAGGAGGGAAAATGTGGTTCTCCATATCCAGCACTCTGCTTATCAACAGTCAAAAACCTAAAGCATTCTAAATTACTAATTTCTCCTCACACAGCCAACAGTCAAGGTCTCAGCCTGTAAAGTACATTTCTTGTGTCATTGCTACCAAAGGTGAGCTCAATGCTGTGTGTCTTTTACAAAGGGAGGACTTTGGCATCATTAGAATTTGATTATTTATACTCAGTTCCTCCAGCAAACGTCACATGAAATAAAACCAACATTAAGGGTAATCCCCTGAGATCTCTCCTGGTTTATTTTCCTAATAAATTTCAACACTCATAGCTATCTAAATATCCATGAGATATTTCTGTGGCCCCATCAGAACAAGAACTGAGGAAATGATGCCCTCCACTCCCTCAAATTACAATCACTTCTTTTTAAGCGTACACCATGGCAAGAAAAGACAGGATTTTTTCAATATAACTCCCCAAGGTAGTATTGAATTATCTTGAATAGAAAGGATTGTTTCCCTTACATCAGACTCATGGCAGACATGCAAAAGCCTACAAGGATTTTCAAAAGGAACTGGAAGAAAATGTCCAAGAAACCCAATTGCATCCCACTACAAAAGAATTTCTGTTTTACCTTCAAAACTGTTCTCCACTGTCTTTGCTCAGAGAAGAAAAAGGCACTTTAAGAGTCTGAGCAAGAACTAAACTGCAAATAAGGATGCATATGATCAATTCAAATTATAAGAATGGCAATAATGGTGATACTACAGCTCTGCAAAGAGGGTGTATTCCTTCTGACTTTATAGAGCCTGAATTTCAATTACACAGAAGGAAATTGTTTCATCCATATAAGTCATATCTCCTAATGGTTTGCTATTTGACTTATGTTACTACTCTTATTATGCTGCACATGTTAATGTGGATATTAGCCCATTGGGTAAGGCACTGCTCAGACACATTAGGCATTATTAAATAGTGCTGCTTAGGAGACTCTTCCCTCCTGAGCAAGGCAGGAAGCTTGATAGGAAAGGTCAGACTGTGATCTCAAACATGTTACACCCCGCCCAAACCTTTCCAAAGTTACACTGCACCCAGATCTCCTTGTGCTAGGACAGTAGCTCAAAAAGGAACAGACACTCCCCAAAAAGTCATCCTTCTTTTTGGAATACTTTCTACAAAAGAGTAGAGGAAGCTCAACAAACAAACTTCACTGGAAACTGGACTTTGTCCCCTTGCAATGGCTCTCCTTCTTACCTTGGCAAAGGCGCATGATTTGAACAAAAATCAGAGGAATTATTGTATCTTAGCTATTTCACACTTATTTTGAAAGAAAATGGTTTAAGATCAGAAACCAGCACTACTGCTTGGAACTCCCAAAATTATGAAATCATCAGGTGCAAAAAATAAAAACATAAATTCTTTTTTCCACAAATGTTGCCAAACATAAAACTAATTACAGGTCCAGCAGCAGTATTAGTCCTAAAAATATCTGTGTAACCATAGCTGACATCTGTTATGGGTCAGTACTGAGAGCAGAAATATAGCAATGCTTTAGAAGCAAACATTTGGAATTTTTTATTTGCATATTCATGTTGACTTCCAACATTCTTCCATGAAATCAGCAGTTTACAATAATTACTGTCTCTAACTCCAGGGGTTTTTTACCTCTCAGCTTTCATGTAAATCAAGTGACCTCCATTTCACATCATTTGGTGTAATTGCACCAAAGGAAACATTAAAAGTTACATCCCTGGGCTGTGATCAAGCAATTATTTAACAAAGCATAAATAGTTTCCTAAATCCAAATAGAATCCATCTAATCAGAGATGGCTAAATAATCCAAGAGAAATCAAAGGGACTTTATTATCTTCAAAATTATCTGCCATCTGCTACAATTCCCTTCCTTTCCTACACATTTTAAATAGGGTTAGTTTCACAGCAGGAAGAATGAAAAATATATATTCATTAAAAAAACAAAAAAAAATTTTAGACAGATAGCAATTTACTAGAAAAATATGAGAGCTCTTTACCCAACATTTTGTGTGGGTTCCCGGGGTTCTGGGTAAAAGCTTTTGCTCAGAAACCTCAACGTGGCAGGACATCAGAAAGAGGGTCCACCCACTCTGCACACGTTTGCAGACTCTTATGGAGATTTTTATTAGAAAAAATATTTTGGTTGTCAGATAAGCAGTTTTCATGAAGTTGTCATGAAGTAAGATGTAAAAACATCCCAAGATTTTCCAACAGTCTTTCTTTACCTTCGCAAACACTTTTCTTATATGACTTTAAGATTGAAATTTTGTTCCAACCAAAATGAATGGCAATCAAAGATGGTCTTCCATCCCAGAAAGTGAGGAAACATTGGAAGCAAATATACTGTGACAGGTGAGAATCACCTAATGAGATACCCAGGCACCAGGAGTTCTACCCAAGACTTGTTTGGCTATAGCTGAATCCCTGTGAAATCCCCTTCTCTGAGATTTAGACAAAAGAAAGAAAAACAATACATAGCCCCACAGACCTTGTCCTTACAATTTCTCCAAGGAAGGTATCTTTAGGAAGAGGCAAGGATTCAGCTCAGGATAACTATTAGTTCAGTCAGGAATTCCAACAGGAAAAGTCTAATCTTGCTGCAAGGCTCACCCAGTCTCCAAGGGGAGATGTTGCTGATTTTCTGACTACCCTGCAATGGTATAGCCTGAGCATTCTGATGATTTACACAGGCTGAGATACACAAAACAGGGATTAAATGCCAGCAAGACTTCTGTGAAACCCACATAGAATCAGCTGACAGGTTGAGAAGCTTTGGGAGCACCCAGTGCAAGCACACGTCTCAGCTCCTTAGAAAACCATGCTAGAGATGCTGTGGAAATGGAAGAGTTTGAGATACAAGCAGTAAAATCCACTGCAGGAATAGGGAGATGCTCCTCTTCAGAGCTCCAAAGGGGTAGGACAGTACAGGCAGCATTTGGTTTAAAGTCTGATTCACAAGAGTGAGCTAGAGAAGGGAAGGGTGGCTGCACAGCTGATGCTGTGCCTGGTACCAAACTGGGGAAGGGCACAGGGCTGTTACTGGCACAGAAAACAGGGGAGCTTCCATCTCCTCCTGGGAGCTGGCAACTGCTGTTCTAACAGTGTCACCTGCTGAAGGCTTTGAAGGGGAAAGAAGGACTTGAAGTAGAAAGATGATTCATCTTCTCTTAATGTCCTGTCATCTGGGTCTGAAAGGCAATGATCATTAAGTCAGGTTTTAATTATATGGTCTATGGTAGCATCTGGATTTATATTCCTGAACTGAGAAAACAGTGGAAAACCCAGCATGTGGGAACATTATGGTCCATAGATGGAAGGGAGTTCATATCATCTAATTAAAATTATGAAAAAAAAGATATAAAATCGATCCATTTAACTTTTAAAACACTCATAAACTACCAAATCCAGAGGGTCTATGTGCAAATAACAAATAAATTACCGCCAACAGTTATTAAAGCATAAGACAGCAATGTTTTTTAAACTAGAAAGTCTACTAAAATGAGTTTCTCACACAGCTGCTTTTTAAAAAGTTAAGGAATCCAAAATATGCTATAGACAATGAAAATTAAAACAACACTGAAGAGGCATAGAGGATAGAGAACCCTTTTGTTATGGAATTTTTCTACACGAATTCTCCTAAAAACCTTACCAACATACACCTTTTGCCCAACTTCAGAAGTACCTCTAATAAATTATTTGAATTGTTATTTATTATGTTAGTGGCTTTGTATTTCTCTGTAATTTAATTCCTCCTGCATTAAGCAGAATTCTTATTTTATTTTGGGATGAAAACTTGGGCATTCAATTTGTTAGAGAAAGCATATGCACAGAATAATTGATACATTTTCTGTTTCTTATAATCTTCCAGTGTTTTTCCCCAAGCTTTAGAAATTATAAACTGCACTCAAATAACAGCACTACTGTTTCTATCAGGAACATGGGTCAACAACTCAAATTAAGCTTATGAGAAGAATTATCTGAAAATGTTTAACAGTTTCAACATTCTAGGTGCATATTCCATGGGTCTCAAGAGAACGATAAATTAGAGCAATATAAGTATAAAAACAAAAAATGCAGTTTGAAACTAGCTTCATAAACTTGAAATACTAGAATAAAGTGTCTCTGACAAAGAATAGTATCTGCATTTGTATTTATTACCCTATCATACAGCTAATAAAATGCATTATATATAGCTCCCTATGAGGAAGGCAAATAAAGAAAATAACATGGGAAACAAGTCAGTATTGGAGATTTTGTAAACAATCACAAAGAACATAAAGATGACTTAATAAAATAAAATTTGCTAATTATGTTTGTCTCTTTTCAGAACTACACTGTGATTAAGGAACTCAGCACTCCTGAGTTCCAAAAAGGAGAGAGGTGAGGTCCCTCCCATGGGAAGAGATCTCCATGAGAAACCCTGGCCATATAAACCCAATGGCCAGGCTGAGAAACGCACAGCAAATGGGGTGTGCACCCAAAGATGACACTGGCTCAACACACACAGTTACTGGAATCCTCTCTGAGGGAAAACTTAATTCCTCTTTACACCTCACCTTGAACCAGGTCTGGATTTCTGTCATCTGAACCTAATCCCAATCAATCCTTTCTTCCTCCTTGTCACAAAAAAAAAAAAAAAAAAATTGCAACTGATACACCTTTACATGGCACTGCACAAAACTAGAGTGAGTCTTATTAAAATCCTCAAATAGAACTGATTTCTTATTGGTGTTATTCTGGCTTGGAGTCGCATCACAGGTCAGAGTATTGGATCCTGCAAATTAGATGTTTTTCCCATAGGGAAAAATACCTGAAGTCTGCTCAAACATTTCAGCATGACTCAGGTGTTTCCCAGATTAAGATGGTAAAAAAATTAACTCAAGTACACTTATTTATGTGCACTGACAAAGGTATGACTCTGATAAGCCAGCACAAAATTTGTTAGCACTTAAAAAAACCACATTGGACTGGCAATGGCAGTCACTATAAAAATTTTATAATTCAGATGTTTTTAGTAGCGGAGTGGTAAGCCCATAATTATGAAAAGCTTAAAAGGATCAGAGTAAAGTAACTCTGCTTCTATTTTTCTGTAAAGTTTAAAATACCAACAGAGATTTAAATATGTTTTTCTAAGGCCTTTGGGAAATAAAAACATTAGGAAGCACAGAAGTCTCTAAGAAACTTTTCTTGAAATAAAACTCAAAATAAAATGAGGAAGGTTGCATTTACTCCAAGATCATAAGAAGTTCACTCTAATAAATACTTTTCTTCCTTTGCTAGAATTTCAGTGCTACAACACACACATTTAACCTTAGCAATTTTAGAGATTCCTCTGTGTGCTTCCTAGTATACTCCATCAAAGAAAAGGATTTAAAATATTAAATGGATCTTTCCTTGATTTTAAATCAAGAAAACCTTGCATGTCTACTTGCCAGAACACCTGATTCTTACCAAAGGGAAATGCTTATGCGTAGTGAGGACTCTCTAAGAGCCATCTGCACCAAAATTACTCAACCAGTTAATGAAAAAACACAAAACTAAAACAAAGAGAGGATTTGTGTTGCCAATGTTTTGAGTTGGATCTCAAAAACAAATGAGAAAAACGCAATACACAAGCACACAAAGCAAGATTCTCTAAATGTACCCATAGCCTTCATGGGAAATCAGAGATTCATCCTGCTACGACTTGTGCAATTTGACCGGCACAATAAAATGATTTTTGCAAGTGAAAACAGCTTTCTGTTTTACAAAACGGAAAGCTGCCTCATCAAAATGAGCAGAGAGAGCTGAAGGTCAGAACAATGAATCATCTTCCTAAGACAGAGTCGCATCAGAGAGACCTTGAGAGAGGCACGGAGTTACTCACAGGCATTTGAAAGAAGAGGGGGGGAAAAAAAAAAATCACACAAATGAAAATTGGCCGAAATAAGCACCAATTGTCTGTCTGGTTTTGGAGCTATTGTGCCTTCTGCAGGGTATCACTAAGATAAGTGATTATAGCACATTATGGTAAAAGACAATCTTCTAGGGAAGTTTTGAGAGAGCCACTGATTGGTTAGCAAATGTACAAAAGATGAGGAAAATGAATAGCAATAAAGGGAGGGAATACATTAAAAAAATAATAAACTGAAATCAGACAAAAAAGCTCCCGAAAATCCCTTTTTTTAAAAAAAAACATAAATATTAAGAAGTGAATGAAAGACAAAAAGATGAAAGAAGGATATAAGATGTCTTCTTAGTCATGGCATATATTTTCTGTTTTCTAGTTGCAAGTGACAAACGAAGCCTTCCCTCCCCCTGGTTTGGTGTCTGCAAACCACAGTGCTGAACAGAATTCCCAGTCAAACAATGGGAAGAGTCACAGTGACTGGAGGGAAAGTTTTTATGCATCCATCCCGTGGGCTGTTGCTTTTTTAAACCTTCTGTGTCTGTAAGCATCAACCCTAAGGAACCATGGAAACACAGGGATTCCTGTCTGTGCTCAGAGTGCAGGGGCACCAGAGAGGGACTGCAGCTGAGCAATTCTCACAAAGCCAGCTCACAGCACCCAGGGGGGCAGCAGTTTGGGCACAACGTGCGTGGAGCTCAGCCCTGGCTCCTCCACTGCCTTTCAGCCTCCTTTGCACACACAACAGGGTCTGCAGGTGCTCCAGCCAAGGCTGCTGCCCCCAGAGACAAAATCATCAGCCCTTACAGTGCCAACATTTGGTCAATGGCAAAGCCGAGAGGCTGAAACTTTCCTAAAGGCACTCAGCAATGGATGTGAAAGGGAGATGTTGCTCTGTGTTAGGAATACTTTTGATCCTATTAAAAATATTTGCTGATTCAAAGCAGGGTGAGGAGTCAGAAATATGTTCCCAAATTTTGAATTATTTTGGTTTAATGTCACTGCATATACATACTTTTTCTTAAAACTTATTTCAAGTTTCATGAGTTTTAAGTGATTAAAGTACAGTGAGAGGCACCTCCTCTGATAAACATTTATAAGTACTTTTCAAGTAACTTGTGCTCCGAATCTCTCTTTGCTACACAAAAGTAGTTTCTCCTTAGCCTCGATTCTTCTTTTTAAACCACCTTTCAGTCACAGTAAATTCTATTCTTTTACTCAAAGAGTACATTAAGTGCAAAAGCTCATGAAACCTTCACTAATGAATAAGCCAGAGTAAGTTTGACAAAACAGGCCATCAAATTACACCTAAAGCACTTCTGACAGATGCCAAATAACAACCCATTTGCACTGCAGAGCAGCAAAACTCTGTTAGGGCATCAGAAAGTGAAATCACTCACTCTCCTCATCAACCTTCAAAAGAAAATTGTGAAATTAAACAATTTTTCTTACAGTTGTTATACTTCGGTCTCATTCAGCCACATATGGTGGCATTAATAACATTGGAACATAATTCCTGTACCCTTCCAAAATGCAATGTCTGGTGCTGTCTCCCATTCATCATACCTCTTGCCATCATTTTGGCACTAATGCCACAAGTTTACTGTCTCCAGATCATAATGAGCACTGGTGAAAATTATTTCTTTTTCCACTTTGACATCACCTTTGTCATAGTGCAAATTAATTCCGTGTCATCTGGAAACACATATAGTTACACTATTTAAGAAATATGTCATGCAACTCTACTTTGATTTCTCAGCATTCTGGAACAGGTTGTTCCTTGCAAGCTTCTCTCTTTACAACATTCCTTGATAAGCCTAGTTCCCTTTTAGGTGCCAATTAATGAATATGGGGCCTGAGTAACAGCTCTGTAAAGAAATGAAAAGGCAGACAGTCGACATCAAAATGAGAGTGGAGTGCATCCTGAATGTCTGCCCAGACTACACATTCCCTATGGGACAATAAAGCAGTTAAAAAAGAGAGTGCTGGAACGGTTACTCTATCAAATTAGAGTATGTAGAAAAGGTCAAAGCAGTAGAGCACAATGGTATAATTCACAGATTATACAAGACATTAAAATTCTGATATGACATTCTTCGGGGAAAAAAAAAAAGATTGTAACAAGGACAGAAAATGGCAGGACATTAATCCATTCCCATGACAACATTCGTACCCAAACTGGAAAATGTACAACTCCAATCCTTGTTAAGCCTTAGCTAAGACTGGTTACATGGCTTAATTTCAGATACCACTTATTGAATCCCTGTCAACAGCTTCTGATTAATGGAGCTGCACAAGGGGATGAAGTTGAATGACACCATTTATATTTCTAAGGGTATACACAAGTTCATGAGATCAGCATCCTGTTTCAACACACAATTGCATTTGCTTCTGAACAAGACAGAACAAGGCTGAACAAGACAGAGATAAAAGTATTTATAGCAGACATGGACAAGTACATTTGAATGTATAAAATTATTTTAATATTATTATTGTTATTATTATTGATATTATTATTGTTATTATTTGTATCCCTGTAGGACCTAAACTTGTTGGTCAAGACTGAGGAACAATCCTATTTGCAGAGAAAGACATGGAGACCTTTCACCATAAGAGTTTACACATCTAATATCAAACATGCCACGACAAGGGAGTATAACAACTATAAAGACAATAGAAATGCAATTGAGGAGCCAGATGAAAAGCAGAGAAATCAGCAGGAAGATTCCCACTGCTTGCATGGGCATCCTATCAAACTTTTGATCACTCCAATTATTCCCCTATAATTTACAGGTTTTATTTTTGTAACTCAATAAATAAATAATACCAACCAGACCGAGCTGAGGCGCACCCTGGCCATTGTCATTCGACTCACTTCTTGTGTATCTCAACAAAATAATGCTTTTCAAAACAATTAGAGACAAAAATAAAGCACTGGCTGCAGTGCACCATAGAAAAGAAATCCACAGGAGCAGCACATAGGGAAAGTCCACTTCAACTGAGGCAAATGTGGGAAATTTTTTGAATTAGATTCTTTCTTTAAAATTTAGAACTGAAGAAAACAGTGAGATTCAATAAAACTACTTTAATTTTTAATACAGTTAAAATTCTCAGAATAGTTATCTGGGGAATACTTAAAGTCCAGCTTTTCACTAACATTATACCAAGTTCCCTCATCTTTGACACAGTAGTAGCATTAAAGCTGGTCCTAAAATTTTAAGTCAAAAAGGACATAAACTACAAAGAGGTTCCTTTTTTCTACCAGTGCAACAATCCTACAAATGTAGACTTTACATCCCATTATCTTTGGTGATTAAAGGTCAGTTTGTACTCTTGCCAAGTGTCTTGAGTTCATGCCCTTACCTCATCAAAGCTTCCCTATGGGGAAAAAAGAGTCAGGAACAGAACCATAAAGAATATTGTGTTTGATGATATAACATGCCAGCTTTATAATTTCTTTCCTGTCTGTAGAGCCACAGCAGGTGAAACAGTTATCTGTGTGTTCTGCAGCCAAGTCTCAGAGGCAGGATTTCTTGCCCCAGACTTCCCATTTAGCCCATGACTGAGATGGATTTGCCCCTATTTCTTGTCATCCTCTTTTGTACTTCAGAGGCAAAGGAGGCAGCTCAAATGTTTAGGCTGGCAGCTTCAAAGATACACTCTGCTAAACCCTGAACAGTGCCTTGGCCTTTAAGAGGATGTATCATTCAGAAGTATCATATTTTCAAGCTAAATATTTAAAGACATTTTCAGGGGTTTACCATTTTTGAACACTTAAAATCTGCTTGTTTATGTAGAACATGCAGGTAAGACTGGGAACCTTTATTTTAAAGGTATCAAATAAACGATTTCTACTCTTCCAGTGCACATCCCTAGCTGTTAGCAGTACTGGTTGCAAAGAATACTCCAGTAACACAGGCCAGAGCACCAACTTAGAGAATAATCTACTGTAACAACTCTTCAAATATGAAATCACAAAATCACAGGATAATTTACATGGGATGGGACCTGTGGAGGTCATCTAGTCCAGCTGAAAGCAGGACTAACTTCCAAGGCAGATGTGCTTGCTGAGAACCTGAATGAAATATACACAGGTACTGCCCAGGAAATCACATTTCCAGGCAAATGTTAGATCCCTGATATGTTCTCTCTGGCCTTATGGACCATTCATGTTTTTTTCAAAAGGTAAGTCAACCTCAAAAGCTCCCTTAGCTGGTTAGAAATGCTGGTCAGAGTCTGCTTCCTGCTTAGCACAACAGAGGATGGAGCTTGATTGGCATGTCTAGAGCAATTATGAGTTAGTAAGAATACTGATAAAGCAACACTGTAACAGCTCTCAGAAATCTCAGTCTAAAAACAGATCAGCCCACCAAGTTTAAAAGCAGACAGATCTGTCAAATCATACATGTACATTTAGGTAAACAGCAGTAAAAGTCTTGACAAGGAGTCACAGTTTCTGCTTCAAAGCAGCTATACATCACCAGATAATCTGTATGTTCAGAAGTAAGCATAGGTCACTGATTTATTTACCCACATCCTTCTAAGATAGCAATAATGCTTAAAATCTGACAATTACAAAACTATGTCCTGCAGAACATGAATTTTGCAGTATATTAACATAGGGAGAATATCCTTACTGAGCTACTAAGACTTAATCCAACACACATTTGAATGAATGAGGATGTGTATTAAGATTTTTATTTCTGCAGCTCCCCAGGGAGTCTTGTCCAGGCCTCAAGAGATCTGAAAACTCTGCCCACTCAGAGCCCTGTAGGGTTCTGACACATCAACTCTGCTGAAGCACCTCTGGAACAATGTGCAGACACCAGACAGCTTTGTTTGTTTTTTATTAAAGGTGTCTAATAAAGTCATAAATGTTCTTACTGGTTAAATCTCAGAGCAGGAACTACACTGTGCATGCAGTCAACTGCTCTCATTTAAAATGAGCAGAATCAAAGCTTCTTTCTTTCATCCCAGCCATTATTATTTACACCTTGAAGCCAGTACTACACTGGAATAAAATAACTGTCACCAGGTGCACTCTTTTCTGGCAAATTAGAGCTTTGCTGCAAAATACATAAGGCTATTTGAAGTCAAGAGAGTTATGCCATGGATAAATCACCCGGGTGATATTTTACTATTTCAAGTCATTACAACACAAGGTTTGGCTTGTCTCTGTGATACACAGTGCAATGTTCTTTAGAGAAGTAAACTGCTTCTTGCAAAATGTTTCACATGGGAGTCTCTTTACTGTCTTTTCCCATTCCATTTTAAATATTTGATATGTATGTCTTCAGGGAAAGACCTCTCTGTTTGCAGTGCCTTTGATTCAAAGGTATTGCCATCTTCTTCACTTAGGAAGTGCTGAAAACATATAGTTTATTATTGGGAAATCTGTGAGCTGAGATGTGTCATATTTTCTAGCCAATATGCTAGGCAAAAAGCAGCACAGAGCATTTGGTGTCTTTTACCACTAAAAGAAGAGAGATTGACCTTGCACAATAGAAAAGAAATAAACTTCCAGCATTAACCTAAGCCGAAGCTCCTGGGAAGCACAGGGTGGCATCAATTTCTTTTCTACCACTAGT
This sequence comes from Cinnycerthia olivascens, assembly GCA_035048155.1. Taxonomy (NCBI): domain Eukaryota; kingdom Metazoa; phylum Chordata; class Aves; order Passeriformes; family Certhiidae; genus Cinnycerthia; species Cinnycerthia olivascens. The sequence goes on along the minus strand of JAWWMU010000243.1, from coordinate 7,510,953 downwards.
ACTAATGTGTGCACTGCTTCAGGAAATGGTAGAAAGAAGAGAGGCCAGAATTTAAAAACACAAAAACATGAGGACAAGCAATTCCATGTACACTGTAATATTTAAAATTATATCACAATATTGGAATGGATAACAGAACCCCATTCTGTGCAAATCATGGATTATGATCAATTTAAGCCCTGAGAAGCTATATTGCAATTATAGACCATAACACTGAATTTATGTTTCCAGAGAGATGAAACGGTATAAGAAGAAAGATATACAGTGTGGGTTTAGTTTCTTTTGTTGTTTTGTAAGAGACCATGAGATAGAAAAAAGTTAGGTCTTAGGTGGCCATGTGACAACAAAACCACTCTGTGCTCTTTAGTGTAGCTATATTAATCTTGCCACGTGCAAAGGCAGTCTAAATTTGCTTCCTGGTACAAAAAAAAACAACCAAAGAAATCCAGGTTTTATAAAAGCTCACAGAGCACATGATCTCCCATTCTAATATGCCTTAGACAGATGGTTCTTTGCCACTAAAATACACCAACTTCTGGAGCAAAACAGAACCATTTCACACTGATATTGTGACACAGGCTTGGATCCATGGGTCCAGTGCTGCCCCGGCTCAAACTGGCTCTTCTGACAAGCCAAAGACACAAGGACACAAAGAGTGGGCACCAGCAGCCACAGCTGGAGTGCTGGCTGCTCCATGCCTGGCACACACATCCTTCACATCCACACCCACCCCAGGGTGGGACAGGGACAGAGGATTCCAGCTCTGTTCTCACGGTGCAGATGAAGGGCAGCTACCAGAGACACAAACACAGAGACACAGCCACGGCACACACACCTCCAAAGTCACACCAGTCACTGAGCCCAAAAGAAACAAATCATGACTAATTTAGAGTGAAAAAAATTCTCATCTTGGGAGGGAAAAAAACCTCCCAAACCTCTTTCATCACCCAGAAAACTCAGAGTGGGGAGTTTTTGATGTTGTTGTTCTTGCTGTTATTTGGTTAATTTAACGTTATTAATAATTTCAGTAATGCGACCCGAAATATATTCCAGCTCCCTACTGGGACGTTGCAACTCCTATTATTATTAATACAGCTACTGTTAGAGTAGTGCCTAAATATCAGTCAGGTGACCTTGCTCTGCCAAGCAAGAGGAATAACTATTAAAAATGGTTGCTAACTGTATAATTATGAGATAAAGTGGTACCACATTGCAGAGTTTTCTTGTGAAAATTCATGCCTGGCATTGTAGAGAAGAGCATTCACAGGATGCCAGGTAAAGGAACTTGTACTTGCATATTATTGCACACATATCTCAAAACTGAAGTCTTTTGGACTCCGGCCCAGTGAAATCATGGAAAGACTCAATAATAGATCAGGTTATGAGTCCTATAAATAGATTATACAATTTTTTTTATATTATGTATAGAATTTTATCATCATCTAGATTTTTATATTGCTAGAAAGATCTTCAGATGCAGCATGTGGAGCCTGTTCCACATGGCTGTGTAATGATTCCTTCATACCCTGACCTCTAAAGGAAAGCATTTCATTATTGCATGCAAAATAATTATTGACAACAGAACAGGAGGGAGAAAAGTAATCCCACTTATAGCTTATCTTGTCTGATGAACTTGTCAATAAAAATGAATTACACTGAATTACTTAAGCAACTGTAAGAGCAAAATTCAGTTTTACGTTCTCTATATACTAGAAGCAACAATCTTATTTTCTATTCCACTTATTGTGCCCTCAGTTTGCAGAAGATGAGCAATCAAAAACTTTGCCTCAGATTTAATTGCTCACATATCCAGTGTGTAAGTGCTTATGTTGTAATTCTTCTGATGCACATTTTAAGTGTCAGTTTTCTCATTTTTTAAAGTAGTTAACATAGACCTCACATAATCACCATTAGCCATTATCAACACTGCATTGTTCTTTTTTTAACACTTAAAACTTCTTTTATAGCATATAAGCATATGTAATTGCAGAAGGCATCTGGTTTAGAACACCAAATCTTTGTTTCTTTCCATTTGTACCATTCAGAGATATTTGGTAAAGAGATAAATTCTGTGAAAACAGCAAATTTATTCTAAAAGAACCAGATGTATTCCTCAACACCTAAAAATAGTATGCGAAATACAGAAAAATAAACTTGTATTTTCCCAGTCTTTTACCTCCTGCACAGAACAATGAAGTCTGATGAAGAAAGGTTAAATGATGACCACACAAATATAACTTTTTATAGCAATATCAGCTACTTTAAACTAATTTGAAGTCACAAAACTCTTTCTGGTGCATCAATGATTTTTACTATGACAATGATGATATGATAACCTAAGTTATTAGAAAAAGTAATTTCCCAGTTATTGTATCTAAAGGCAGTAATTACTATTTCAATAAAGAAAATGAGAACTTCTAGGATGGCTAAAGAGAAGTAAATTAGCTTTATACCCTGCACTCAATTAAACTATCATATCAAGAAGGCAATGAATTAAGGTAATTTGAGGGAAGGAATGGGATTTTGTATAACAAAGTGTTTAAACTTTTTGAAAATCCACTGAAATCAAACATAAGAGCAGCATAGCAATACCAACACCTGCTAAGACCCTATGCAAAAATAGCCTTATATAATATAAGTAAATGATGTCTGTTTGCACAGCTCTGCCTGTGATTCTGGTACTAAAAATTCACAGAGCTGCCCACCACAGGGACACTCCTCTGTGCTAATCTCACCCATTGCAAAATAATGTCAATTGGACTACCACAAAGACAGATTCCCTTCATTAAAAAAAAAAAAAAAAAAAAAACAAAAACATTTCCAGAACCTTTTAGGAACTTTCCATAAAGCTGAAGTACTTTTTTTCTATTATCAAGTTTTAGACACCAAACATTTTGCACAGACAACCAATAAAATTTCCATGGTCTGTTTTTAAACAGGAATCCAGAATGAAAAATCTGTATAGGAAATTCATTTTTTCATAATTTGAAGCAATCCAAGTATTTAGTGCTCATATCTTTTTAACAATTTTTCTCTCAGCTTCAGAAATTATTTGTATTTTGTTAAATATATTTCTATTACCTTACACGTAAGTCTAAAGTTGTTTATGGAAAATATTTACTCATCTTTTATTTTACACCAATTCCCACAAAGTTCCTGTTTGTAAGTCATAAGTTCCGTGGTAAGAAGGATTTATTTGCAATTTTTGTTTTCTAAATGTTTCTATTGTTTTATATAAACAATGATTAACGAAAATAAAATACTCTTAGTGACATTTTTGTAATAACATGGGCTTGGCTAGCAAAGTCTAAGAGCATGGAAAGAGAACTGACCAGTGGTGAGTTTTGAATAGAGTGACTGAGTCTGCAGCCAGATGATTGTTCAGGTACAAACTGTGATCTTCCTAAATCTCAAACTGAGTATTCAGTCCCTTCTCATTTAGAGAACACTGTACTTTCTAATTAGATAACCAATGCCAAAAAACCCAAAAACCCTCAAAAACCCCAAGAAACTAAATTGTAATTCTGTTTAGCTACAGAGCACAGTTGCAAAAACTGTCAATATTAAGTATCTTTAAGTTTTTAGTAACTGAATTTTTGCATCTAGAAATTCTGTCTATTGCACCCCAGCACCTGAATTTCACAGTTTGCATGAAACTATTTTTTTTCACTGTTAGAGCGCTTTCATGCAGCACTGAAGCAGGTTAATGAGTCTTCCCACATTATCTCCTCAGGAGTGTTATGTAGTAGAATATTCCCATATTAGAGCACCGTGGCTGGTGTGACATTTAATGGAAATAAAATATCATTTCTTTTAGTGAAACTGACCTAAGGATTGTCTTCTGACCCCCAGGGGATGTAGAAAAAATTTATTCTAAATTTCAGAATATATAAGTTAATGTAATTTAAGCTATTAAAAAAAAACCTTCAAGCTTTTGAGTGGAAGAGCAAGACAGTAAGATTTTCTAGGCTAAAAATTTGTAAATGATCATGTATGTGGTTTCTAAAGTGAATCTGAGGTATTCAAATGATAAATTCAAAGATGATCTTTACTTTCACAAGGTGAATGTGGATAAGAACAGAATATTTCAATTGGAGAGTTAGTCTCATTTTTGCCTTAGTTATCAAGCACTGTTCTATTTTAGTTTAAACTTTCAGAAGGAGTGTTATCACCTTGTCCACCTTTTAAAGGAGGAGGTTGGGAAAATTACCATGTCTCCCAGAGAAGGTTCATAGGATTTTTATCCCATATCTTTAACAAACTAATATTCCATTATATGATTTTCCCTCAAAAAAACTGGACATAATTTCTCTGTCAGAAAAAACTGGTGTTGATTACAGAAATCAACTTTTTTCTAAGATTCACAGATTAGAATCTGGTTACATTCTCGAATTTTTTTTCAAAATAAAGCCAATTATCTCTCTTAGCATCTGAGCTGATTAAAAGGATGGTAAGTGATTCTGATCATCTGAGCTGGCCACAGCATTCTTTCATCAAAACCTTCAAGTATTGTTTTCTCTTTGTTAAAATTTCAGTGCTCACACTTCCTCTGGAAATTGGTACTAGTCTAGTCAGCCAATTGTACCCCTCTCCATTACCATCATATTTTCCCAGGCAGATATATATATTAAGTTTTGACTAGTTATCTTTATCAATATTAAATGCTGGAGATTTTCCATTCCAGTTTTTAAAAAATAAAGCATAACCCAGGCAGGTTTAACACAGACACCAGTAGTGGTGACTCCTCTCAGTGCCTAATAATAATAACATTTATCACTACTGTGCACATGTATGAAACATTTCAGATTGAAGAAAAAGTCTCAATGCAAAACAAAGACTTTAAGTCCTGGGAAATAGGAGTTATGTCTCTCCAATGTTATGATCAGAATCAAGTGTTACACAGCCTATCAAATGCAGGGTGGTAAGAAAACACTTTAACAAAAAGATTGCATCCAAAACCAAAAATAACATTGCAAAAGATGTCTTTTTCTCCCCCCATCATATTCAACTCTGAAAATTCATTCTTGGGAGAAAGCCCACTGGTGAGGCAACAGTGTATTAAAAATACTGAAAAGCAGTAATATCACAAAGCATTGTAGCCCTGGTTCAAAAGAAATACTACTGTTAGTATCAGAAATATTACCTCTTTATTTCTTTGATTACTGTGCTGGCAGCACACTCAAGCAGTTGAACCAACCTTTCTTGATTTATTGTGTATTTCACTGAAGGGAACATCTTACCTACTAAAGTAGGTATTAAAAATCTAGAAAGGAAAGTTCTCAGAAATTCAACATAAACTCTTCCTACTAAAAAGAAAATTCAATAAGAGCACTGAAATATTATACTATACAGAAAAATCTTCATGTTCATTTGATATAGATAAGCCAATTAAATATTTACTGTTCCTGGCTTCCTGTTTATTACTAAGGCCTAACACAATGAAATCAGGTTTGAAATGACTGAATTTTATTCACCTCAATAAAATTACTTTACAAAAAAAAAACAAAAAAACAAATACATTTTATGTTGTAAATCACTTGTATTTTTCCTACCTTTTTTTTTCCAATTATACATTAATCACCTCATTGATAACAGTTATAATTGTGCTAAATTATTCTGGCAGAATAGGAATTTCCAAAGATCTCCAGTACTGTTAGAAGGGTGAAAAGTTCACTACTTTCCCACAATGGAAATAGAACATAAATATTATAACTTAAGTGTCCTGTGTTACTGAGAACAACCGATGCCATCTCTGTACTGTCTGAGGTGGCTCAGACTGGGATAATTTTACTCAAAATTTGGTCATGACTGCAGAAATTTCACCTGGCTCTACTCAGAGCAACACTTCCCCAGCTTCTTGCACATGCAATGGAACTGAAAAGTGGACTTGAGTAGAAAGTAATTATCTCCAGTGAAGATAAACTTCCATATTACAGAAGATTTATTTGGTTGTGTTGATTAGTTAATAATTAGCCCTTTGCTGGTTCTCTGTCAGACCTTCACAAGTCTCATTTTCAGATTAAGTTTTCTTGATTCTTTTACTGAAAATGTTAGCAACTCAGATCAAAGATACCTGAGAGCTCAGAGCTGCAACTCTGAGCAAGCCTCCTTGGGGATCTACCAGCTTTGATACCCAGTGCCTACTGAAGTAGGAAATAAATAATCTATATTTAAATCCAAAAATACTAGAATCTGCTGAATAATTTATTTTAGGAGCTTTAATTATTTCATGAGACCAATGAAAGAGAGAGGGTTAACTCCTTCACGATACTTATCTCCCATATGAAATGTGGTAAAGATGACAATGAAAAGGAGATATTCAGAATTAGTGTTGCTGTAACATTTTGCCAAAGCATATGAGATTTGGTTACCTTTGTGGGATCCAACTGAGGGGATTTTATAATTTTTCATTTATGCCATATGCTCACTGATGTACAGGTGACATCATATTCAATCTAATGCTATTTCACTTCCTGAATCAGCTTCTAGATTTTAAATCTTGTCTTGTGATAGAGAACGAAGGTTAAAACAGTCATTTCTTTATCCAGTGCATTGCTATTACAGGGATGGGCCCTCCTGAGAGAATTTTTGCAAGTGGATCTGAAGGCAGTGACAAACCTGATGAGCAAAACAATGAGCTACAGTCAGACACCTCTGCCACAGAAACCCCAGGGAGAAGTGTCCAACTCCATGTCAAAGTGACTGATGGACAATACCTGAATACAGCAGAAATCAGACAGCCTATCATAAGCATTCATGCTTATGAATTCATAAATCAGCAGCATCTTCACTGACACAATAAAAGTACTCCAAATTTCCAGCAATCATTTGTTTACATTTATTGTATATGCAGATTTTTTTATGGAAGTTTAACAGGTAGCTTATTGTCTTTCTAATTCTTCTGAATTTTTCTAAAGAAAAGGAGTTGACAAGTTCTAACCACTGTTTTAACATGATTAGCAAGAATTTGGGCAAAAATGTACATTATGTCTCTCCTACCTGGTCAATCTCGTATATATGAAATGCTATAAAAACTTCACTCAGCAATCATGTATTTTAATTTCATATTTTAACCATGAATTACTGCTGAAAGCAGACATGAATGGAACCGAGGAAAGACAAAATTTGTATTCTTTATGTAGCAGTAAAATGTAGGAGTGCAAGGAAATGCTGATTAAGATTTGGAGTGTATTGCCTCTAACTACAACAGAGAGGCTGAAAGGTAAATTTTACTGGGGGGAATTTGCACAGAGTCCCTTTACAATCCTAGAGAGAACTAACATAACTTCTTTAGGAAATAACCCTGAAAATGCATACTCTATACAGTCTTCTGCATTAAAAAATATGTGAAATCTCCAGACTGTAGAAAATGCCCATTTTTCAAAGAATCAACACTATGAAAAGGGACATAGGTACCACAAAGTCTGGAGTATTTGGGTACATTCTAGACTATTTGTGGCACTGCTGAGGTACCGTCCTCACTTTCTGCATTTCAGTGTGAAGGCAGAAAGGCAAAGTCTTAGTGAAAAAAAGGTGCACTTTTAACAACTATTATAAAGCATGCCAGTAGGGCAGGTCTGTCTCCTGCCTACATCCAAAATCTGTGCTTTGCTTCAAAGCACAGCAATCTTTGAAAGTTCCTATGTCTTTGCATTTTTCTGTTCATGCTTTTCATTGAAACATCAGCTAAACTCACACCTTACTCCTAAACATTCACGGTGGCCCTTTCTCAGGTGTGGGAGACGAATGCAGCCATAACTGTTTAACCACCAAAGGCAGCTCTAATCCATGAACACCAGGAATAGCAGGTGCTGGAAAATAAACCGAGCACTGTGGAATACAAAGTTTGGGGTTTGCAGTTACCAAAAGCACACACACAAACACACCCACAAACTGAAGGACACTGCGCAGCTCTCACTGCCAACAAACTGAAGATGTTCCCTATGCAGCAGCTCCAGTGGGACTCTCCAATCCAGTAACTTCCCAAATTAACAAATGGATTTTGTCCCATACAGACTAAGTCTTCCCAGACATACTAGAATAACAAGCAGCTCACCCTCTTCCTCATGTGTCTTGAGGAAAAACGTGAGAAATTAGTGATTTAATATCTCATTGCCCAGGCTGGTTATTAGGTAGTTGGACCCTGACTCACAGAGCAGGATTACTGAGAAAGAAAAGCTAGAACTTGCATTTAATATAATAGTGCACCTTTACTAATTGAAATTTAGGAAAAAAATAGTTTCTTACTAAGAGTTGAATTACATGGTAAGTCAAGAAGAAGAAAAAGAAGTAATTACTTAGACCTAAATAGTCCAATTAGAGGATTTTTTTTTTTTAATTTAGCATATAATTCTATACCACTGCCCATTACCACAAACATCTTCCATATATTCAAGCACTAGTAAATTCCTATTTACGGAGTCTACTTTTCTAGAGGACCTTATACAAAAAGCATTGCTCCAATAATAACTCACAAAAGAATGGTGATTGAAGCAGCATTGGGCAATAGTAACTTTACAGCAAAACTGCAATGCAGTTGCTGAGGTGGAACTCCACCAAACTGAGGGCAGTTATTTCAGATTTGTGCTGTATGACCAGAGCAAAATCTAGTTACATCTATTGTAACAGGTGACACAAGGATTTGGAGGCACTTTGCACATTACTAATTTCAAAACCAAAATTTGTATGTGCTATCCACAATGTCACTTCAAACTGCATTTCATTTACCACTCCCTGGCAGGTATCTGGTATCTATCATTTCCAAAAATTTCAGGCAGGCTCCCTATTCACTCTGCTTCCAGAAGTAGACTGCTAGCCTTCATCAAGTCAGCTTGTCACTGTGAACAAATGCAACTCATCAATGTCAAGACTGTATAAGACAAGAAAGCAGAAAACTGCTTGAAACCTCTTTTTCTATCCCAAAATAAACAGCTCCAGAATATTTATAAGTTCAGTATTTCTATTCCCCTCATTTATTGATTTAAAGAGACACATAAAAAAAAGAAAAAGGATAATTATTTAAGCCAGAAACAGAAGCCCACTAAATATCAGGCTTTTGGTTATGGTACCCAAGTTATGGTGTCCTTTATAGATATGAGACACAGACTCAGACAGTTCAGAAGCTCTCATTCAGCCTCTGGTGACATCTACTACCTGGGTTGTCTCACTAAAATTATAATGTTCTGAGAGTTACAAGATTCCTAAATTCGCACGGCTGCTGAAAGGTTGGAAGGGACTGATGTGGGACCAGAGTAAATAAGTTGCTTCTCGGGCTAATATAATGAACAAATTTAGTATTTTTAATTTCTCATGTAGAAACATTGCTGCATAATTCACTATTTCTTGTTTAATATGATTGATTACTGAGTTAGGGCCACAAAAGTGTACTTTTTGGGCATTTATTTCAGTCCCTAATCATTCAAAGCTAAATAAATATATAATCTCGAGGCCAGACTCATCTATGCAGACTTCACATGCAAAAGTGAATATGGTTGGTTACACAAGTCTCAGTTATAAAAGATTGAGGATTTTGCATTATGTCCTTTGGTGCAGCATTCACATACACACAGGAGCATCCTACATGAGACACCAAACCCATACAAATTGAAGATGCAAGTGAAGTCTTTGGATTTGGGACAATCTCTCCCCTTAAACAGCAAAAATAAAACTTAGTATTTTATCAAGATTCACAGTGACAAGGTTGAAAATGCCACAGCAGCAATCACAGTCATTTTAAAATTTGAGAACATGTTTAAATGACACACATATTTAAGAGCTTGGAAGGAAAAGAAAACTAAAAACCAAACAGATATTTCAGGCACTCGGATATTTCAGGCATTTCAGTGACAACTATGTAGGAATACAAATCTTCTTAAGTTAAATAAAGTCTTATTCACAATTATGTTTTCACTACAAAAAGGCTTAATGAGACAGCTTAACTCAGAGAAAATTATTTCAAATAGTATTCAAGAAAACAACCTGCTTAAATAGCATGCCTTTGCCTCTTTTATAAAGCAGCAAACCAAGAATAGCCTCAGTAAACATGGAAAAGGCTTCTTTTCTTAATTTATGCATCAAGTTCTGCTTTGCAGAGTCTATTTTAGAAAAAAAATCCAAATATGCAGGTGCTACAATAATAATTGCAAGCAATTTTGTTCAGGAAAATATGTTATTTATACACACGCATCCTCTCCCCAGTCAAGTTCATGTTACAATTCACTATAAAAACTTTGACTATTGAAACTGTTATTTCACTGAGGGAAAAAAAAACAAAACAACAAATCCTCACTTACAAAGAATAATCAACATACAGCCTTTGGAAATCAGTACTTACCCTACTTAGTCAAAAATTACTTCTGATGAGAGAATGTCACTGCTCAGTGCTAATATGTATGAAAGATTTCTGTTCCCTCACTTTTTTCTTTTATAAAAGATTCCATTTAATGAAAGTTCTGTTTTCACCCAGGGGCAATAATAGTCACTACTTACAACAGGTCTGGATATTTAGTCAGGTGCAGCCATCAGCCTGGACTATTCCAACATGAGATCACACATAACACAGTCCTGGCCATACTGAGGAGTTTAGGTTATTACAGGGAGACAAATTGTTCTTACACAAGGCTACTATTTCCTTGAGAGACACAATCTTTGTTTTGTTTTTTTTTGAGTAGGAGACCAATTTGTCATCTCTCATCACCCACTTGGTTGATGATGGTGAGTGCAGCAAACTTGGTGATACTTTGCTCTTGGTTCCTGAGAACAGAGTGAGTTTTTTTGCCTGAAATACCATCTCAAATCAATGATGAACTCAGTAGCAACAGCTGGGTTACTCAGGGCATTTTTAAATGTGGTCATCCCAGTATTAATTTACACTTCACCTTGAGACAGCTTTTAGAGAAAATAACAGGATTTCATAAGCTCTGCACAGCACATTTTATGGATTTCTGGCAGGTCTCTGATTCAGTGTATTGAACAACTTGAGGCATCTGATCAGGTGTCCTTGAAAGGACACATTATTGACAGAAGAGCTCCAAAAAGGGCTGGAGAGCTGTGCTTGTGTGAGCAGCAGGGTGGGCTACTCCTATTGCCTCCTGTGTTATATTTACATGCATTCAACCAAAGAGAAGATTCATTATCACACACAATTAAGCTCCAAAGCAAGCACCCTCACCATAAATATTTAGGACACATCAACTCCAGAGCATGATCAGCTCAGTAGCCTCCAAATCAAGAGTAACACAACTGTGATTACTGGATGAAATATATTTACTGTGTTCTCAATACTCAGGTGATGCCTTAAGCTACATCTGCATTGACAAATGAAAAAAGGTTTCTGTCAACGAAATTAGAACACAAGATCTCTGATCACCCATACTGATTCATTCTTAGCTTGCTCTCTAATTCAGTTTCAACAAGTCCAGTCCTCTCCTTGCAATACAAATCTGCTCCAAAGGGGGATGACCCTAAACAATGTAGGAATGATCAGTCCATGCCACTTTTCTTCTGACTGTAAGAAAGAAATCATCATGATAATGGGTAACAGCAAATAAAGAAATTGTGCAAAGCTTTGAAAATGTCAACTTGATCCTCAGGGGCATCAAGTCTTTTCCAACTACCTTAAGTGGTCTAGTAAAAACTATTACAAGCCTTTTTACACATATTATTCCATACAGCTGTTTACCATTATTTTTTTGTTCCATTTTACCAAATATTTAGCATCTGTTATATTTCATTTCATACAAACATTTTTCTAGTTTTGAATAAGTTTTTATAATAATGCACTTTTATGGCATATTATTTGCTCTTTAAAAGAAATCTTATCCATGCACATTCTGCATTTAACTTTGAATGCTCCAAGTTTCGACAGAATGAAGTTAATACGAAATGCTGCACAAAATGTATGTATTTAACATAACTAGGATTGTTAATTGAAATAAAATCAACATTGTAAAATTACTCAAGACAAAATTTAATGAACATCAATGTAAACAAACATGATAACAATTAGAACCTCTACTGTGTACCATCTTTCTGATTTCAAAGGTTTGGATGGTTGACTAAAAACACCAATCAATAAGCCAAGTTCTGAGATGATTCAGGAAGCAATGAAGACTTCGAGCTTTGCCAAATGGTTTTATAACCCAACAATCCTGTTTGGAAAACATCGGTGTGCATTTAGATTTATAAATTATCAATGGGGAGGAGCAGTAATTTTTGTAGGTACTGCCTTGGCTGACACATCACAAATTGAATTGAACAGCAGAAGCCCAAAAGCATCTGCTGGTATGGCCAAAGCTTTCTAATCAGGAAATGTTTTTTGCCATTAAGAGAGAGACAGGAAATCCAGTCAGAGTCTGAGTCTCAGCTAATAAGCTGTACACTTTCTTTGTTTAAAGCACACTTGTGTAGAAGCCTCACTAGGCCACAGTAATTCAAATTCTGGACTAATTTTACACATAACAGCCACCCCATGGCCTGTAAGTTGTAGAGAGGTATTCTTACACGTGTACAATATTTCCTTTCATTTAAATGCAAGTTCTCACTGCATATAACTCTGTTAGCTTCTGTGAAAAATGCTGACAAGCATTCACTCTGTATATAACTATAGCAACAACTTCCTAAAAACATTTCACCTCAAGAAACGAGTTTGAGTCTAAGATTCACATGCAACACTGTATTGCAGCGCAGCTAAGATTGTTTACTATACATTTGCTGTTATGAATTTATCCTGTTCTAAAGCACCATCAGCCCAACACAGTGTCTGTTGCAGGGTGACATTAAAATCTCCAATTCACACCACGTGGGCTGCAGAGGTTGAACAGAGAGGTAGACTTGCCTAAAGTCTCCCAAGAATGTTTCCTGAATGGAGCACTGTGATGAATAAATGCAGAATTTCTTGTTTCAGCACAGCCAATGTATTTTTAGAAAAGTTAAATCACCTCATCAGAGCACTATTTTCAGTTCTGACTCTAAGGAGCTTCCTAAAGTCTATTTTGCAGAGTGAATAGACGAGGTGTGCTACTGACCTAAAAAGCAAAATTAGGTTGGTGCTGTGAACTGGATACCAATTATAATGGGGTGATTGCTTTAGAATTTGGCTTAGCTTGTACCATTGCACTACTGATACTTCCAGACCCAGCATCTGTCATGCCAACTTTCATTTAAACTGAGAGTTTGCCGTTTCATGACTCTGCTCGGTGTGAAACCAAAACCAAAGAAGCAACCTTTTGTCATCAAGTTTTATTTTCATTTCCAAGGATTTCTGCTTTAAAAGATGAATATTTCAATGGATTGAAAATAAGTAGTTTAAGAAGCTGAAACAAGGTCAGATTGCAAGTATGAGCTCTGTAACTGGCAAGAGTGCAAGTACATATTTGGCATTTTGCAGAACCTTCAGGCTTAGTTTGATTAGTTGTTAAAATTATGACTTGCCTACAGGGAGAATCACAATAATTGTTATAGGTCATAGATAATCAAAAGTGTCTCTCCCAGTGGGATGAAACCTATTAAAATCAGATATTTAAATCTCTTTACACTTGCATATTCACTTCACGTGCAAAATTTTTTGTCCCAAATGTTAGTCTCCAAGGAAGACTGCAAAAATTTTTCAGTGTTCTTTATTTTGTGCTAATTAAGATTTTCAAGAGGTTTGAGAAAGACAAAGCTCAGTATACCCCAAAGATATTATTCTTTTTAGATGCCAGATTTTTGCTTTATCTTGTTGAAAGAATCAATTTAAAAGCTTTGAATGTTTAGATTACTGCAGATAACATCTCAAAGGCTAATATCTAAAAAATAGTATTAAATACAACCCATTATTTCTGTTGTGAAGACCTGAACTTAAAAGGAATGCTAATCAGATCAATTTTGACTACTGATTGAAAAGAAAATGGCTTTGCTATTGAGACAGCTTTTGCACTTTTCCGTAACACGAATTTTTATGACAAAGGAATAAGATCAAATCAAGCATTATTTTGTCAGCAAAGTTCAAAAAAAAATGAGAAAACCAGTAGACAAACAACCAGCCAAGTTGTATGATACCATGAAATTTATTTATGTAAAGTTAAAAAGTCCCTGATAAAACCCTATAAAAGCCCAATAGATGTTTAGATGACTGACAGAATTAGCCTGAACTTGTACAAAACACTGGACACCACCCCACACAACATCTTTGTCTCTAAACTGGAGAGATACGATTTGATGCACGTAGCACTCAGTGGGTAAGGAATTGTTTGGATGGTCACACTCCAAGAGCTGCAGTCAATGGCTTGAGGTCCATGTGGAGACAAGTGCCAGTGCCAGGGCTCCTGAGGGCTGTCACTGCTCAGCACATTTGTTGGTGACATGGACAGTGGGCTGAGTGCACCCTCAGCAAGTCTGCCAATGACAACCATGATTTTATGATTCTAAAGGAAATCAGCACTTAGTAGTACAAAGCTTTAGAAAATTGTTATTCAATATAAAGGAGACCCTTAAGGTACGACTTAGAAACTTACTGCTCAGATCACTGTATTTTTAGTGGTTTTGTTTAAAACTAAAATGCAAAACTCTTTTCACCAGCCACAATTCAACAAGAGAATAGAAAGGAATTTTGAATTGTAGCTGCCCCTAGGGCACACATGTAACCCTTGTCCTATATCTCAAGCTTGAGCTTTAAAGCTTCAGCTTTCTGGCACCAGTTAATGAAGATACCTGTTTGCCAGTCTTGCCATTGGTAGTGACACCTCAATCAGCTGTTACAACAACTACTTTGAATAACCACACAATATTTTTTGCAGCTCTTCCATGATTCACACAACCATTCAGTCCCTGTGAATGTTTTGCTTTGATTCTCTTTCCTCAAAGTGTAGAAATAATTCCTTTCCTGTAGTCCAGTAATTCCTTCATCCAGTAAATGAAAGTGTGTAAATGGAGAGCAGGAAGAAGGCAGAAACTATGGTTATTTGTCAGTCAAGTCAATATAATAAAACAGATATCACTAACCTTGACAACATCACAGCTCATACAGTGCAGTAAGCACTATTTTTCCTAATAGTTTCACTGTTATTCATTATTTGAAATATATTCCACATTTTCACATTCATGAAAATGCTTTGAGAAAGGTGTTAGATCTTTAAAAGATTTCATTCAGTCGAGGCTGAGCATGAATTCAGTGCAGAAAAGGATACATGAGAAAGCATTGAGCAATCACCATTAAACTGTTGCTAGTGACATAATTTTTCTTACCAGGTTATAGTGGCATATTGCATAATTAATGATTTCTGTCCTTGTTCAGGGAGTGTTCCTTTAGGTATCAGTGTAAAGTTGTTTATGGGCTGTGCAACAAATGGATTCAGCTCAATCATGGGAAAGTCAAAGTCTCCAAATCAGGGCAGGGCAGCAAAATGAGCACTTCAAAGGCAATTGGCACTAACAGAGATTATGCAGAGGCTGATTTTCCTAACCCTTTAAATGAAGTCCTGGCTACTCACTAGGACATCTATTAAAGCACTGTGTTTCCATGACTATCTGATTCATATTTTAAGGGAATTGATGCTGATGTAGGCAGGATCTGGAGCAGCAGAGTAAGACTGCAAGCACATTGTGAAAGCATGGGTCTACAGATCAGTCCATCCCTGCCACTCTCAAAGAGCCAACACACATCATCTGCTGCTCTCCAAACTCTTACAGCTACACCTGATGCAAAGACAAATACTAGAAAGAAATAAGTCTACAGGGGGGAAAAAAAAAATCCTTCAGTCTCATGGTTAACAGCAGCATTGGACATTGTATCAATATTTTCTCCTAAGCAAAAATAAAGGTCAAAAAAAACCCAAATTATCAGTGTTATAAAGAAAGATCAAAAATTCTTGCCAGTTCTGCTGATAAGTCAATAAATCCCTGGCAGAGAGAAGCCCAGAGTGGAGAGATAAAGCTTCCAGTCACCACATTTATCTCCCCAAATGTCCAGGTGTAAAGAGACATAACACTGACATACATGGTGTCAGGTCTTCACACCACAATATTACTAATGCTTTCAGAAACTATATTATAGTCTAATGATGAAAATACTTCAAAATTGTGGTCTCTGAAAACAACTGAAGCACCATTATTTCAAAATGGACATGGTAGGAATGACGGAATTGGCTGATAGAGAAATGCCTTATTGTGAAGGAAAGCCAACAGCCAAATAAAATAAATTCAGTGTAATGAGTATTTGCAGTGCCAATTTATTATCTTCAGAAAGAAAGAAAGGATTGTACAAGCAAAATACAACCAACCAATGCACTGAGTGAAATTTTTTTTTCAGTGAGATCACAGAAAAAAAAAAAATTGTCAAGCACAAATGATTCTTTCAAAGAAACTAGTCACAAAATCCCAGGAGTTCCTGATTTAGACACAAACATCATGCAACATCTCACAATGTAACCATTCTGATACTGTATTCTTACATGTTTTTCAAATTCAACAACCCTGAAATAAAAGGAAATTTAAAAAAACCTAAGAATTTTCCATTTCAAGAAGAAAAAGTGCATGACATGGTCAAAACTCACCAAAAGAAAATTACAAATGGTCAAAGACTAAAATATTGCGAAGTGAAACCCAGCTGTGAGAGTAAACAAACTACTTTAACAGCTGTGACTTTAAAAGCTTTTCTCCTACTTCATTATCTCCCCAAAAGCTGAAAGCAACAAACAACAGAGCTTTAAAGGAACAGCAGGAGGAAAAAAGTTTCCAGACATGGAGGTTACATCCACAACTTTGTAGAGGAACTTGGGATAATTGAGTGATACACACAAGCGCTTTGGAAAGAGCATGAATAGGGAAATGATACTATCGAGTGCTCATACAAAATTATCCAGAATTGCAAGAGGATTCCAAAACGTTGAGAGACTGGGTGATAAAATGCCAACTGAAATTTAATGTAGATAAATACAAAACATCGTAAATGGGGATCAAAAGGTAACCATAGTACACCCACAGAGTATTCAGCTCATGCTACTGAAGAACATCTCATGGATCTTTCCCTGGAAAATCAGCACATCATCCAGAAGGCAGTAAGATGACCACCAGACTGCCAGGAATTTTTAGCAAGAAAATGGAAAAAAGGACAAAAATAATATAATTATTCCATTACATTAGTTCTTGTTATTCCTGCATCTTGAACAGCACATGCAGTTGAGTGCTCCATCTCAAGAACATAACAAAAGGGAAAAGCAACAAGGATCATCAGAAACATAAAAAGGTTTCAACACAAGGACACATCAAATCAAGTCAGACTCCTTAGCTGAGGAAAACTGCCAAGTGAAAAAAGGATGAATAGGAATGATTAGTCGCTACTTCTCATAAAACAAGGACTAATGGACATGAAGTGAATTTTTCAGGCTGCAAGTTTAGAACAAAAGTAATATCTTTTACACACACACGTAAATAAATTATTGCATTGATTGCTGGAGCTAATGATGAAGATGGATTTAAAACCTGATTACACATATTCAAAAGGTGATTAACACAAGAGGCTGAACCAGTTCAGCAAGCCCCTAGACTGCACCCTCTCAAAGGCTGTGTGATATTTTGTGTTCTGACTGCCATTTCTTCAGAAAACCCTTTCTAGCCTTTGAACTGGCCACGACACAATTCCAAGTGTGGTGTCTCTGTAGGGGAATGAGCCCAGCTGGAGGAGCAGCAGTGCCAAGGGCTCAGCACAGGACTGGGGGATCTGCCACAGCTCTGTGAGCCTTGGTCACCACCCAAACCAACCCGAGCGCGGCTCCTCTCAAAGGGCCCCACACTGGGCTCCATGTCCTCCCCAGGGAGCTGCTCAGACCCCAAGGATCCCCATCCCTGGCCTGGGCTGCTGTGCAGCCCCGGGATCAGGCACAGCCAGGAGTGACCCAGCTCTGGGACACTTGGGCGAGCTGTCCCTCAGGTGACACCGCACGGGAACGGCGCTCACCAACAGGATCCCCTCGGAGTCCAGCCCTGCTGCTCAGCAATGCCAAGCTGCATTTTCTGGACACTGCTATTTAATATTGGTAACTTCTTAGGTGGATAAGTTTGTCTTAAAATACCAAGGCTGTTTGTAGTCTCAAGCCAAAAGATAACGTTCTTAGAATAATGGGAAATTATAAATATACTCTCTTCACACAGTCACAATACTTGAAACTTTTGCTTTTCAGTACTTTCTCTTCCATAAATGCCAAAAAAAAGCCCACACATAGCCTCATTTATTCATTAGCTACATATTATATTCTACTGTTCAACATTTACTGTTGAATTATATTTCACTAATAAGACATAATTCCACTTCCGCTGGAATTTACTTCCTTTAACTTCATAAAAGGATTTTTTCCCCCCCTTTGGGGAATTTCAAAGCATTTAACCGCAATTAGCCTCCAAAATAAATGTTAAGTATCAGACACATGCTGAAGGAAACCAAAAGTACTTTACAAGGCAAAAATTACATCTGGAAACTCTGCACAGAAAAGAAGCACTTCCCTTCTCATTATTTTATAGAATGAGTTCAAGCACATTTTCTGAGTCACAGGCATACTCAGGAAAAATTAAATGACTGTATATAAAACAGTTTAGTTTTGTGTCTAGGAAGCAGAGATTACTCCTTTATGTATTACCTGCTAGAAGCTGCTACCTCGAATAAGACTGATGTTTTTAACCTTTGAAGAGACCTAAATGATAAATTTGGTCAAACACAAGATTGGACATTTGTTCTAGATAATCTTTCCAAATCCTAATATTAATATGTTATTGATAAACACATGTGGCAGTTTTCGATGTTTTTTTTTAAAAAAAAACAATAAATTCTAGGCTAAGCATACCAGATAGTCAATAAAACTTGCAATTAAATAGGATGATTGTACACAGTTCTAATAAATTTGAATACTGTTACCTGCTTTGGCAAATTTGCAAAGCAGCTTATTTTAATTTCTAGGGTTTTCTCCCCAGTATTCTCGGTTTGCAATTCAGCAAGCACTACTGCCATCTCCTGATGCTCAGCTGTATATAACAAAATACATTTTTACATTTTGTAGGACTCTGAAAGCTCCATAGAACACAATGTTCAATGACTCAGCCATTTGCCATTAGCTTTTTGACAACTGTTTTTGTAATATATTGACTTTATTTCTAGGAGTTTTTCTTTCTTTATGATGTGATTCCTTCCCATCCCTTATTTTTCACATCAATAAGGCTAAGAGTAACTAAATGACATAACAGGTTTTATGCTCACAAGAAGTCATTTTAGCACAAAGTCTCCTCTGATTGAGGTTGATTTGAAACATAACACCTCTGGTCGTGAAAACTCCACTGAGGTTTCTCATCTAGACATGAACAACACTCAGTAGCTTCCAAAGCATTACAAATATTCCATTTTGCACTTAGAAGCATAAAACTTCCAAATTAAAAAAAAATAAAAAAATAACAGGATTATCCAGAAGCAGCAAGATGCTCTTTAGAGATGAGATCTTAAAGGTCACCAAGCTTCTAATCCTGATCACAGATTTGCAGTGCCAATTCACATCAACTATTTTCCAGTTTCTCCTCCAGCACATCAAGTAAACTATGTGATAAAAAAACAGGAAAGCAGGGAGAATGCAGAGGAAGGAAAGAGACACTTCAGTGGTTGGGAAGGTGGCAAATGTGCATAATCAGGATTCAGGTCATTACTTAAAAAAAAAAAAAAAAATAAAGTTTCACTAAGCAGGGACATTCTTGTAGGAGAGATTTATTATGTTCTCCATCTCCTACCCGTCTGACCTGTCAGCTGGTTGGAAAATGCAAGAGAATCTCACATTTTAACCAGGAGACAGCCAAGGCCCAAAAACCACTTCTTGACAAAAGTAAACAAGGCTCTTTCAACACAACATCAATTTTAACAAATTGATATATTCCAAGAAGTATCTAATTATAAAATTTCCAACCAGTTCTCAAAATAGAGATGCAGGTATGAACAAGGCAAAAATAGAAACAAATACTGGGCTATGAAAGCATAAAAAAGTTCTGGATAAAAATCACACCACTGAACAACTCTCCCTGTCTGGAAACAAGTACAGTAAAGGAGGAGCTGTCTCAGGGAACTGAAAATACTCTGGAAAAGTGGGGAGGAAAGAGAAGTGCTGAATGAATAGAAAAGATCATCAGCAGTAAGCACTGTCCTCAGCAGAAGACAACTGCTTTTACCTTTCTTCCTTAGCCAATATTAACCAAGCAGTGGGTTGGTACAAAAACAAGGCTTTTGAACAGATTCCCTCTGTGGAGTGAGATTTCACTCATGTGGTGGAAATACTTCATTTACCCACACAGACTGTATTACATAATCATATTTATGCAGTATACAATAATTTATATTTAATAGTCTGGAGTCAAGAAGTTGCCACTTCTCAATCTAAACAGACCTTTCTAACATATTTCTACCTTCAGCACAGCTATTCATGAAGAACTTGTGCTTTTAATAAATTAAATAACAAACAATGTCAATCACAATATATTTGTAAATTAAGGAGGAAAAAAAAAAAAGCACATTTAGAGACAAGATGTATCAGGATCTACAAGTTGGACAAGTGCAACACTGAAGCTGCAATTTTACCCCGTATCTCCTGCCTGATTTTTTGGTACAAATCCATATTTTTCTACTTTACTGCTGGCTGATATCCATGTTGAGATTTTTCTATTAGCACAGACTATTTCCCCTAGCATTTCTGAAGGCCAGATTCAATTTCCTCTCTGAGAATTTAAACAGAAAAAAGGATTGGCTCTGCAGTCTTACATTTTGAAGCTAGTTTCAGCTACTTGTTTCATCATTATCTCTTTTTTGTTCTCCATCCTTTGAATTTCACCACTGCACTTTTCCTATCCTCCTCCATGACTAAACTGCTTCATTTCCTCCCATTGTCTTTTAATTGGCAAACACATTCACCATCTCAAAGGATCCTAATCTCAGGCATGTCACACTGATAGTAAGAGTCCTTAGCAACCACCTTGGTTTTGTGTTTTAGAAAGAGAAAAAACAAAGATACCGTAGAAAATCAAAGGCACTGTATTAGCCAATTGGGCACTGAAAGCCCAATTCTATTCTCTCCCTGAGATGAGTGTTTCCTTGCAGATAACCAAGCAGGAAAACACACCAGCACAGGATTTTCTTGGCTGTTACAATGCTCCCTAGCACCTAATCCTGAATCCTGTTGGTGTAGACTAAGCAGCCTGTTCCCTTCCATCCAGGCTGAAAAAGGTAAGGTTACATTAGTTAGAACAGTAATTTGTTCTTAGAGAAGCAACAGGGATTCATACAAATCATCAAACATAAGATGAACTGATCATTTCCTGGTCTGAGCATCCAAAGAAGGCACTGTCCCCATGGCAGGTGAAACATAAGCACCCCTTGTCACCTTACAGCACATTAAAAACGTGTTCCAGAAGCAGCTACAATGACTGCTGTGTGTGAGGCTTCTGGAGCTGGCACAAGTGCTGGAGAGATTTTGCAGGACATTCACATACAGAAAATTAACACTGAGAACAGTGTAATTTCATTACCATCCCCTAAATGCAATGTATTATTAGACTATAAATGTGTTTCTGGAAATAAAAACTGGCTTTCATAATGACTACAGAATACAATTGAAATAGCTATAGAATCAATATTTTGTACTGCTTTGGTGTTAAAAGGTGTTAATTTAGGAGAAGCCCCTTCTTGCAATCTTTAAATGCATCACAGAGATGATGCACCAAGAGGTTCTAAAAAAATAACATTTGTCCAATGATGACTACCTAATCTCTTTTATCAATTTATCAACCCATACAATAATCCTTATCATTTTTGAGGTGTAGCTTTCATACATAGGAATTTCTCATCAATGGATTGATAATCAACACTGGCACCCTCAATTAAAATATCATTTACCTACAAATAGCCAAGTCAGCCTTTCTAGCTTTCCATCTAGATCTCATGTCAGGAAACAAGCAGCCCTTACTGGAAGTTTTCATGAGAACAGAGTAGAGCAACACACAGAGCCTTGCCTGACACCGTTCACAGGAAGGAGGGATGAAGAGCAGCACCTTTCACACCCATGGGTCCTGTGCTGACTGCAGAGCAGGCACGGCCTCTCTGCTGCCTTTGGGACTCACTCAGGGCTTTTGTTCTAAAAGAATTAAGACCTTGCACAGAGTTAAGCCATTCCCTTTGCCTTCATTGGGTCTCTGTGTGCTCCCTGTAATGAGATAGGCAGTGAACTGAAGAGCAAAGCTGCCCTACACAAACAAACCTTTCAATGAAACAGCACATTGAGGCAAGAAGCTTCACTAATTTCATTGGGTCTTTTTCATTGATGAAATGAGGAACAGGTTGAATTTGAAATTCAATAATATTGAGCCTGATTTGATGCTAATCCCATTAAAAGCACAAATTATAAAAAACTCCCTGATTTCTGAATGATAACTTCATTTTTCTTATCCTGTCTTTCATTCTCTATAAGAAATGCTCTTGTGTTATTTACACCAGCCTGAATTCAATTACTTACTATTATTCACAAGGGTACTTCTTATCTTTCCAGCCACTGGGTTTATTTTTGTGGCAAATTAGCCAAGTGATAATTTCTCATAACTGTAACTGGGCTCTTCCCCTCACTGTTACAAACTAGACAGGCTTTGTCTTTCTAAAGGATAAAATATGTACAGCACTGCATGGTTGTGACCTACCAAGCATCTACAGGATTCTCAAAGGCTTAGACATTTGGTGGATTGTTGAAATGTTGTAACAGCAAATTCATAAGTTTAAAATTGAGAAAAACTTCCACAAACAAATTCTCTTTCTTTAGAGATGTTGTTACTATCAGAAACAAAGATTAGTGATAATGACAGTCTTATTCATCTATTGTTGATATTTTCCTTTAATAGTTTCAATCTCTTTTTAAATGACATTTACATGACAGAAGTTGAAATTAGTGTTGGTGTTTGACAAGCAAGCATAAAGGCATTGAGGAGATAAATACTAAGTTGTTCACTCACCACTGGATTTCCTGTGCATGTGATTTGGACAGATTACCACACACTCACCAGAAGATTGGCCATGACCACATCTGACTTCTGCAGGGCAAACTGATCTCACACTTTAGAATAAAATTGGACAAAAAAATTGGTGAATTTGGTCTTGTCAAAATAAAGAATCAAACCCTCAAATGAATCCAATCTCTTTATGCAAAGCTTAGTGCAATTCCACGGTCTTAAAATCCATGCTTTTTTCTTTGTAAACTTCATATCAGTCTTCCCTTCCCCTCACCATAACCAGACATGAAAACAACACCTTATTTTCCACACAACATCTGTAAGTAGTTTCCAGATTACTGAACACATTTCTCTTCCTCATCTGCACAAGTGTGATCTTGGTGCAGTTAACCTCAGACCCCACAAATATTGACAATCCTGCCTGGACTGAGGGCACGTTGCCCTTCTGGTGCCTTAGCTAAATTAATTTACCATCACCAAGGCCCACCTCAGCCAGCTGGGATTTTTTTCCTCCATTGACAAAACCACAGTGTCAAAAAACAGACAGAAACAACCCAATTTTATATCTTTTTTTTCTAGCTTATCAATCTTACATGCTATCTTCATCTGTCTGAGAATTTATGAGTACTGTTGCATAGTTTGAAAATTAATCCATCCAGTTTAAGAAGACACTATTTTATGGTTTAGTTTGATTTTGAGTTTTTTGGAGGGGATCGAGTGGGGGATTTTGTTTTTCAAGAGGAGTGGCAGGGTGGTTTTTGTTTCAGTTTAATTTTTTTTAAGGTTGTCCTATCCTGTTTCATTTCTGTAGATTCATAGCTGCAAACCAACAGTGCCATCCACTGTCTCTCAGAATAATACTGCTCAATGGATTTTTCCCACCATTAAATAAAATAAGATACTCTATTTGAAAGTCCGAGTGCTAACAAACAATGAGTACATGGGACATGCAAGAGCTTGAGGTTTCTAAACAAAAAAAAACAAAAGCCAAATTATAATAGAAATTTGAATGGAAGGTAATAAAAACTCCCGTCTTAATTCCACAGAAAACTTCATAAGCAATTCAGGTTTTTCCTCCTATGAATGTAGCATTTTATTCAAATATGATTGACTTTTAAAAGGGCTGTAGTCTGTCCTCACATCTAAACCACAAATGGGGCAATTGTGTAACTGCACTGAATTGTTGCCAGCATCAGCAGTGCTGGAAATGATGTTTCCTTCAGAGGGGTGAAGCTGCCTGGTGGGATCAGGGAAGCTGGGCACAGCACCTGCAGGTGCTCCAGCAGGACAAAGCTGGGTTTCAGTCATTTCTCCATTTATCTAAACACTGGTGGATACATAGGTCTTCTATGAGTAGTTTTATTGATCAAAGAGGGAAACAACAAAAAATAGTCATTAGAATATAACATATTCATCATGGAAGAAGAAAAGATCCAGTAGGTTAATAAGAGACAGGATGCAACAAGATGTGGCACTTTTGGCACCATCAAATTTTCAATTTGTTTGAGGGATCCCATCACGTGTCATTCTGGGGGGCTGAAGGAGGCATGGATGTACCACACTGTGGTTAAGTGTTCTTGCCCAACACAAGCAGTACATGTAGTTCCAAGGCAAATTAGCAGTAAATCTAAATTAATATTGGTACCATTAAGGTACATAGACAAAGCAGCATCACAGTCATCACATTTCAGACAATTACCAATGAATGTGGTGATTCTGCTTCTGTAAAACATCAGGTTTATGAAGTTTTAGGTGTTTGTGTTAGCAAAGAACTTGTCAAATACATTTCAGTGAGGTCAAGAAGTATATGTCAGAAGTGGCTAAAGTAACACCTGTTATATTTTTCATAGATATTCATTATAAACAGGATTTTTATGCAATACTCAAAACACTTTCTTGGTACACCTTGGTACATCACCATCAACACCAGCTGATAATAAAATCAGTCTTGACAGAATACTTGATTTTTTATTTATTTGTTTAAACCAGGTTTCAATTCCTTGGTGCAATTATGGAACTTGAAATGTAATTCTCTTTGGAACTGCAAAGGAATTAAACCACAGAAACCCTGTCAAGGGTAAAGCATGATAAAAAGAAAGAGCTTCAAAGACCTCTTTTATATTGCTGTTACCTCGTGTCATGTTATATTCTAAGCCTGAGCAGTGTTAATGTCTGTGAAAGGACAAAAAGAAAAAATCAGAAAGGAAAGAAATCTATGTAGCTTAGCATTTCAAATAGTCACAGAAAAACGTTTGCTACTGTCCTAGTGCAATTTAACATTCTAGATTGGGATATGCCTTTGAAATGTAACAGTGACTTCTAGGGTGTTGACAGAATCACCAGGAATTCTCATTTAGACAAACTCTGCAAAGGGACAGTGAGAACCTGGTCTTTATTCTGATGTCACACAGTGTGTGATGGAAATTTCCCTTTACACTACTGTTATAAAAATTCTGTCTTATTTTCAACATTTCACATTAACAAAAACCCTTAGCCTAAAACACAGACTGAAAAGTCAGAGGTGAAAAAAAATCCCACATTTAGGATGGAAGTCAGTAGACTTTCCTGATTGAGCAATTCCAACTTGGGGAATGAAGGATGGCTCGGGATGGTTGAATTTGTTTGCAAACATCCTAAATTTCTCCTAAGCAGGAGCAATTAATATCAGACTTGTTCTGTCCTCCTATATCTTGTTTATTACTCTCTGAATCAGCAGAAAGGGAAGATAAACATCCAGAACATTCTGATTCCACTTAATCAGTACAGCTTCAAAATTTTTAATGGATTTAAACAAGAAAGCATAATGCAGATGGAGGCAAGCAAGCTTGTCTATATCACCTTAAAACTGAAATTTGTCTCCATGACTGTCTTCAAAAACCACTGATGCCTTTCAAACTTATGTTTGAGAAATGTTTTAAGACTTCAGTCTTGTCTGCTTATTTTTAAAAAATCCAGACTATAAATTTAAATGCAAGATCTTTAGTAAATAATTAATCTCAAAATGTCATGCTTTACATTTACAATGAGGAAGTATTCAGTAAATTCTATTTCTGAGACTCTTCTACATCATCTGATCCTTATGTAGATCATCTCCAATTTTAACAGTTGTTTCCAAGAAAGTCTAGAAAAAACCGGGGCCATATATAGGCCTCTAGACAGTGAATACAAATCAGTCATTTCACAAAACTATGTACAATAACTGTCCAATTTTAAGCGTATTAAACACATTCCACAAAGTCAAGAAAATACTAAATAGTGTGACAAAAGCCTGTATCAATAACTAACAACAGAACTGCAACATTCAGTTGTGGAGGAGAACTAGGAAAAGTTGGATATAAGCTACTGGGATTGCAGTGCTGGAGCTGAAGTGAGGTAGGATGTGGAATACCCAAAACGACAGAACAAGACCCCAGTGCAGCCTGAAGGAATTCTGCTGGACCCCACGATGGCATCCATGACCCTCTTTCAAAGAGTTGTTCTTTTCACAGTCAAATTGCTCAGAGGAATTAATTATTTGGAGAAATATGGTTTGAAAGTGGACATGTTACAGTCAGCATCCCAACTTTCAGGTGCATCCCGGTCCCAGTACTGGAATTACAGATGGCCACAGACCTGGACAAAATGTTTTGTTATGCCATGCTTCAGACAATAAATTGTCAACTCCAATATTGTTCTGTTTCTATAGGGCTTGAATGATGCAGCTGAAGGTGACCTGCAGCTCCTCCACTGCTCTGGCTTTGAGTTTCTGGAAGCCCTGTAAAACTACTGTGACCACCCCTCCACAGGCAAACATTTCTTGAAAACAACTCCTTGTTAATACTGCAGTGCAAAGAAAATCACAAAATTCAAAGCTTTATATTTCGGTTCAAAATTGAAATTAAAACCAGGAGCAATTACCTCAATGACCACCCCACCATTTCCTTATCATCATCAACTACTACAAACATAAGACGAACATAAAGTTCTTTTTGCTCTCAATCTCTCGCTCTCTCTTCCCACCTCACCTGTAAGAACTGGTGCCGAGATGAAGGACTGGACCACCTCCATTTTAGGCACAGTAAACCTTACCTGCAGTTCCAGCTGAACATGTTTACTCTGCTTCAGTGCAAAGCCAGCCCAGTCAGACAGAATCATGAACAATAAGGAGAAAAATAAAGGAAAAATATTCTTGTATGAGACTCCTAAACTGTCACCTACAACACGAGCAATACTTGACATGCCAAAAGTTAGAATTTCAATTGCATTTCTCATATGAGAAATTGTAACAAAATATTAGTTCAGGCAATCAAAATCAAAGTCAATATTCAGCTATTGAGACAGTAACAACATTATAGTCTGTAGATGTAATTTAAAGTTGTCTATGCAGCTACCAGCACATCCTGTTCTATTATTCTCTGGAGTTTTCATCTCTGTTTTCAGCCAGTCTTTGCTTTTGAATAACAAAACCCGCTATTATTAAATCCCTGCTCACCTAGAAGAAACTGTAAGAGGTTAAGAAAATATAAATAAAGGCAAGAAAGCAAAACAAAAATAATAAATAAAATAATTTAACTTTCTGCACCTCAGTTTTTATGAGAACATTTTGAAGAATGTAGGCTCACAAACCAACAGCTCTAATAACTGCAGACTACCAAGATATACTGCCTGTAAATCTATGCTGAATTTGTATCTCATACAGTAATACAGGAATGTTACCAGGAAAAAGAACTGTGTTTATTTGTGTATAACACTCATTTCACTTCTATACATAAGCACAGAAGATTATATCCACCTGCCTACCCCAGGGACAGTTGGGTTCCTGCCCCTATTGTTGACAGGGGACTCACTGGACTGTCCTGCCTGGTGCCTCTTTGGAGATAGGTTTGTTCAATACCCAAAAAATACTATATATCCAAACACCCTCACCAAGATACTGATCAGACTATTGTAGGGAAAAGTGTATTAGGGTAAGTTAAGATCTCCTTGTCTTTGTTTTGGTTTAGAATACTCACAGTTGAGTATTCTCTACTGCCTACTAACCACTCCCCATTTTACCACACATTCACAAGATCTCACTTAGCAACCTGTTAAAATCATTGCCTCTAAAAAGAGTTTCCATCTCAACAGCAGCTCTGTTACCCAGTATTGCCATATTGCCAGTTACATCTTCACTTGGTTTAGGTCCTATGATTTTACTGTATTTAACTGGTTTAATTGGACAAATCACTGTTCTTGACTGGAGAATCTTAATTCTTCCCAGGAGTCTGACCTACAATATGGAACACTGAGGTATTCTATACTTTGTGTTTACAGTAAAAAAATCACTAAGATCTTCAAGAGATTGACATTTGCAGACAGTGAGTAAATAACTCACATGTTAGAGAAGTAAGTAATAACTTACATGTTAGAGAAATTCATGCCGCAGAAATGCAGGAGTGTTACATCTGGTGAGAGATGTCTGTCATGGTTACAAAGAACCTCCACACAAGCCTTAAAATGTTGTAAACAACCTACTCACAAGCCCTAATATAGTTACAGTAGTTTAAATAGGAACTATAGCATTTCAGGGCTATTTTATTTTTATTTACTAACATTTTAATTATAGCTTCTAGAAAATATTACACTGCAAATAGCAGAAATCTTCCCAATTTTTTCTCTGTAGAAATTCAGCTTCTACTCTCAGTTTATTGGGGAAGCAGAAAGGATGGGCACCAAAGAGTTAACCACCTTCCAGCAGTTGCTAGGTAACATCCTCTGCCATCCCTGCATCCCCACCCCAGGATGTTCAACAAAGTCTACCAAAAATCACTAGTGCATCATCTTAAATTTCATTACTTGAGCACACATCCCTCTCTTCTCCTTTCTAACCTTCCCCCCAGCACCAGAATTGAAGATGGACAAGTATTATTCTAGAGTGATACTAATTTTCTTGATTTAATCTTTGTTAAAGCCCTGCTGGTTCTCCCCTTTGCTGGCACCTGATGCTGCAGTCAGGCTGCAGCGGTGGCTGTGCTGAGCTCCTGGGAGCAGGAGCTGCACGAGGAGGCTCCAAAATGCACAACACAAAATAACCTTTTGCCCTTCTGCTCTCCATTGAGTCTTAATTCCCACCTATTTTCCTTAGCATGCTCATACCCTAGAGAAAATTAAGTTTGATAAAAAGATATTTTGGTTGGTCAACAGCTCTGTGGAAAAGCCAACAACAAGTTGAAAGGAGACATCCCTGGGGACATCTCATTAACTTCTAAAGGATTCAGCTCTGCTTTGGTTTGTTTTTTTTAACTTGTAGAAGAAATAGAATTAGATAGAGGCTGGTCATGGTGATTACTGACAAAAGATGTTAACTTTTGAACAAATTTATTTAGTTCTTTAGTACTAGATGTCCCAAATATTTTTGTTTCAAGGAATTGACAATTTAAGCCAAATTCTTTAAGAAAATGGCCATTCATTGAAAAATATCGTTTAAGTAGAAGATACTACAACTGGATGAGGAAAACAGAAAAAATATTAAACTAGCTTAAAAAATAGTAAAAATAATCAGAGCCTGATAAAGGAATGAACACCACCCTTTCATGTAGTCTTTCATGACTTCCCACTTCCTTTAACAAGTCTTTCTGCTTTAATCCCTTTATCTTTATTGTTAGCAGATGCTGACTGAAGGGGATAGTTCCCCACATTCTAATTAAACCATTTTTTAATTCCTGCTCTGAAGGCATAAAAGCTTGAGGAACCAAATGATTACTGACTGGTACAGAGGCTCAATCGATAGAGCCCAATTCATCCATCGTGTTGTTTTATAACCCAAACAGAATGCTCATTACAGATTACAGGGCAAATAAAACAGCCAGTATGTTACTGTCAGCCTGCAAGAACAACACCACTAATTACTGCTGCTCTCATCAGAGGAAGGGCTTTGGGGTGTTTGGGGGTATTTTTTGTGTGCTCACATCTTCAAAATACTCCACACAAGTATGAACTAAAAGTTTCTCCACTAAAGAATGTCTTGGTAATATCTTTTGATTTGCTCAGAACTTCTAAAGTGATATCCACTAGGTTTTGTTATTAAGGGTTTTTTGTCTCTGTGCAGAATGTGGGTCTGTGGATGGCTGAGGGCAGCAAAATGAGCCTGAGAGTTGGGTTCAAGGGTTCTTCTCCCCACAGGGACACTTGGTGCCACAGAGGAGCTCAAGGCGTATCTCAGAGCACGTGGTACAAGAGTTTAGGTCTCAATTTCCAGCTCCCTCCATTCATTCTCTCCCCACTGCCATTTTCTCCCTCGTCCTGTAACAGCCTTGCTCTCACCTCTCCATCCCAAAACACAACCTCCCGTGCCTCCAGCGCACTCAGCAGCTGAGAGGGTAATTTTACACTTTGAATGGCTGAAAACAAGGTATATAAACATATATCAAATTTCATCATGAAGTTACAACCAACTCAACCTACCCCAAATGCAGCTGAGATGCACCTAAAACTCCACATTGTAGCAGATAAATTACAAGTGGGGACAGAGAGAGTACTCCAGGAAATGACACGTTGAATTTCAGGGGATTACAGAGTTCTATGAGATTCTCAAAGGGAGAGTAAAAAAAGCAGAGAAGCTGGAGTGAACCTTCTATACTATTGCTCACACACCTTCACAGTGATAGCTGGCTCAGCTTCAGGGGGGAAAGAAAATCCTATTTCCTTTATTCTGACATTTCATTCAGTCACGACTGTCCACACACTCAGTAAAATTAGGGCCTGCTCAGAGGGGCAGGGAAGAGGATGGTGCTTGCTAGAACAGCTCAGGGTCTCAGGGGTAGCACCAGCTCACAGCCCTTACCAGCAATCAGGTCTGGGGATGGCAGTGGCTTCGTTGTCCTCCATCTCCCCAAGGACCAGCCAGGGCTCCAGGTCAGTCCTGGTCATTCCCAAGAGGAAGAAGTCTCACCTGGGTTTTGTTTGTTTGCTTTGTGGTTTTTTTGAATCAGGATCCTGTTCTCAGCTGAGAAGAGCTGCTGCACCCAGGGTGGTGGTGGTGGGAGGAAGGGAGCAGCCACTTCTCCCTCCCCAGACTGACCAGGGTTTACAGTAAAGGGAGGGCAGGTGGGCTGGAAGACAGCAAGGACCCCAATAACAACAGCTCCCAAATGGCAGATTTTATAAATTACTCCAAAACAAAAGCAGAACCTTTAATGTGCACAGGGAAAGTTTCATTTTTAATCTGTTGCTCTTCAATTATTTCAGTAGGACTCATTCTGACCCTCAAGGCATAAATACTGCTGCTAGTCCTAACTTCAAAACACAAATGCAGATGAAAAACAACGAAATACAAGTTTGAAATGATAGACCCACAAGGAGAGTCACAGTTTTAACTTATGAACTGGTTATTTTGTCATTTTGTTGAGAACTATGCTGTATTGTTTCAGGCACTGTCAAACAGATAATTATAATCATCAGCCTAAAAATGTTTGCAGCTCAGGGAACCAAATAGGAAGATGGATAGCAGGACACAGCATATCATTAGAGTAGTTTAGCCATTTTTTCCCCTCTATATTATATTAAAACAAAATATCATAGTCAGGCTAGAAATCTCATTTTAGTGAGTTCCACAGAAGTAAATAAAACTAGCAAAGGCATATATTTTCTTAACTCTACCACTATATAACAATTATTTTCCCCAAAGGAAACAAAAATAATCAGTTCCAGTTTAGTATGTAGTGATAGTTGCCTGAATTTAAAATATATCTAGGTGTACACTATATCTAAATGCACATGTAGAGATATATTTAGCAGGTATGTGTGTTAAGTCCCAATATTTATTTTCCAGGCTGATCATTATTAGTTAGCTAATTTCTTACAGATGCCAAATATAAAAGTCACTTTCTTCTGGGTAAGATGGACTGGTTATGTGGTGGTGTATGTCAGCGACAGGTTAAACCATCTTTCTACAAGCTTGAATTGCAATAGTTACTGTTAATGTCCCATTCCCTTTTAAAGTTTGTATCTA
>JAWWMU010000243.1:7453476-7478893 GCA_035048155.1 Cinnycerthia olivascens | reverse complement strand
GGTTAAACCATCTTTCTACAAGCTTGAATTGCAATAGTTACTGTTAATGTCCCATTCCCTTTTAAAGTTTGTATCTATTCAGAAAAAGTTGCAATGAATAGCAGGAAAAATGCTTAAGTAATCAATTTAGGAGGTAGACCAACTAAACATATTCTTATACTTATGTTTCTATGGGTGCTAATTTATTCTTTACTTTCAGCTGCTCAGAAATAGCTACTGTTTCTCAGACTATGTTGATAACTCCACTTTGAAAAACTCAGTCTGTAGAAAATGAAGGAACCTCAGTTTAGAGTTTCAGAAGTTGATGCTTTTCTATTAAAAAAAAAAAAAAAGACACTTAGGAATTTGAGGCTTTAGGTTGTTTGAATTTTAGATTTCTTCCTCATAAGCAATCCTTCTGACCTTAAACATCAGTGTGCACAAAATTTCTGCATTAAAGATACACAGTTTTAAAAGATATCTAAAAAGGAAAACACAGCCAGACTTTTATTTATGTTTATGCTGGTGAACAAAAATATGAGTATGATAAGGCAGCAAAGCACATACAAGAGAAAAACCACCACAGGCACCCAACTTAATGGACAGGCTAGGAAAAAGGATGCTGTAGGAAGGAAGGAGGCATTTAAATCACATACACATCATGAACCAGTTGCACAAGGGAAGAAAAACGAGAATATGAGAGTTACAGGGTCAGCTGACAGCCTGCAGTACATCAATTAAATTACAGAGCCCAGACACGATGCAACTTCTTGGCTCTGTGAGCCCTCCCTGTGCAGCACAGGTTCCAAAGTGCCCCATGGAACAGGCAAGAGATGTCACTACAGATGCCAATCAAGTTTCAGAAATCCACACAAGAATAGTTTTGGGTTATTTCCATCATTTCATGTGGTATCAGTTGAGAAGGAAGTAAGTACTGCTCCTAAAGCAGATTCTTGATTACCTGCTCGTGTGTGTTTAGATTCTCTAAATCATTCTGAATAAAAGGTGTACAGGATTGCCCACTTAAATCAGTGAGAGTCCTCATTAAACACACCCTTAATGGCTTCCCTGGACCAGCACTTATTGCAGGAAATAAGTATTAAGTGGTTGCCACAAACAATAGCAGAGGGTTGGCCAGAAACCAAGAATTCTATTTCACACACAAAAAAGGTTGAGCTTTTCATGTTTTCTTTCTGAATTTGGAATTGAGAAGTATTTTTAGCATAATTCTGGAGGAAATGGGGAAGAAATTAGAGACTGCCCTGAGGAAATATCCTCTTTCCAGACTCCCAAGCTTGGACTATATTTTGTCAGTCCCTCCTCTGCTGTGAGCAAAGACTCGAGCCTTGATGTCCTTTGTAACATACATCCCTTTAATTATCTATTTATAATGGAACCTTTCTAAATTATAATTAAACATTTCACTAGGAGGGAAAAACATGAAAGAGGATTGCAATTGACATTTCTAAAATATCTTGATGTTTTTAAAAAAGCCATTACTTTGTCAACAAGCTGCAATCAGCTGGTATTTTGTTCCTTCATGCAACTGCAGTGCAGGCAGTAAGTCTTATATAGATGGAGGTTTAAATCTAGGCTGTCAAAATTCCTGATAGTACCCCTTGTAAATCACCCTTTAGTGAGTTCTTGCTGGGGGAATTACAGTCAGTATGTGCTCCACATCTGCAGGAAAGTCACACTGCTTTAACTACTGTGGTTGAAGGTAACCCATCACAACAGAGCACCAGAAGCTCGAGACTAACAAGGAGACAAAACCAGAAAACTGGGAGAACCACGGAAAGGCTTTAATCAAAAGCAAGGCAATAATTTCCTAAACCCTAAATATCTAAAGTTTAGAGTAGTTTTAGTGTTTAGTTTTGCCTTTTGAAGGTACCAATGACCTCTGAGAACTTAGCTGTTATTAACTCCATAAACAACTTGTATCATGCTCTAAGTACAAAAACATTTCATATTTCCTCTTTGTGTGCAAGTTATTATCCAGTAATCTTTAACTAAATGTAGTTATGTTGAAAACAAAAATACAAGCATACATATATACAAATACATTTTTATCTTAGGCTACTTAAAACAAATTTAGTTTTTTATGTGCCACAGTTTCTGCACCTGTCTGCAGTCTCTAATTCTAAAGTGTTACTACCACTACCATTTCAAGCAAATTGAGATTACTTAAATTTACGAGTCCATAGGAATCTAGGCAGTTCCCATTAGCCAACACAGTTCATTTCAACAATCCAGAGACTTCTCAACTCTACACTTATTTAATTCAGAATGTAAATATTTCTCAAATGTTATAGAGTTGGGAGAGAAAAGCAGAAAATGCAGATGTTCCCAGAGTACAACTGGTGAAGGAGCTTCCAAAATTATGACTCCTTGACCCAGTAGCACCTTTCTTCCAACCTTCCATGAGACACAAGTCAAAAAGTAACTGCAAGAATAGGATATTGCAAGGCTGAAGGTTATTTGGGCTCTCCTGTATTTTTCCCACTGCAAAACAAACCAAAAAACCCCATGTGCAAAGGCAGGATAAATTATAGGAAAGGGAGTGTGCCCTATTTATTCTATTTCTACCTTCACAGTTTCTAAACACTCCCGGAGGAGAGCTCCAAGGGTGCCCATTCATCACCGAGGCCCTGGCAGCAGGGCTCTCTCAAGGAATATTTACAGCCGCAGTAATCCACAGACTACATTAAGAAACTCTAATCCAATAATGATTAGCTCCCTTCTTCCCCTGGTTCTCCATGGCCAAGTGCCATGTGGGCACCCGCTGCAATCACTGTTTTGTTTCTGTCTGCATTGCCTGCTGCAGTGCACAAGCCCACCCGGCACAGCAGAGCACAAGGTCACTGCTAAACCACAAATTCTGACATTTCTCCACGGAGTTTGTCCCTCTGTCAGTCATGAGCTGGCTCTTGAAACCAGGCTTTCTGCATGACAGCCTGTGCTGTTGAAGTGCAGAGTATGACTTGCACAGCAGCATTTCTTTACAAGTACTGCTTTAAGACAAATCTTTGCCTTTACTCAATTTCCGGTTTTGGGCTCCTTTTCCTTTGGGCTGTTAAAATTACATACTAGAATGGTTGCTAACAAACTACTAGTAAATGCAAATTTAGCAAAAAAAAAAAAAAAAAACCCCTTCCCTACTATTCAGCTAATACAATTTTTTTCCCTGAGAAACACCAAACAGCACACCGAAAAAGCTGGCATACTTCTTTGCAAAAAAACACTGCTCAAAAAGTGCATTTTACTCTCAACAACGATGGAACTGTCTTCCTCAAAAATGCACAGAATTGCGTGTTAGCACAGTTATTTCTCTTGAGTCTTGTCTCATCACCTCAGCTACAGCATTTGCTTAATACCCACGAAGTTCTGTTTGGAGAATAATTGTACACAAAGTGAACAAGAACATTCCATAAGGTGCTTAGGAATTCTCTAATTCATTGACTTCACCATCTCTGGAAATAATATTTTTTTGTTAATTTTTAATATACATCTACAAAACACCCAGATCTTCCTTTTTGTCAGCAACCCACCAACAAAAGTGATCAATTCAAGTGATTATTCAGAGTTTCCAGCCCCTGAAGGAGCTGCAGCCAGTGGGACAGGCTGGGAGAAGCCTTGGGTCAATGCTCTCCTCTCACAGCTCCCTCCAACAGAGATCAGTGGACTCACTATAATTGAACAATATGGATCCCACTCACACAAAGAAAACGCAATATCAGCCTGAAAAGGAAGAATCTATAATAATTATTTCCCCTAGACTGAGCCCTCTTCTGATCTGTTTAAATAGATTTGAAAGAACTTCTGAAGGAAGCTGAATCTTAGCACAAAACAAGAAAAACTGATATGAAAAGTATGAGGTTTTCAGAATTGCCACATTCCTAAAATCAGAATTTGGTATTAAAAATTTAAATGCATTATTTTTAATATAATTGTTGAATAAAAATATATCTAACATGAATTGATACCATTTATGTTAATTAATTATACATTTCATACTATAAACACATTCAGAAAATCACCTTTATGAGCCAATCTAGAAACTTTTCCCCTGTCTTGCTAAAAGTTAAATGTTTCAAGCAGATCAGGTGCATTATGTGTAACATTGTCACTGAAGTTTGCTAGTTCACCACATCTTTTATACACTTGCATTATCAGAAATCACTTGTTCCATTTTAAGTCATGGCTGTATAGGTCTCATTTCTGCATATAGAAGCAATTTCAAAATACAAAGCTTAGTTTTACCTAATATTCATTTGATAGTTTGATGAATTATGCATTTGAAAGTCAAATGCCAATCCAATTTCTTTTATAATCAAGTTCATGTTTAAAAATGTTATAGGTTATTTGCAAGGAATTAGAAAAGGAGCCTTCTGCTATCATTCAACAGGAACCAATTTATTTCATTAAACAGAAATCCATATTTCCATCCCATTTTAAGTCTGAAAATTCAACTAAGCATATCAGCCTTCATTTCACTACAATCCTCTGATTTTAACACTCATAGATATTTGGAATACTTGGAGCAGGGCCACTCAAGCCAAAGAAATGTCTTTCACAGACTACATAAACAGTCTTCCATGCAACTTCAGTACATACATAACTTATGATGGTGCTGAATCAACCCCTTCCCACCACATTTAAAAACCCTGTATCAGTTAATATCCGGATGAAGTGTCCACTTAGATCTGAAAAGAACTTGCAAAAAAATTACATATTCCTGCACAGAAATGACAGTAAAATACTTCAGGTTAAGTATTCCAAGTGCTGTTCATCCCTCATGCACCGGCTTGTAATCAGGCAGGTACAAATGTTGTTAAAGTTCTTGCACAAACACTGATTTATTCAGGATCTATTTATAGAGGATACTAAACATGAAGCACAATCTCTCCAAATAAGATGCAAGTATTGCATGATTTTAATATACAATGTACATGAGCCCTGCCTGACCCCAGGAGAAATAATTCCACCACAGAAATGCAAAAGATAGATAAAGACAAATGCTTTTATAGCAATGTATTGTTAATTCACACAAATCACAGCTCACATTGTCCTATTGCTGGCTTGGTTTTGGTTTGGTTTTTTTTTCTTTGGTAAGAATTTTCCCACTGAATACTCAGAATTCACTCAGGCCACAAGGGTAACACAGACTCCTTCCGTGAGTGCTACTTCATCAGCCAGGCCTTGCTGGGCTCACCCTAAGTATCTTGATGACCAAAAAATACAAACAAGTGTGGAGGTAGACCTTTAAAAATTGCCATATTAACATTATCTTCCTCTTCTATAGATCTTGTGGTGTGGCAGATATTACTAAAAAAACCAAACTTTAACTGTGTTTCTGTTTGAGGTTTTTACAGTTGGGGGTGTTTTGGAGGGTTGGGATTTCAGTTTTGTCTGTTTTTGAGGCAAGGTAGCTACTAATGATTTCCATTTCAATGAAGCAAGCAAACTACCTTTCAAATCTATGAATTGCCTATAAAGAACTTCCTTCTGAATTTTTCATACAAAATTGTGTCTGTGCTTTACAAACCTTATTTCTTAATTTCTGTGACATTTCCTTAAATCCATTGTTAGTTTTTTTAACTATTTCTCACTCCCTCCTCGTGGAAGGGGGACCACAGTAATATTTTCTGTTTCACACATTGTTACGTATCCAGCCATATTCCTTGTTTCTGTGGAGGTTCTGTGGAGACTAGGGGGAAAAAGAGCCTTCAAAACACAAAATGTAGAATGTCAGTAAGATTTTACATTTCTCAGGCAGATTATTCTTCAATAATTAAAATTCCATATCATTTTCTTTCTTTTCACCTCCTGGAATTGACAACTAAAATGCTTATCAAGTTTAACTACGTACATCATGCAATACCTAATTCTGGGTAGCGTGATTGTTTTGCTTCAGCATTCTGGATACAGTTTTGTTTGGTGTTGAGGACTGAACAGACTTGCTTGGTAAAATAAGACTAAATTTTCTACTTTTTTGCTAATTAAATGGTTCTGAAGGCAAAAATATAAAGCCTCAGGTATTTGACTGCCATCCTAATCAAAGCACATATCTCATGAGAATGTTAATTAGAGTCAACTATAGCCTTGAAATGAGTTAAAACATAATCATTCTTGCTCAAATTGTTTTTCTTATATGTATGTCTCACTTTCGTACTTGTGGCTCCAGCACAGAGTCAGATAAAGACCAAGAGAAACTAGATTTTTCTTCCTAGTTACTCTACAAACACTCACTCAAATATGTATTTCCACTGGTTCCCAAATCTGATCACTCCTATAGAATATCCATGCTAAGATTAAAGGCTACCATGGAAAAATCCCAATTCAATCAATCAATATTAAAAGCTCCTTGGAGTAAACAAAGATACTCCATTTCTTAAAATCTGAGAATGAATTTCAAAACGTGTTGTATTCCATGCAAATCTTTAAATACCTAAAAATTTATTACCACAGCAACGTGTATCAAAATTCAAGCCTAATTATCAAGCTGGCGGTTGTACGTCCAGTGGCATTAAAGTAATAGAAAAAAAATTGAATAAACCAAACAAACATTCTTCCATCTCCTGTTCAGAATTCAGAAAAGAGGGGTTTCTATCACAAAAGGTGAAGTCAGAAAGCACAGCTCCACTCCTGGAGAGCATGACTAGCCCATCTGACCAGAAAGAAGCCCAATCTGAGATCTGAGGATGCTCCACACTGGTCATAATCCTAGCATGGAGAAACAAGCTAAAAAACTCTAATAAATTTAGTGGAAAATAAAAATTTTGAACCAGATAGCCTTTGTGTCCAAAAAGACACTGATCAGACTTGTAGCTAAGCACACTTTCTGACTATTTCCTCACTGCTTAATAATACCTGTTGCTTTTTAACAATGCATTAATGGAAATCCAGGAGCAGAGATGCAATCACAGACTCTTCCTCCCAGCACAGAGCTCTGGTGCCTGCACAGGGGATCCCCAGCAGATTCAGAGCAGCAGAACAGCACCGAGCTCCTGCCAGGAGCACACAAAACCTGCTCTGTGCTGCACTAACACCATGTTTACCGGAGGCCTTGCTAATTGGTACCGTCCCCAGGCAGTTGTCAGGTAACACAATTTTACACATTTGTGAGCTAATTCAGAGCCCCAACACAAAAATGCTGTGTTAGGGAACAGAACACATATTGTAACACTCCCAGCAGGCACTGAGATTGGCAGGAAAATGCTGTAAACTCCTTCTTCAGAGTAGAACTTCCCTGAAAAAATACGTTCTGTTGTGAATTTTGCTTGCCATTCCTTATCTAAAACAGACTACTTAGAAGTTGGAATATATAACCACAAGAGGAATATACAACTATTCCAGTTCAACAAAGTTGATACCAACAAAAAAGTAGAAAATTCTTTAGCAGACTCACTCACGTGTGGGGATGGGTTAGAACTCTGAGGGGTTGGGTTTTTTAACCCTTCCTATTCTTTGTTGCCCAGTTCAGGCTGTTGGTCATGTGCTGCTGGCTACCAAACTCTGAGTTCTCAGCATCGATGGAATTATGTATTTTTCTCTGTAGAATCAGACGTAATGAAGTTGCTCATTAAAAAAAATGAGCTGCTTTAGTAATGAGCCCTGATGTACAGCTTTGGTCTGAGGAATATCTTATTTTCAATTGAAACATAATTAGATTCAATTGAAGTCCCTGAGTTGGGATATTAAAGATAACCGCAAAAATCACACTTAATTATGAAAACTGAATACTCTGAGACTTTCAAAACCTCCCAGTCTGATACCTATAGTGCTGAAATATTGGTAAATATTAACTAAAAGAAATTAATAACGCCAAAATTATTGGTTAATACCCTCCAATTGGTTATAGAATTAGTGCAACATGAGTCAAGCCATTACATTTACACCCAACTGCCTGAGGACAATTGTTTACATGTTCACAGTTAATGGCTTGAAATTCAGCTCTGTTAAACTAAAATTGTCTCCACTGATACCAGTAGGAATTGAGGAAGCCCTGACACTGAAAATCCAGGCCATTATTTTATGCACAGATTTAAAAATTACTCTTGGTGCAAAGGACAGAAAGTTTAGGGTATTCCAGCAAATATCCAGACACAGGTGTCACTGGAAGGAGGCAATACCAAAAGACGATGCAAACTGAAGCCTGCAGCAGTCTTTACACGAGGTCAAACATAACACAGCCAACAAGTGCCACTGATGCCCATCTGAGAGTCTCTAAATTGTTGTTGATCACCACCAGCACTGAGGAACAACAATTTTCTGAGGAACAACAATATCTGACACCACCACAATTTTAAAAGAAATAGCCCAAGCTGTCAAGTCACAACTCCTGCTGACTTCCAAACATCTCCACTGACAGGATCTCTGACTCTTCCTTCCCTTCAGCAGCTGCTCTGTTCACACAAGCACAGCCACCAATGCTGCAAAGAGCTCGAAGATATCAGGGATGAACATGGCCTTAAAATGCTTAAATATGGTCTGTGAACCTCACTGTCAATATCTGTTTAATGCACAAATAAACAATTAGCACTCCTAGAGAGAGAAAAAAAAAATGAAAAAACCACAAACCAACACCTAAACAAACAAAACTCCAAAACAAACCAGCAGAAAGGCAGAAAAGCTGGAATAGTTGCTTAAGACCATTTAAAAATTTATGCCCTTTTATCCCTTGTTTGCAAATCCTCTAGTAATTGTTTTAAGCCTTTTAAAGTTAGGAACATGTACATAGTTTGATACAGCAGGCAAAGATGTAAGCACCCTAACATAATTTCATACATTTTATAAGGGTGTTTTTACTCTTTATGTGGTGGACTTTAATTATGACCTACAAAATGTACAGTAATAGAAAACAATTTTTTCCCTTCTTAATCTTCATTTTTCAATCTTCTGCTTTTTAATCATTCGCTTCATTGACCACTTACTTGGTTAATTTCACTGAATTATTACACTGAGCCACAGAATACTGTACTTTTATCAGTGAGCTTAGAAAGCTAGCTCATTATAGAACTTTAATAACTTTAAAATAGACTTTTGATTTAGCCAGGAAACCTTAGAAGTGTTCTACTACATTTACCATGGATTGGGTGGCAGACCTTGCATTTTTGTAGTAATTGAAATTTTATTTTTTTTAAATAAAAAATAGCTCTGCATTTTTAAAATAAAAATCATGGTGTATTATTACCATCACACATATCATTACAACACAGAATGAAAAAAAAAAGACCCTCAGATTTTTTGGATGCCCAGGGTCACATTTTTAGAGGTTTTCCATGACTTTCATGCTTCCATATCTCCTTTATTTTTATGTCAGGCTGTGCCTAGCTTAGCTGCAGTCCTGAGTACATCAGATTATATATCATATTATATTACAGACTCACCCAACTCCCAGAAAAGGGGGGTTTAGAGCATTTCCCAGATGCCAGAGGGAGGAGATGTCAGTGGCCAGCTCAGCTCCTTAAGCAGCACTGCACAGGGGACAGAGGCAAAGCAGGACAGCAGCAGGAAGCAAAGGCAACTTCCTTGAGAAAAGCAGATATTGAACCATGGCAATAAGGAAAGGAACCTTGGGCAGATGTGAGAAAAATCAATGAAACAAGGTCAAGTGAAAGACCTTGGAAGAAGATAAAATTGACAGTGTGTTAGGAAAGGAAAGACAATTCTGCCTTCCCTTGCAAAGGACAGAGCTTCAGGTGACAGAAACAAGTGTTTGTGCTACAGGTAGTAGGGGGAAATGGGGATCTGAAGGGAAAAGAAAACAAGGAAAAATGAACCAGAAGGTAAAAGCATCTCAAAGAACCACGGAGCAGCCTCAATGGGGGCTCCAGCTGCAGAGCAAGAGAGGAGAAGAACAAGAGTCTGCCAGGGACAGCATGTGGGAGAAAATAAAACATCACTTAAAGCAACTTAAACAACGCTTAAAGAGATGTAGAACACGCAAACTTCTTTCCTGTTCCCACCCTTAGCACTGCAGATGTTTGGCAAGAGAGCAGAAGTTCAGAAGGGTTTCAGGCAGGATATCTGCTCTGGGGAGACTCTGGAAGTGGTGTGCACTGAGAGCACACTCATCAGCTCAAGAGTTGATGCCCCTGTAGTTGAGCAAAGGTACAAACCTGCACACACCCTCTGCACTGCTGCTACAGACCCACTCCACAGCTCCAGTTACCTTTTGTTTCTACTGCAACAACCCTAAACTGAACAATAAATTATATAAACCTTCAACCACTACTAGGTAAAAAACAACTTGCCAAGAAACAGACCAATAATCCTCATAGCTTCATTCCTCCCTGTAAATAAATTGTCTGCCACCTCTAAATAGTTAGATTCTCACTAAATATCCCTCTACAAGTGACCCAGAGCAACTTGCTCCCCCCCAGATTCACCATAAGTTGAGTTTCACTGGTTATCCCCCATTGATCAACTGCAATTCATGCATTTTTCACTGAGGTTTTACAACGTTCAGAATGTTTTCTATACAGCCATTAGATTTTGCTGTTCCAAGTATGTGAAACTTATGATAACCAAATACAGAGACTCCAGAACTACTGCAGCTTGAAATGCCTGTGTGTACATTACATTTTGAAGTTTATGTCTTAATATACAT
The DNA here is from genome assembly GCA_035048155.1 of Cinnycerthia olivascens. Classification (NCBI taxonomy): domain Eukaryota; kingdom Metazoa; phylum Chordata; class Aves; order Passeriformes; family Certhiidae; genus Cinnycerthia; species Cinnycerthia olivascens. Next base: position 7,468,302 of record JAWWMU010000243.1, on the reverse strand, counting down.
CACATAGTAGCTGGCAGTAATGAATAGTTGTTAACAGAGAAAAATTGCACCAGGAGACATTGCAAATCACAGTTACAGTTAGCATTAGAATTAAATATTCCAAAAGTCATTGTTAAAATATACATAATATATTTCTCTGAAAAAATATATGTTACTGTTAAAGAGAACTGGTTGGCTTTTAGTTTCATATTCAGAATTCCCTAGCCCAGAGAACAGTGAAGCAACTACAATTGTGTTTTATTTTAATGCTGCTTTTCCTTTTGGCAGACAAATTCCCCAGGCATTAGAAGACAGAAAGTACTAAAACCTCAGGTCATCTTCAAACAGAAAATAATAAAGGGGGAATTTAAGAGATATAATAGACTAAGGCAAAGCAGGAGTTCAGACTCATGGCAGTACCACCAGGCAGCTCAGTGCAGCACTGGAGCTGTGACTGGATTTTCTCAAGGTAATTATCTCCCCTCCCCACAGGATCCTGCTGCTCAGCCACAGCTTTGCTCTGCCTGATTTCAGCTCCAAAGCTGGGTCATTAAATAACCCAGAAACCTGAGCATGGCACTCCAAAGCTCAGCATGGACCACGGGCAAGCCCAAAGTTTGGCAGGTTTTGAAAAGCAGCAGCCCTGGGCTGTTCCTGCCTCCAGCATCTTCAGCAAGAGCAGGCTCAGTGCTGACAGAGCACATTCTGACCCCAAAACTTGAGGCCATACACATTTCAGTTGAGAACCACCCAACATGAGCACTTCATGGCAATCAGGCTTGTTTCCAGCCAAATTAAAACACAGATTTTGCTTTCAGCAGTTCTGTACCACAACTATAAATTTAAATGCAATTTCTCTTAAAAAAAAAAACCTAAATTCATAATCTTCAAACAGTCTTTGGAGAACTCATACATTTATATAAATGTGCAAACCTCATCAGAGACCTGATAGCTAGTAACATAAAAGAAAACTATTGATATTGATACAACCTTCAACGTTACAGCATTCACACAGATCTCAGGTTAAAGCTTGAGATTGTCTCCTTCACTGTGAAAGTCCACAAAACCTCAGCATTCACATGGGCCAATCTAACTAAATTATATAACTGCCAGAGGAACAGTCATGCAGGACTATCACTGAAGCAAATTCTGATTTATCTATTCAGATTCTTTTATGCCATATCCTTATTAAAACCACTCATTAGCAGTGACCACTCTTATTGAATTAGGCACATGCATAAAGAGTTTGTTGGGATGGTAGAAGAAAATACTAAGAGGCAGAGTTACTTCTGCATTTCCTAATGTATTTTTATACTTTGGCCAAGAGGCCTAGGAACAATTCAAGCCAAGTCACAGTCAGGGATATCTTCAGAGACACAGTGTGCCCATTTCGAAACATTTCTAACTACAGCACACTGATTTGTAAAGTGACTTGAGTTATTGTAAAAGATTCTTTCATTACCTGTCCAGTTTTACCTAAGGAACACAATTCTACAAACAAGTACCACAATGTCTAACCATACATCAAAATCAATAATTCCATTAATAAAATTAGACCTAATTTTCACTCATTTAATATTCTTGCACATCAGCTATTCTGGGCATCTCTTATGTTGATGAGAAAAACAGAAGTGCTCTATTGTAATTTTTTTCTCCAATTAAATTAGCACCCCACAAATGCAACTAATACATCAATTAGGCAATGCTCTTAAAAGCATTTTAAACTAATAAAAATCAAACCCTGGATGCTGTGACTTTTTGTACATACATATTAAGAGAGAACTTTGTAAGTTCATAAGTATGACCCTGCCAGTGTATTCCCAATATTTATTCTAAAGGTGGGAGTGTAAAAAAAGGGCAATTTGTATAAAGGTAAGAGTATCAGGAATAACTTCAGTTCAACACAGGCTAAACATATTCTGGACCCACCTGCTGTCTGTCCCTGCTACTCCCATCCTGTTGGCATGAGGCCACAGCAGCAGGCTTCCCAGTCAGACCATTCTGTAACTCATTTAAATCTGTTTTCCTCTTTAATTAATAACAGGAAGATGATAAAAATGTTCTCTGAAGCATAATTTAAAATTTATTTCTGAAAGCTTAATTTTTTAGTATTATACTTACTTTTTTTCTTTCCAATTCATTTAATGCTTTTTTCTAATTGAGCAAATTCAATTAAATTCTGATCACTGCGAGTTTATTAAGCCTTTTCTCTGCTGAATTAAAGAATACATTCCTTTGAGATACTGATATAAAAGTAGACCTATATTGCAACAGCTCAGAGCACAAGTTAAATAACACCAAGACAAAGTGCTTATCACACGTAAATAAATCCACAAAACCACCCAGCTGGCACTGAGAGGCAACTCTGGAGCCAAAAAGTGTTTTTCAATAAATTCTGTTACAATTACTGAGCAATACAGTCTGTGGTAGCTCTCAGCATAAAGCAATATAACACAGACACAATTATGCAACAAACACTGTAAAGATTTCTTCCAGAAGGGTCTTCTTAAAATTTGAGCAGATTAATTCAGGCTCTGCTGGATATGGGCTGGTCAAATGCAGGGATGATGATCACAGCTTCTCAAGGGTTCTGTTTTCTTCCCAGTCTTGCACTACACTCACAAACTACTTTCCTATGTTTTTATTTTAATGAATCATGGCAGTGTAAATCAAATTGTAAAGAAATTAAACCAAAAATGTGTACATGACTTATTCAAGCAACCTTACAGCTGCATGCAAGTCATGTGATTAGGGAAAAGCAATTAAAAGACCACACCTGAGAAGCAGGATCAGAAAACTGTATTGAACACAAAGAAAGAAAAGCACTAGGAAGCCACATCTGGAAAGCATTATCAAGAAGCTTTCTTAATTAAGAAAAAAGTCTCATAATAAAAATCAACAAGGGATGGGGGAGGAAAAAAAAGTCACTGCATAAGCACCTAAAAATACTTCACAGAGAAACAAGCCTTAAATTCTGGTGGCCATGGCTAAATGAGTGCATAAGCACATTCAGCCAGCTTGTCAGGGCTACATTTTTTCCCCAACACGAGTGCTCAGTCTCTTCTCACCCACCTGAGCAGTGCCCACCTCCCACACAGCCAGCAGGACCATGGCATGCAGACAAGGCTGAAAAGAAAGCCTGGGAAGGGAGAAGGTTTCTTTATTCACCCAGAGACCCTGCTCCAATGAGTGATTTCCAAATACAGAAGAGGCAGAGGGTCCTTTCTCTCAAAAGTTAGAGCTCTGTACGAAGCAAAGCAGGGCTGGACAAGACAGTGGTGCAGAACTGTATCTGCAATCAGCCAGAAATGTCACCTGTGACAGTCATAGATGAAGAACATTGATCAAAAATAAATTACTTTGACATATTTAACAAAGTCAAATCTGAAAAGTTAAGAAATGAGGAAAAAGAAAAAAAAAAGAATTTGCATATTTTCTACATTCTTCTTGAAAACCACATTATCATACATGCAGTCATGCATTCCCAAGTAGAGAGCACTACAGACAGCTGCCTTAATCTTCAGTGGTAATTTAATAATAGGCTGTATTTGTTTTGTAGATGAGAAGGTAAACTAAGAATATTAACACTCCAAGCATGTATAATTAAATTAGCAGTCAATTGATTGCATCTTCCCTATTCCCTTGGAAAAATGGTAGTGTTCAAATTAGCTGAACAAACTTGTGGTGTGTGCCTCTCCCCTCAAGATTCTTATTTCCTTCATTCTCTACAATACACTTCAATGCTTCCCAGCTTCACATCTCTTACTCCTGCCTTGGACAGGGGCCACCAGCCTCCCAGCAATGATGGGGAGAGCCAGAAGAGGATCCATGACCCTGTGGGCCTGTCTTCAGGTAGAAAACCAAACAGATAATTTTCCAAGATAAAATGAAGTCATGTATGTGCTGCAGTTAGTCAGACTGTCCGTGGTTTCTGGGAGAATCTTTCGCAGCAGCAACAAAGAACAGGAGAGGAACTGGCATGACTGGGACACAAGGGAAGGTGCACAAAATCCCAAGACAAGAAAAACTTTGTGAGGATGTGCACTTCAACTCCCTCCCAACTTCTCCATCACATTATTTGATTTATTCCAGTGTTCCCTCAAGTAAGCTCACAGCTCAGCTCTAAAGTGCAAGCTTTTCAGCTGGGAAATAAAACAGGGCAAACTGCTAGCCCCCATATTTTTATTTATGCCTTTTGCATCTACTCAACTTCATTTTCCAGCTGGAGTATAAGCTATCAGCTTAAAATAATGAGCTGATAATGAATTCCAAGAACTGTTCAAACAGACCCATTACACTGCACTCTAAAATCCTGCTCAACCTCAAATCATGAAGACTGACCTTAATGTTCAAGTGTCTTCGTGTGTCTAATTGCAAAATTTCTGACAGAAAAGCAGATGTGTTATATTTCAGTTTTCTTGCTTCTAAATAGCTTTCAAGTGCTTAGGCCACCCACTGGTGTTGAATTTGAATGTGCTAAATTAAGCCATGTATCAGGAAAGGCAGATAACCTTAAATCATTAAAGTTCACAGTTGAGATGCATAAAACATCAGGAAAAAACCAAAACAACACAGTAGGTCCGGGCACAGGGCACAGAAAATTTACGTCTTTTGCATAAAAATAACTTCTCAACTCAAGCAGGCAAGTGGCCTGAGAAGGATGAACAGGCCAACACCAAGTTGGATTCCCTTTCCTCCTACTCCCACCAGCTCAGGACACATATTCCCTCCCCACCACTCCTTCTCCTGAGTATCTTACAGCACACATCTCAACAAACCTGCCAAAGGCAGTCACACCCCGGTCCAGAGCAGGTATCAGAACTTGGGCACAGCAAACCAGTTTTCCCAGCACAAGCTCCCAGTAAAGTTTACAAGCACTCTAGCAGAGCTACAGAGTGCCAGAGTATGGGGCACTGGCAGGCAGAGTGTCCCTGAATAAAGGGTGTAGGAACACAGCCAGTGACCATCTCACCAGGATGGGCTCAGGCAGACAGTGGTTCACACCAAACTCCACAGGAAGGATCCTCTGGGATGTAAGCCTTCAAAAGGAACTTAAGCTGGGAAAATAGAAGTTCAGGCCACCAAATCAGTAGTCATTTGTGAGAACTTTGCCATTATACATTCTAGCTCCAGTTCCACTCCTATTTATCATTAAAATATTCAGGTGAACTCTGATAGGGAAATAATGACTGGTATTCCTATGCATATAACCAGATCTCTACCTTTTAAGTATCCTACTCGACACGTTTAAGGGATCCACTCAGATTTGTATGAGATTTACTTGAATGAGGCTCTCACCCCTTTAATCTCATCATAATAGATGGCAGCTTTCAAGAGATTTGAAATGCATGGTAACATCTACAATACATCAAGTTTCCAGGGGCTGCAGAGACTGAAATATATGCTTTTCATTTACTCTGAAATGCGATGCTTTCTAGAATTTTTTTTTTTTAGTAATTTCTGCCTCAGAAATCAACATCTTTCCACCTGCTTGCTTGTTTTAGAGAAAAATGATTAATTTGGGCTGGCTTGTTACTAGTGAAGTGTATGCAGAATTAAAATCCTGTCTCTGCCATCGCCTGGAGTTGCACAGGCTGTTTGTACACCCTAGTGGGGGAAGGATGCCAGCGCACAGAACCCCGACAGGATCAGCAGCTCTTCCATCAATAAACACAATGTTGAGACTGTGATGCAAAATAACCCCCGAGGCACACCTGCAGCATCAGATTTTAATATCCAAATTGTGGTAGACTGGTTTGTGTGGACTTGAAAAAGCAGCACCGAGGTCTGAGGACAGTAATGTTAATTTACATTTGAAAACTTGCATAATTGTCATCCCTTAAATCCCTCTTTCTTACATCTTCCACAAAGGCTGCAGAAAATGCGCTCCTCAGTGTGCAGCAAGTATGATCCTTCTGATCATATCACCCTAAAGACATTTCTTTCTTCATCACAACTTCATTTCCTCAGAATCCACAGAACATGAGAGTAACTCATGTGAGTAAAATAATGCACCACTACATTCCCCCTGAAAATTGAAGCCCTATATAACAGAATTCAAGCAAAAAAAGGTAAAATAATAGTAATGGAAATATCAGATGATTAGTCACTCAGTTTCTATTAAAACTGAGTTCCAGCACGTTTGTCATTCATCACACAAGAAACACAGATAGCTTCAAGTTGAAAAACCCTTTTCCATCAAAACACACATCACAACAATAAATTCTGCAATTGCAATTTATCTCGGTTCATATGCTACTCTATAAAGAATAAAACAGAAGTTATGGGAATTTTTTTCTCCTTTTCATGTAATTGTTATTTTTAAACAAATTTGCTCAACTTAATATGTACTTCATATTATCGTAAGCTTAAAATTATCTATTTCATTAAAATTGAAGTTTAATTAAATGCTTTTACTATGATAATTATCACAACATGATAAGCAGGAGAGTTTTTATAATTTCATGTTGGTATTATAGCCTTAAGCTTCATCTGTCGTACAGACACCACAGTTTATCTTTGATAATAGAAATAAATTTCAATTTACTGGAACATCACACCATAAGATAATTCCTTTTCAACTTCAGTGTGGACTTTTATTTTAAGCATAGATGAAACATAAAAGTATAGAAGCAGCTTGAGAATCAGGTCTAAATTCTACACATGGACACGGTACCTGTGATGCCCATCAGTCACTGTCCTTACCCAAACACGTTTGGGACTTGTGCGAGACAACCAAATCTCACAACAAATCTCCCACCTTCTGTAGGAAGGATAAGCAGCAATGCTACAAATGCTGAGAAGCTGCATCCTAGGTTCTCTCTTTACACCACTGATGGGGAAATGAACACACACACTCATCCTCAGGGTTTGGAGTCCCAGGAGAACAGGCCCCTGTGGTGTCACTTCTCATGGAAATAATCACTCAGTGATCTCAGCACACGCCTGGGGACTGCCAGACAAAAATCATTACAGAGTTATCCTCAGACAAAAAAAATCACTACAAAGAGTTATCCTCCTCATGGGTTTTCCTGACCACCTGTTGCTAAAACTGTAAGCTCTTCCATGGTACAAATCACTGACTGCTTGCAGTTGGATATTTTTAAGGCACAAACATTTACTTGTGAGTCCTGAATGAAGATTTTCTCCATGGCAGGAGAGCTGCTGATCCAACCATTTCCATTCCACTCCACTCCCCTTTGGCAGCACTGAACCCCACATGTCAAAACTTTTCTTCACATGCATAAAACTTTCACATCAGGCACCAGAATTTACGAGTAAAGGTATTTTTTTATGTTTTTAAACACCAGCCTCTAAGAAAAATATTTTAAAAATAATTCTCATGTAAAGTTTTCATTTCACCCCTTGGCTCCCTCTGCACACATACAGGTACATTCCACAGAATGGGTGATCCTTTAAGCGAGTAGAATAATATCAAGGATAGGTGACTTCCTGTTTTTTTTTTACATCCAATTCTTAAAAGAATGAAAGGGCAAATTGAAAACAGGAAACATTCCCTCCCCTCACATTGCTGTAAAATAAAAAATGTGGGATTTGTTTGTTTGGATTTGTTCTAAACATGCTTTTAAAAAACAAGCCAATAAAGAAAAAAGTTATTACTTTTTAAGCTGCAGTTAAAAAGTAATATCTTTTAATATCTACGTGAAATGACTAGATAATTTCAAAGGCACTGACAGCCCCTTCTCATTCACCATAACAAAATTGGTGGAGCTCCAACACAGCACTTCTCTCATTCCTCACAAACTGATAAATGAATACACTTTCCCAATTCTTTTTATATTACAGAAGATTGCCATATCCTTACTCACAAGATAGCATTTGAAAAGAAACACTTTTGTCCAAATTGAGTATTTTTTATCTATCTTTTCTGATGGTCCTTAACACAGGAGAAGTGAACATCAACTCTTGTGAGCCTTGTCACAATTCTTTAGAACAGAACTATTCCCTAAAACTGGCAAAAGCCAATCTCTTTATAATTTTTAACAGGATTTATAACAAGAGATAAACACTGGCAAAGCTGTTACTTGACTTCTCCTGTTTCTAATGCAATATAACCACCAATTGGCACAACACAAGTCTTTTCAGAAAGAAATTGAAAATTAGAAACATGGATCTTAAATAATAAAATCATAGATGACTGTTTTAAAACTAAACCTGAGACAGAAATATTCATTTTATTCTTCCTGAATTAATCCCTATTAATATTTCCTGACATGTTCCTGGCATACAGGACCAAAAATGAACCACTACATTTGGGTGCCTTTTATAAACACTAATCCTTTCCCTGATGGATATGTATTAAAATCAGCTTTCTTAAATAATCCAGTTTCTCAGCATTGCCTGTATGTGTTTTTTTTTTCCTTGAGAATTTCATCACAACTCCATTTAGACAAGCACTTTTTCAAATCCATCCAATCCTTCACACCCTACAAAAAAGTGCCCTCCCCTCCATTGGCCTTGATCCACAGTAATATGTCGAAAATAGAGATCCATTTTTCTTGCCAGACAGGGTAGATGGTTATCTGAAGTGAAAAGTTCCATTTCCCAGCATCTTTCATTGAAACTACTGCCTGATAATTATATGGAAGTAACCATTCATCAAATCCATAAAATATCCATTTATCATGGTGAGTCTCTCCTCCACGAGAAACACAAGAACCAAAATTAATCAGCCAAACCAAACTCCATCATATCAAAGCTTTTCAAATAAAAAAAAAAAAAAAAATTGAAATGCATTTTCTTCATAAGGCAAAGTGATTGAGACTTTATAAATGTTAAACTACCTTCTTTCATTTCGGAAGTTATTTTAATCTCATCCTTACAATTCAAGTCAGTATAAATAGAGTAGCAATTAAAGGTTATTAAAAGTTACTTGATTCAAGCAGAAGTAACAAAATTTTTCATTCTCACACAAACCAGGCAATTTAAAGTAACATTTAAAAGGGAAAACCTCTCATTCCACAAACAAATCCATCTAAATGGACCCTAATAGCTGAAAACATATATATTCACATATATATATTTTTAACAGTGTCTAACCTGAAGCATCTCTTCAACATAAAATCATCATAAATGCATTAGTGGATTTGTCACTTCCAGGTGGTCAAATGTTACTTGACTCGTAGATTACATCTCAGAACAGCAAAAAAAAAAAAAAAAAAAAATCAAAACTTATTTCCAACTGTCTTTATTCTCTGGTGTTGCCTGTTGGAATGATGCCCACAGAACTCTCATCATCCTGTATAACAGGTTGCAGCTATTGGGTAGATCTACCCCAACGTTTTAACTTGGGCTGGGAATGCATTTTTGAGGGAATCTCATTGACTCCTCCTGGCTCCCCAAGCTGGGGTTGAAGCACCAGAGAGGCTGGCACACCCCGGGCTGTGGTGGGTGCTCAGTCCCCCAGCAGGCACAGCCATGACCCACAGAGGGCATTCCATGTGCACTCCCTCTTCCCACTGTAAAGATCTCCCCTGTGCAGCTGCACCCAGTCCTGGGATGGCCCTGCCAGAGCCACCAGTGTCACCTGCACCAGGAGCTCCCCACAGGGCTCATCCTGGACTGCATCTCCACTTCATCATTTCTAACTCTCTCCTAAAGTCTTCTGTTAAACTTACTGTCCAGCCACAAAAAGCCACTTTAGAAACAGTACAAATCCATGCTTTGTACCTATATCCCTAGAGAATACTTTGGAGATAAGTCTATTACTGCCAGGAATGCAGCAACTAAATCAAAGTTCAACACACTATCACCTCAAATTTCCCAGAGGCCTCTTCTTTTTAACCTAAGCTCTTCTCTCTGCCCTTTTTTTCAACCTATGGTTGTCCTTCATGTTTGCTGTGCATTAAATAATTCCCACTGGTCTCCACCCACGAATCCCTCAGACACAAGGCAGGGCATTTACTGTCACTTCGTTGGATTTGAGTACCAGCAGTGTCTGTGTTTCCTTATGTGCTACTTCAGTGCAGTGGTGATGCCCTTAACAGCATCCACATGTACAAAGTAAGAAGAAAGCAGTAATTTCAACTCTTTAATATCTTAACTCAGTGTTAAAATTTGTGTACTCTTTCTTCTGACAATGGATCTCAGACCCCTGAAATCTAAATGCCACCTTCCTCCTTACCCTCCTCTGCTCATGCTCAGCTGAGGGGTTTGTAAGCAACTGAAAATCTTTTCAGTAATGGACATTTCAGGCAATAGCTTCTTACCAAAAAAAGTAAAGTACTATTGTACATCCTTATCTATTCGGGCTGCTTAAAAAACTGAAATGAGGACTGCCATCAAGGGAGATGTAGCTGCAAGATCTGGGCATGGTGACATCTTTGCCAGTTGAAAAAAATTAAAATTATACTAACAGCAAAATTAGAAGCAGGATAATAATCCCATGAAGACTTTTCCCCAAAGTAAAATAATTCATCACATATTTAAATACATTTGATCATTTATTCAAGACAAATTATGAGAGTATAAGCAAGAGAGTAGCAGGATGAATTTCCTTTCACTTGAAAAGAACTCTAATGTCAATATTTAAATGATGTTCTTTTTTCATACTTAATGAACAACTATACACTTACAGTCTGAAATGGCTCACTTTACACTAAACAAGAATCTCAGAAGGAAGAAAGCAGTCTTCAAAGTACACTATTAAAGAACCTTCACTTCACCGACTACTTGAAGCTGCAGGAACAAAAGGTATCTAACTCCCAACCCACATGAATTTATTTTGCTGTAAATCCTCAAACACATAGAAGATAAGCAGCTCAGTATTGCAGTTGCACATAGCACAAAAAGCTTTTTTCCAAATGCATTGTTTCACATGACTTTCTAACAGCAGCACGAGGAGGAACACAAGATATATGGCACCTTTTTGCCTCTTAGCTGAAGAAATGCAACAGGAAGCACTCTAAAAGTCTCCCAGCTGAGTTCATCTTTCCAGGCTCATATACAAGAAGCAAAACTATTATCATCCCTCCAGAAAGTTAAGACTCTTTGAAAAAGACTCTTGTGCAAAAAGAACAACAAAATACATAATATAGATATACTATTTCTATATATACTGTTACCATAAAAGTTTGGGGGTTTTAAATATATATATACACACACACATACAGACTCCTACTCTGATACTTACATTGTTTTTGCAGCATTGTCTCAGTTGGCAGCAGAGCCAGGGCCCTCCTGCAGATGCAGGAGGATGTTACCACCCTCAATCTGCTCTGAAATACATGTTAGGATTGCCAGGAAACAGCAGAAAAGGCCACAGATTTACACCACATCAGCCAGCTCTGAAGATTGCAGATTATTGAGCCAATAATCTGCAAAACTGGCTATTTACCTGAACAAAAGTGCCAGTTCTACAGCATTTTTTAGTTGGCCACTTACAGTCATATTTAGTCACAGTTTACCTCCTGTTCATGGTTATCACACACAGTTAACAATTAAAATTATTGGTGCCCTGGTATTCTAGGATAAGGGCAATAGGTCAAAAAATATGCTGAATGAAAAAAAACCCCAAATTCCTGAAGTTTCAAGTCCAAAGGATTCTGGTGTAGATACTGCTTTAACATTCCTAGGTCAGGGAAGCTTTGGACACTGTTACATGGATTGGATAATTCTACTCAGAAATTCATGCTCTGAGCACTCAAAATGCAGAGTTTTACTGCCTCTAAATGGGAAAAAGTTATTAAATTGTGGTAATTTGGAGTGAAACAAATGACACCTATTTCAGGAGCATTTGGGCACACACTCTGCCTTGAGTCAAAGTGCTCTACACTTACATTCAAATAAGCTCTTTTAAACTGAATAATGCACAAGTTCAAGTGACTTACTGACCTGGAGCTGAAATGGTCACAAAACTCTGAATATCATGTACTTAAGGATCTATGCATTCAAATAATGAGAAGCTTTACATCTTCATAGGGCAATTTCTGCCTTTTAAACTCCTCTACACTGAAAGCCTGTGATAACCTCCTTAGCAGAGACTGTGCTACTTCAAACTTCATAAGATACAGAGCACAAGAAAATTTCTTATTAAATTTGTGCTCTACAATGCTTTGTACCATTGTTTTGCAAATTGTGTTTCATTTTGGAGAATTGTTCCCTATAACCTTTGTCATTTTCTCTGTATGTTCCTATTTTAGAGTGAAACAAAAGTCATTAAAAAGAAAACCAAACCTCACATATCACTGTAGTCATATGGGTGCTTAATTCACAAATGTTTTAAAGGCAGGATTTAAACATTCTGATGGATTTTCTCAGTCATTTCAATGTTAATTTTGCTGCTTCATCCAAAATACAGGTTCTCCAGACCATACAAGTAATTATTTTGTTGATACTGGATCGTCTCATCACTTTCCTTAAGGAACAGATGTAATTTTGAGAAGTTGTGTGGCATTGGTGGGTTAAGGTTTTTTAAAGCACAGACAAGAATAATTCATAGTTTTAAGCAACCTCTGGGAGATGGGACCAGTTTTCTAAAGGTAAGCTTACAGTTCCTATAACAGCATTATTTGTGCCCTTCTCTTGATAAAAATATTGCTCACAACAGGCACAAGCAGAACACCCCATCGGGTCTGGTACAGCCCAGCCTGCTGTGACATAAAACATTCTCCAAAAAGAGGATTTTACTCTCAAACTTGTTACACTGCAGAGTTTTGAGAAGTTCTGTTGTGCCCCAGACTTACTTGTTTACTGTTAAGAACCCTTCTCTTTTACCTGAAAGGCTTTTGTGTCACTAACACCAACTCAAGCTGATTCAGCCACAGCAGGAAAGTTTTGAGCCTGAACACAATGCACAATTAGAGGTTAATTTTGTTCAAAGCTGAGCAGGATCTGTTCTAGTCTGGTAAACAGTAATATAATTGCAGCCAAAGTTTACTTTTCATTTGGGAAGAACTATGCAGTCATGGAAATACTCCATACAAACTATAATTAAATGATATTGTATAAATCAAGCTACTCGTGGAATAATTTAGCAAAGCCCACAGTTTATATTTGAGCCTTATGTCTACTTATTGCATTGTTTAATTAGCCATGAGGTATCAAGTCTAATATTGGCTCACAGTTTTCTATTCTGTAACAATTCTCTGCAGCCAGAAAAATACCAATGCATTTCCACTGAATAATAAAAACACTGCAGCAATTTGACTGTGATGCACCTGTCTGATATTAATAAGACCACTGGAATACTGTTCTCCAGAAGAGTCATCCTACCTTTTAATAAGAGTTTCAAACAACACAATCCTTGTAAATATTTATGAAATATGCTAAGTGGAAGTGGAAATAGATTTTTTTCCAGTACAATGGACTTAATTACCATGATAAAGATGCAGCACATACCTGAACCATTCACTTAAAAACTCGGTAAGAACCAAACATTCCAAACAGGCAATTAATCAAAGTCATTCTGAATTAAGTCAAGGCAGTTTGTCTTATTGTTGGAGATTCATTTAAATGTCTTACATGTCTTTAAATGTCTTACATGAATATGAATCATATTCATAGTAACTGATGTCAAGTATCTTCTAAATATAAGTGTTACTGTACTCATATATAGCAGTATATATATACTGTACTTATATATAACACACCATCATTGATTAGAATACAGACTAATATATGAAAACCAAAATAATTTGTGCAGAGTGCCAGTGAAATTGAATTCGCATCCAATCTGCTAAAAAAGAATTTCTATTTGACTCTAAACTCCAATTCACAAAGCATAAACTATGGCTATTTATTACAGTGTTCTGTCATTTGTCACTTTTATAGAATACACAGCATTTTCCAGGCTATAAAATGCCTTAAAATTATGCAGCAATGATGTATGCTATCATTATTTTTCTTTGCCAATGTTTGGATTACATTCAGCAGCTCAAAACAGGGCTGATTTATAATCTGAATAAATAGCAACATCCTTCAACTGTGTGTGTGTCTATGAAAGCTTCATTTACTTCCTGATTCTAAATGCTATGTTCAAACTAAATATTTGAGCAAATTAAATTCAGAACATCTCACTGCACTGGACTGATGGAAGCAACTGCAGAGGCTGCTGAAAGAGCATAACTTTCCTACAAAGACTTCAACAGGAGTGCAGTGCTGCCAGCAGCTGGCAACCAAATTTCACTTACAGATTGTCATTCAGAGAGTAGAAAAACAGCCACCATTGAAAATCTGTATAGCAGCCTCTGACACTGACATCTTCTAAACACAGGAACTCCTAAAGAAAGCTATCCTTCAGTAGAAAATTTACAGTTCAGGCACTCAGAATATTTCTTTCCTTCAAAACTACTTTGGTGATCAGATAACCTCAAACTCATGAGCTGCTTTTCACTTCAAAAATTATCCCAGAGGGTCAACCTAGGTTGTAGTAAAGATGAAAACAGTGAGGGTCTAGACAAATGTGAAGAGCTTATTAGAAAAAACTGCTGCCTAAGGAGTTCAAGAGAAACTTGTAAGCTCTGACAGATCCCCACAGATGACTAGAACCCTACAGAATAGATAACATAATGGGTTTAATAGCACATTTCCACCCCCAGAGCAGTCATAACAAAGACACAAATATCCAGCACACATTCACTGCCCTCACTGACAGCTAATACCGCTCACTTTGGAGTGTTTTGTTGTTTGGGATGGCTTTGGTAACCCTACAGCAAGTTACTCCTACAAATTCCACATCACAGTTTTGTGCTGGGGAAGTCTGGGATGCATCCTAAAAATCACAGCTGGACCAGTACAACCATTACATTCTTTTCCTTGAAAATAAACTTTTTCTTTTGGTTGCATTTGAAACAGCACATTGCACATTAAGAAACTGAAGTGTCAGCA
>JAWWMU010000243.1:7432023-7453376 GCA_035048155.1 Cinnycerthia olivascens | reverse complement strand
TTTCCTTGAAAATAAACTTTTTCTTTTGGTTGCATTTGAAACAGCACATTGCACATTAAGAAACTGAAGTGTCAGCAAAAACACAAAAGCTCATAAAGGAACCAGCATTACAGCAAAATTAATTTAACTGTCTTCACATGCTACCAAGGATAATTACTAAAACATCTTACTCAATTACATAATTGAAAAAGATGGAAATACTCCACACAGATAAAGGTGCTGGACCCTAATAATGTTCACTGGGTACCTTCTGAGCAAGGGAAGATTAGCCCACAATTCTCTAGAGACATCTCATGCTAGACAGGCTTCCCAGCATGGCTTTTTTAGAATAAAAATGTTTAGACAGGTTCAGAAAGGCACTCCAGAGGAAACATATGTTGTTCCTGGCTCTAATGGATGCTCTGGTAATTAACTTTCACAAGGACCACAGGCATATCATTAAATATTACATTCATCTCCAAACGCTTCTAAATACATTTTGTACATCAAGGTAAAGAAGAATTAAAATTAATTGCACTACTTAAAAGCTTGTTTCTCCAGCATTTCCATTTATATGGCCATGCCCTTGTTTTGCCTTTTGCTTCATTGTTGACGTGAAATTTTTCACAGATTTTTAGGATGGGTGAAAGATTTCCAGAGTGTCACCTGCATCTCCCTGAGAGTGCCATAGGGCAGGGGGAGAAAGGCAAGTCTGAGCACACATGTACAAGGACATCAGCCCACAGAACATCACTTGCCAGAAGTAACAGGAGGATACCAGGAGCATTGGGAAGGGATTAAAAAAATAAGTGAGGAAAGAGAGAAAAAAAGTAGAGAGGTGGAGTGAGGAAATACAGGCAAGAGTGGAAGAAAATGAGGGGTGACAAGCTGGGATTCCATGGCACAGATTTCCAAAGGAACAAAATCAGCAGCTGCACTATCACCTCTCCTGAAAGAATCACACATGGCTGTATTGATAATAAATCAGAAGGGAAAAACCAAGGAAAAGCATCTTCAGGTTTGGGATGCTCTGCAGGAATAACCTTAACAATGTAGTACAGCTATCTCGATATTTAATAATTTCAACTAAGTTTCCTCAACACTTCATTTTAAAAAGCAGCAAAAAAAAAAAAACCCACACAGATCATTTTCTTTCTCAGTATTTGTCATAGAAATAAATTTCAGTCACTGTGCACAAATTCTGGTCTATTCCCAGGCAGGTGAAATCCCACAGCCCAAAGGTGACACACAAATATTTGTCATCAGGAATGCTATTTTGTAACTCCAATCACCAAAAATGTAATTTTCCTCTACTGCCTCTCCCCATGAACAGTTTACTGATAACACCAACAGATTTTAGCTACAGTGAAAGCTATAATTTCTATACACAAGATTTCACCTGGAAGTGATCCGTGACAACTACAGAAAGATGAGTGAGTGACTTTGGAGGTGGAAAAAACCAAAAGAGCACATATTGTAGGGAAGGTGTAACCCTCCATCTCATCTAAAATAGACATAATATCTCACAACATCTGAAAGGCCAAAAAAGATGGCATTCTTTAAGTGAAGGGCTGTGGGGTCATTCAAACCTCTGAGCAATTTTAGCAGCAGAGAAAATATTTTGAGTGAAAACAAGACAGCAAAGTGTGTAATGGTGAGATTGAGAGTTGGCAGGATATAACCATCGGGAGAAGAAAATGTGTAGCAAGAAGAGATATTAAGAAAGTCAAAAGGCTTTGGAAAACAGAGAAACTTTGATTTGTTAAACAGAAAGACCCAACATGCTACACAAGACTACTGCCATAGCATTACACACCCAGTACAGACTGGGATTATTTCTGATCACACACAAATAAAGGTACAGTTTTAACTAGAGAAGGACACGGCTCTCTGACCTGAAATCCAGTCACCTAAGGAAAGGAAAAACTCCTCTTGAAAGCCACAGCCTCACAACAGACATATCAAGTGTCAAAGGCAACACCTAAAATCACATTTTTGCAATGAAGAGCCTGTTGTTGGCACATGTAGAAGTTTTCTGCTCTAATGGTCTGGTGCTCTCCCAATCAGATGGAGCTGCGAGCACTCAGGTTGCCTCTCGGTCCAACCCCACACCCAAAAGGGAAATGTGAACATTTGGGGACATGTTCCTCACTGCCTCACCTTCCCAGTCTGACCTTTTTATGAACATCAGGTTACTCTGCTGATCTCTGGGCAAGTTAATCTTCACTCTCTAACCTTCAAAAAGGACACAAGTTGACAGTAATTTTCACACCACATATAAACATAGCTTGAAAGGTTTTTATGAGGCAGCAGGATTAATCTCCTAAGGAAATGTGAACAGCTGAGTGATTTTTATTTACTCAGAAATACTGAGACAAACCTGTGGTCCTCTCAATTTTTGGAGATACAAAGACTCTTCAAAATAATTACGTGTAGTGTTCCTGGTTTTGCAGCTAAATATTTGTGCTATTATTTTTCAGCCTCACAGGCACTGATTTTCAGCAACATTCATTCAGAGTCAAGCCACATTTATTATACTACATGCATAAACCATATTTTATACTAAAAACAGGCTTGCATTCCAGAATAATGATGTTTATACTGATGAAAATCTCATTAAATATGAAAGACACAGGCAAAATAGAAAAGACGCTGATTTTCTTTATCTGTTAGAAGCAGTGCTGATTGCTTTCAGAGCTGAGAAAAATGTCAGTTCCATGCAGCTAAACGTACTCTCCATAATCCATTTATCCCTCTCTGGAGCTACAGTCGCTTGCCTTCCAGCAGGCAGGAATTGCACCGTGCTGCCACCGGGAGGCACAGTCAGATTTTACAGTTGGCAATTTCTCCATTTATGTCAGAACAGCCTGCCTGGAGAATCTGAATAAAAGCTATATTCAGCTTTCTTCCGGCAGAAGATATGAAAAAGTTATTTAGTGATTAAAAAATTCCAAAATTCTATCCACACACACACAAAAAAAGGAAAGCAATCCACTGCCAGAGAAGATTTTAGCTATTTCAAGTTGAAGTGTGAAGTTTGACATGAAGGGGCCACCCACAAATATCTTTTTAAGATCGATTTTTTTTTTGTGATGTCCTATAGGTGGCTAAAATCAAATACAGTATTAACCATTTCCAGTAGCATAGTAAGAAATTTTCTCAGTAAAAAATACAATTATATTCTGTTAATTGGAGAGCAGAAGATGAATGATCATTTCATTAAAAGCGAGCTGTAGACTATAAATAGATCTGAATTCAATGGCAGAAGTGTTGCTGCTATAAATTATTTTGACTTCAATTATGCTTAAACCACTTAGAAAACAAACTATTACTTGATAAAGAGACTTGGTGCAGCTTTTACAAAGTTGCAGCCCCTTTGAATTAATTTTCAAGTCCCTTCTACAGCATAAGAAAGAGGAGGAAAAAGACTTTAAAATGTTTGAATATGAAAGAATGAGAATCTGAACACTGTCAGGAATCTCTGAGAGAACAGGTTTTTGTGAAAGAGATCTCTGATACTGAACATACACCAGGCATTGATCTGTGCAGCCGTGGGGTTTGGGGACTGAATCCACACCTTGGGCTGAGCTGGCCCAGGGGGGTCTGAGCTGTTCCTCCAAAATGCAGACCCCAGAACAGATGTGCCCAGGGCCAGGGGCTGCTTCTTGTTCTGCTCTGCCTTGAGGGGGAGGTCTGGAGTGCACATGGAGTGAAAGCTGGAGCACACAAGAGAGCCCAGCCAGGAGCCTCACAAAGCTTTCACATGTAACTCACACCTGTGGCTCTCTGGGGCTCTCAGAAACTTTGTAGTTTAAATAATGCAGCATCCCAGACTAAAGTGAACTAATTCAGGACTGTAAAATGTAGCCATTATATTTTATCACTTTATCAAATCCCACTATGATTTAAATAACAGAAATATGATACATAGCTTCCATGCAGAAAGGTGAGCGTGGGTACAAAATCTGTTTCCTCCTAAGTGAAACAGTGCACTCTGCATTTAGCTAAAACAACTTCAAAAACTGCTTTGATAAACGCCATTAAGAAAATAGGTGGTTTAGGAGAGAGATAATTTAAACATGATTCAAACCAAGTGTGGTACTATTGTGGAATTTCTAAGAAACCTGATAGCTAAAGTACTGTGTTTATGATATTTTAGGAGGAGGTATTTCAAATTAACTTCTAAGTAGAATAAGCGATTACTATGAAACAGAAAAGATGAAGTAAAAAAATGTAATAGCTTATCAGTTGGGGGCCTCCCTGTGAAGCAGGGAGCAAGTGATCTAGACTAGTGTTTTCAAAAATTTATCTAAATAAATATGAAGAGAGACATATTGGCAGCCATCTGCAATTTACCACAACATTGGATGAGTTAAGCACTTAACTTCCATCACAGTCAGCAGGAGTTGGATGCTTAATGTACTTGGATGCTTTAGAAAATCACATTAGGCCCCTAAATGTGTAAAGTGCATAAATATCTTTCACTTTGCAGCCTTTAGTTTTCAAGTGCCTTATTCCTGTAGCTCTCAGATGGGAATAACTGTGTTTGCCTAATTCATGGGGGAACAGGAAAAAGCAGTGAGGCCTGTGAGGTGTTTGGCTCCTGCAGCAGTGGTGTATAAATGCCATGGAGGAAGGATAGACTGAGGGCAGAAAGGTGACTGGATGTGAGGGTGCTATCAGGAACAGAACACAGAGGAACACTGTGCAGTCCCAGCCTGGGAGAAACCAGAGTCCAGAGGGCAAATTGGAATTATTTAGCAACTTATTCAGAACTTATGGCTGTCAATTTCTTCCTATGAAATCACCAAGTGAAAATATCTACTCTGGAATGTCCCCTCCTGTCACTTTTCATGGAAACAAAGAAAATATAGGTACTTCAGTACCCTTCACACTGTGACCAATCTGTTGTGAATCTCTCCTCATGTTTTCTGCAGATTCAAGCTTTTTGTCTTTTGTTTTAATATATGTATAATTATTTTCCAATCTAATAACAAGCTCTCCATCCCACTAACAGCAATAACCATCAGGGCCAGCATCCACCCAGACCTTCCTCTCAG
Source organism: Cinnycerthia olivascens (assembly GCA_035048155.1). Classification (NCBI taxonomy): domain Eukaryota; kingdom Metazoa; phylum Chordata; class Aves; order Passeriformes; family Certhiidae; genus Cinnycerthia; species Cinnycerthia olivascens. The sequence goes on along the minus strand of JAWWMU010000243.1, from coordinate 7,448,337 downwards.
AGTCCAAAAAGGCAACAAACAAAACTGAAACCAACTTGTAATTGTCATGACAAATATGCCTAAAGCTTTAGGTTGCCATGATTAATCAAAGTATCTGAGATCAAACTAACTCATGCACTTAAATTGTCCACTACTGTCTTAAGTATAAAATCAATGCAATCAGTAATTCACAAAAAAATCAATTCTGCATACTCCAGAGAAGGCACGTATCCATTACACAGTAATTGTTACACAGCTGCTATAAATGCTCAATAAAGAAAAATGACCTTGAAAGCCCATCAGAAGTGCTCTCACACATAAAGTTCACGTGTTGCACAACACTGATTTCAGCCTTCTCTTGGTAAGCTTCATTTTCATTAAAGTGGAAGTTCCATGAAGACTACAATAGTATTTTAGGTTGCTCCCTAAGTGGGGCTTGTCATGGCATCATTGGCCACCTCTGCTGATCCCAGAGCTGTCCAGCAAAACATACCCTGCTTGGAATAGCTCAGGGGACTGCTGAACCCCAAACCCAGGGCCATCCTTGATGGTGGGGTCAGGTAGCCACAGGTCACTGCTGGTGAGGAAGAGCACCCACATAGTTTTAGAGCTGAGAAATTTCACCATTTCCTCTAGACATTAAATTTATTACAGTAGCAGCCATATGAGTTTTCAAAGACCTTGATACAAACTGAAGAAACCTGGCTATTGCTCCAGAAGAAAATTCTCCACTGTGATAAATCTACATGGAGATGCTTTGGCAAAGTATACAAGATTTTTCTGCCCATAATGTTTACTAGCTTGAACATACTTTCTCCCCATTTGGTTTCTTTCAGTCTCCTGCTTTCTTCCAGAAACAGAGGAACATTTATGTTCATCTTTCCTCTCTGCTCCTGCCAGCAGCACTACATCAAAGGCAGGAAAGCACATCATAAATAAATGCTATTATTTCTAGAACAGTGCAAAAAACACTGTTTCAGTTCAATGACCAAAAAAAATGAAAAATTAATTTCAGGTCATCCCAAACAGAACAAGGTCTCCTGGGCCAGCAGGTTTATACCTCTAGAGCTTCTTGGTTTTTGCATTTTCAGCAAATTCCCTAAGTACATTCATAATATTTATGTCAAGGCCATTAATGAATATATTATACAAGTCTGAAGCACTCCATTTTTTTTTCTGACCCATTTATTATAGAGTAGAATAGTTCTGGTTGGAAGGGATCTTAAAGATCATCTTGTTCCACCCCCAACCCCTGCCATGGGCAGGGACACTTTCCACTAACCCAGGTGGCTCTGAGCCCCATCCAACCTGGCCATGGACACTTCCAGGGATGGGGCCTCCCCACCCTCACAGGGAAGAATTTCTTCCTTTTACCAAATATAAATCTACTCCCTCTCAGTTTAAAACCACAACCCCTTGTCCTGTCCTGATAAAAATCCAGATGTTACCAGCTGGACTGGCCACCAGACCAGCCCACCTGGCAGCCAGGGGAGCATTACTGGGGAGAGGTGTCCACATATCTGCCATATCAGTAACACACATGTAACACTGCAACTTAAGTTACATACTTATTTCGTTAGTTTTTTTCACTCAGTGCTAGCTGGACTTACATTTGCCTTTTCCTCAGTCCACAGCATCAGGGCAGAGCACAAGCAATCTGCAGTCTCACACTCTGCACAGTTCCTGCCCCAAAGCTAAGGAGGGGACAGCATTCCCTGAGTGTCTCCTCTCATGGTCTGCCAAAAACAGTCTGAGGAACACACCTGAGCACCAAGGATTCCCCAAATTCCTGAGATCTGTGCCACTTTTGCCAGTGTGCTGGCAGTGGGGACCCTGAGGAAAAGTCAGTTGTGTAGCAGCACCCCCCAGGACACAGCAGAGACCCCTCAGGGAAAAGGCATTTGCAAAAGGGCTAAACATTGCCCAGCAGTGAGGGGGAAGTGTGGAAACCAGCCCTGCAGCTCCTGGGTCAGGCAGGGGGAGCAGCTCCAGGTCCCTGGGTGGGAATTGCCCTGCAGGGGCCACAGAGGAGGCAGCAGACACTGCCTGAGGCTCTGGGTCCATGGAGAGCCCGTTTGAGCACTGCCCTGGTGTCTGTGAACAACGAGTCTCTGGGGATGAGAGCATTAAAGTGCAGCCCAAAGCTTTCCTAGAGCTCTTACAGGAACCCTCTGATCTCGATGGGGAAAAAACATATATTCAGCTAATATTCAAATGAGCTGATGAGCTGCCAATTGAGACTGAGCACGTGAATGCTGAATTTTCTTTCCTTGCTTCTGCTCTCTTCCCCTCCCTGTCTCACAGGAAACTACAAGGAGGGTTCCTTGCTTCATTCACCCCATTGGGCTCTTGTACACAGAACAGCTCATTGATCAGGCAAGATAACTAATGCTGGTTATGAGAGAAATTATTAAAAATACAATATCTATTAACTGTCTTGTAATCACAAAGCCTGCTTCATAACCTTAGAAGATGACAACTGTCAGAATAAAAAGGCACCTGGTGTACACTAAAAGCCTGTATCCCATAGGGAAATCACTCCCAGCCAGCACCTGCCATTCCTGCTCTTAACCCCCTGGAGGAGGGCCTTTCCCTTGGGACTACTTTCTATTACCATGATCAAGGTCACACAATTCTTCCTGCAGGACATCTCTAGCCTTACTGACAGTCCCTCTTACCTCTACCTCTCCAGTTAATCAATCAGGCCAGCATGCTCATATCTGTGCCAAGGTCCTTCATAAGAGCATTAAGCACCTCTGATCCCAAAGCCAGTCCATGGGAAGCCCCATCACAGCCCTGGTGCTGCCAGCTGCCCTGTCCCCACAACCAGCAGCCTCGGCTCCAGCACAAGCTGATGGCTCCCCAGCCCTCCCACACCCCACCAGCGTTTGCGTTTTTCAGTCACATGAGTTTCCAATGTCTCAGCTCAGATTTAAGGCTTTGCAGCTGCAGTAGTTTCCAGAGGCTTCTCAACTTGCTGATGTGGTTCACTGTGCTCCTATAATGTTCTCAGTGCTGCTTTAATATTATTTACAGTGACTTGGGTTAGGTCTTCCAGCAATGGTGAACCAAGCCCAGACAGGAATTGAATTTGCTTTCCACCAACAAGTCAAAACAACCTTTTCTTCTCTCAAAATACTGAATTCTGTAATTTAAACTGCCCAACTTTTCCCTGGAATTTGTTACTTTCTCCAAAAGTAAGAAATATTTTATGTATTTATATTAAAAAAAAAAATCTATTCAACCATTTTTCACATACTTTCACTGAGTTCATTCTTTACAATCAACTAAATTCTGGGTAAGATAAACACACATATGGTACACCAGCCTAAATCTTCCTACAAAACTACACTGAAATTGTTTCAGACTGCAGCTATACTAGAACACTACAGAGAAGCTCTGTCCTTTCTTGGCTCCTTGCAAGGGCCAATCATAAAAAGATTTGATTTCTAAGCTTCAGAAATAAAGACCAGATAAATTTACCAGTATCTGGAGTTATCTGGATTTGCAGATAGTTAGGTGTGAAGCTACATCAGGAATTAAAACAACAAACACCTGTGCCTGCCAAATAAGCCTGTCCTTCCCTTAATTATTCTGTAGTTCAGAGTAAAATTAACATTATATTACAGGTTACAGCACACAAACTCTTGAAAAAGAATATTGAAATGGAAGCTTTCACCTTCAGAACTAATGCAAAAGTTAAAGTTTACAGTAAATCTAATGCTTAATTCTGTTATCTTTTTATATGACCCACAACCAAAAATCAGATACCTTATCACTTCAGCAGCCAGATAATCTTACTTGGTTTTAGAAGAATTTTTTTCCAAGCTGAAAGTATCAAGTTTACATATAATAAGCTGTCCTTTTTGTCTTCCTTATCATTGGCCTTTATTAGGTACCACAGAGAACTGGATTTTTCCCACTGCCTCTTAAACACATCAATATTAGTGACAGAAGTTTGGCTTAGCTACCAGAAATCATATTCTTCTGTCACTGCATTTTTAAATGACACCCAGCCTCCACAATCTGCATTCACAGAATTCTAAGTACATTTAAGCTAAGAAATATTTGCATAGTTGCATTTAAATTGGTTATTTTGTCCCACTACTAGTGCAGCATCAAAAGACAAGGAATTTCACCCAAACAAGCCCTGAATACCATAATAACAATCTTTGTCCTCTTTGCTCTGCACTACAATAACTCTTACCTCAAGCAGGTCCACACTAAAAAGCTTTTCCCAAGCAACTAGAGAAGAAACCTTACAAGAAACTCTGGACTGCCTGCAGTGCACTTTGTAGATCATTTTGCTTCAGCACAAATGAAAAACATAGAATAACTTTGGGAAAGTAATTGAAAGTCAAAAAATCTGAATCTGGTTGAACACGCAGTGGTACGAATCAAGTACTTTCACAACAGCCAGTTTTGATAAAACAGAGTAACAAAACCTGAAAATTAATTTGGAACATTTGTTCTGTACCTTAGAAGACCATAGGTGCTCACTCAAGCAGGTCTAACCCAGGCAGCAGGAAGCATCCATAGATTTCCCAGGAATTCTCTGGTTCGGGGACAGCGACAGAACCTGAGGATTTTGCACCAAATTAGGCAAAACTGCCCACCAGGAGAAACTGCCCTTGGTGAGCAGACCCAGAGGGAAATGGCAAAGATTTAAACAAAGTTCTCTACGTGGTTTGCCAGGTGATCCTCATCAGCAAATTAAACTGATAATAGGGACAAGGCAGGGAGCAATCTGCTGATGGGCACTCCCTAATTAGGCACAGGAGGAGAGCCTGGCTAATTAAGCACAGTGCTGACACCTGGGTACCACAGGTGGGCAGTCTGAAGGTAAATGATCTTTATTGATGCCCAAACAGGATGGAAGATAAATATTTGTTGTCATGGGGGAAGTACACACACATTCTTTGCAGATCAAAAGTACTTTAAATCACTTGTTAGCCTGTCATTTGACAAATTAATTAATTTATCAAGACATAGTCCAGTCCCCTAAACCTTAAGTCATATTTTTTTTCTGCCAAAAATCACAGATCAAAGGTTTAACTAAAGATTTAACAATGAGACAACTCTTATAGCGAGACCACTGAATTTTCAGCCAAGGGTATTTTTTTATCATTTGATTGTGCATGAATTTGAACTATAATTTATGGGCATCAGATCCTTTTTAAGTGTTTAAATAGTAGCCTGGGCTCTACAATGAGAATTATTCTGAATACAGTGATCAAGTTTAGCATATTTGGTGTGGCAATCTTAGACATTGTTTTGAGCTTAATCTGCAATACTTATTCACAGTTTAGCATGAGAGAACAATGTTCTTTCTCCAACATTTAGAATATTCTGAAGCAAGTTAACCAGGGCATCCTTCTAAATTACCAGGTAGAATTTACTTAAAATTTTGAAGAGCTAATAAAGCCAAAAGAAATAATAGAATTTAAGAATGGTTTGGATTGGAGGGGATCCTAAACATCAAACAGTTCTAATCCCTTGCCATGGGAAGGGACATCTTCCACTCTCCCAAGTTGCTCAAAACCTCATCCAACCTGGCCTTGAAAATTTCCAGGGATGGGGCAGCCAGTGCCAAGGCCTCACCTCTATCACAGTGAAGAATTTGTTCCTTATACCCAATCTAAACCTATCCCCTTTAGTGTGAAGTCATCCCTCCTTATCTTATCACTCCATGCCCTTGTAAAAAGTCCCTCTCCAGATTACAATTACACAATAAATAAAAAAAAATCAACTTATATTTACACTAAGTTTTTCAATAAAATACTAGAACTTTTAATTGTTAAGAAAACAAGGTGTTATTTACAATGTGGTATAATTAATGAAAACATTTTTAGCAGCTCTTTTTGCACAATTTCCTTAATTTTGTCAACAGAAAAGAAGAAAAAAAAAAAAAAACCACCACATTTTCATTAGAAGAAACTATTTCCTTTTTTTCCAATCTACATGAAAGCAAACCCATTCCCTTGTTGCCACAGTTACCAGACGACTAAACTGTCCTTACAAACTTATTCCACAAAAATAGTTATTCTTTCCCCCTTGAAATGCTTCTTTGACGTGTGTTCAAAGGTGGGTGAGCAGGTGGTGAGACTGTTAGATGCTCTTCCCTGCTCCTTCTTTTTCCAGAGCTTTGAACCACAGACACATTTATAAAACAGCAAATGTTGTCCTGCATGGGCAGAAAGAAATGCTCCAGCTAGCAGAGGAAACCCTTATCCTTCAAAGAATTATTTCCTAAACTAGCACATGAAAATCACGTCACAGATTCAAGAATCACACCCAAACACATGAAAAAGAGCTGGGCAGCCAAAGCAAAGGAGCCCAGCTGCCATTAAAGATTTACAGAGTTTAATAAAAGGGCCAACACTGCCTGTGGAGATGCCCACTTAGACAATCTCTGGCCTGCTGAGACTCAGACAGAGCCTGTTGCTCCTCTCAAAAAATATTGAGCATATTAATTCCATCCTTGGTGCCTCCCCTGAAGCTGCCAGCCAGAGTGGGACTGCTTCTCTTTTTGTAGAAAATGTTGGAATTTCTAATGAAAAAAAATTCCCACGTGATTTCTGTTATTCTTTTCCCAGAGTTCCCACTCTGTGGCAGGGAGAACAGGAGCCATGCAGCCCGAAATTTGAAGGTGTTTCTCCAGGACACATTCACCTGCTCTGATGTGCTGCCTAAGGACCAGGTAGCCATAAACCCCACAGATTTTCATATTTAAAAACCAGTGAAACAGACGGAATCCAAGGCAAAACATGAAATTCAGTGAGTCTAATTTTCATCTGGTTGAACCAGGGAAGTCTTCACTGAGTTCACAGACCGCAATTTACACCAAGAAGAGTAAATGTACTTTAGCACTTTTTAGTAATTTTGTTAGCTTTTTTCCTTACTGCTTGCTGACTGTTAATCCCATTTCATGAGAAGTTAAAATTTAATCACCCACAGGCAGGGAAGATGATAGTGATACACAAAAACTTTATGATTTTTGATACCAATCTAGGTGTGACTAAATTTGATGTACAAAACTCACATGCAATCAGTGAGTAATCTCAGAACCTCAGAAGGTTTGGTTTATCCTGTTTTTAATTATGAAATTCTACGTGAGATAAGGACAGTGGTAATTGTTAGCATTAACTTGTTAGAAAAATGCACAGTTGTTGGGCTAATTACTATAATTTTAAAATAATAATGAATGTTTAAAATTTTTGCACAGAATTTAATGCTACATTTTTCAAACAAGATGTCTGATACATCTGGAAAACAAAATTCTAATTAGATCAAATTGTATTTTATTTTATTTCATTACCTACTTGTGCAGCTTTCCTTTTAGATGAAAATTTGTTCACCTAAAGGAGGACAGAATTTTCTCCACAATTTATCTTTTATAGTCTATAAACCATCCTGCATGCAATAATTCCAGCTGCTTTTTTTTTTTTTTTTTTTTTTATCAGAAGGGAAATGCAGATTCTTTTCAGTAAAGTGCAAGAAATATGTCAGGTTTGTCTTCTGGATATTTCCAGTAGAGAACAGTTCATTTAATCTATGAGCAGAAGTCACTGGAGAACCTGGGGAAAAGAAATCTCTGCAAGGTCATGTCTAAAAACTTACAGTGCACTGTTGTCAGTGATAGCTGAGAGTTCTTTGGTGGGAGGAGGTGAAGTTGCTTTCTTTAGCTCAACAGCATTCCCAGGAAATCCATATTCTGTTCTGGTTTTGTGCTGAGGCTTTATGTTTCTGAAAGTTGAAAAACTCAGGTGCTTTCAGATATTATCTATGTACTGAATACAGATATACTCATTTAATAGGCAAGTGTTTCTTTTCAGTATTTTGTAAATGTTTTATTTGAATTTGGTTTATTTTTAGAAATACGTTAATCACCAAACTGAACGATGAGAGGATGCTAAATGTGGGATTTTTTTACAAATTTGTTTAAATAAAATATTCCCACAGTTTCAAAACTCTTCCTCATATTTTATGAGCAAAGGAACACACTGAAGAGAAACCTTTCCCATTTGGGCAAATGAGTATTTTCCAATTACAAAGTCATGTTACAAATGCTTTATCTGATTTTCAGCAGCACCAAATGCCATAGATTTTCATGGAACATTCAGTTAAAAGCAGGTCAAATTAGGTTACCAGCTTTCAGTGATATTTCTGAAAGGGTTTTTCTATTGCCATACAAAACCATTCAAGTTTTGCAGTATTTTATCCTGAAATCTTGGCCACATCACCTGTCATAAAATCACACTGTGACAGAAAAGGCAGAGCTCCTTTTGGAACACCAGACAGATGTAAGTGTGACCAGCAGGCTCAGTCAGTGCCTCCAGACCTGCAGGTTGTCAAAGACAGATCTGGGTGTTTCCTTCCCCACAGAGCAAACAAGACACTCACCTCAAAATGATGTTATAGTCCAAAGCAGCTGAGTTTGTATTTGGGCACCCCTGGAAGCCCTTATCCTTGGTGGGATTTTAAAAAGCACAACAGTACTTTAAATGTATCCCACTGATTTTCAATTGAGTGTAAATCACATCTGTGATTTTTGGAGCTCTGGACAAATAATTGTTTAGACAACACTCTCTCGGTGCTATTAAAAAGCCAGATTAAAAAACCCCAGAGAGTTAATGCATCATCGGAAACCAGAATTGTAGAATTTCACACTTTTTTAGCAATAAACATTTACACTCAAGTGACTCTAGGAAAATTTCATTCTCCTAATTTCTTCTTGATTTGAAATGACAGAAGAAATCTCAAAATACAGTAAGAATATGTTATCTGATCTACTCTTTTTATGCTTTTAAGGAATAAAATAAATGTTAGTAGAAAGCTGATACAAAGAAACCAACCATACAGAGTGATTGGTGGCAGATGTGAGCACACCCTCTCACAGTGCTACCACCAAAGGGACTCTGCACTTCTGCCAGTAAATTCTGCCACAAATCTTGACCACCAGCACAAGGAACTGCAGGAGTGACCCTTTGGGATTGCCTTCAGGATCAGGCTTCATCCCCTTTCCAACCCCACTGCCAACCCAGTGGGAACACTGCATGGCCCCAGCAGATAACCAGAGGTGAGTAAAACCACTGGGGTTTTTCACATTTTTCAGAGAATTGTTTTAAGTCACTCTGCAAGGAGGCTGAACCAAAAATGGCACAAGGGAAGGAGGGGCTGCCCTCCTTGCCCATGGCTCTGTCAGGCAGTGAAATAACTCCTGTTCTTTCAGGAACTGTCTGTCCTCTCTCTCTTGGAAGAAACTGGGAGAGGATCCAAACCCTTTCACAGCCATTTGGGGCTAGGCCATGTCCCTTAGCTCGTCGAGCTATGAGGCAAGGTTTGGGGTGACTGCACCCATTCCGAGCCCAGACAAGTCTTCCCCGTGGATCAAAGCAGGACAGGGATATGTGGTGATCATGGCCTGGGAGTTTGAAGGCAAAATTGTTTGCAAAATTGAAATAAATGTCTCAGTCCTACCACAGTGTCTAGAGAACTGGAGACAGACAGTGCTGGCCCATTAAGCAGCAGTTATCTGCACTTCCACTCTGCAGAGCCTCTCCCAAGCAGTGTCTTTCATCTCCTCCTGTTTCTGAGATTACTGTGTGTGCTGACAGGAGTGTTTTGGAGTGATCTTAAAGTGCTTTTAACGGGTAACATGTGGAAATAAATAATTCAAGCTTTTCTCGAGTGTTTCTTTAGTGTCTCAGCTTACATATAGAGAGTGCTTTTATGGAGTGCTCACCTGTACAATGGGTTGTGCTCTCTGCTAAGTGTTTTGCCCAAATGACTTCCGAATGCTCTTCTAACACAAAGATAGTAGACTTTTATATCCCTACTGTGATCACACCCCTGCTAGGCAAGGGATCTAAGCTACAAGACACAATTACTGCCATGGTTTCTAGCAAAAGTACACATGCTTTACCATTTAACATGCAATATTGTCTGAGTTTTCAATAAATTGTGTCTAACAGGAAGAGTATACGGGCACAAAAAACAGAGAAGTTTTGAAACAGCTAGGCAAGATTTAATAATACTAAAAGAGATAGTAACATAATAAACATTAAAGACCTGAAATTACAGCTGCAAGCATATCCCACAGCAGCAACAGGTAATGCCAAAGTGTGTTAAATTAGTCATACCCACTGAGAATTATTTATAATAGAATTATGTATGATATGATATTGAGTGGCTATGGTACTTTCTGATTACCCCTCTCTGCTAACACACAATCCATATCAAAAGAAATACACATTTTCTCCTGAAAATGTTGGATATTCTGCTGCCAAGTTTTCTTTCAAAATACTCATTTTTTAACACTTGCATATATCAGGATCAGGCAGTAAGAGCAAGATAACACATTCTGTGATGTTTTTCTGACATTTTCTGTAAAAAATACTCATGACTAGAGATTTCAGTAGCTACTGATATGGTTTATAATCCCTTAAAGTTTCACAGGATAGCAGTCCTAAAAAATGTGTTTAAAACCCCTTTTTTCTTTCTTCCTCTCTTTTTCTTTATAGCACAGCCAGGAACTCAGCCTTTAGGAGAGATGCCTGGCTGGTGGCATCAGAATCAAAGCTTTCACAGTGTATTAAGGTGTCTTGGAGGGCACAGACTACTGTACAACTGAGATAAAATTAAACCTCTTGGTCCAGGGATGTTCAACTGTTTCACTGTAGATGGCATACAGTACAGATATTATTTTTGTCTCTGGGTTAACAGCCTCTTTGTGCAACTCTGTGTCTCACCAGCACATCCACTCCCACCCCACACGAGGCGAGGGTGGATGTTGGGGGGTGAGGCCTGTGGGCTAAAGCAGATTAAAATTTCAGCTGTGAGGTGAGAGGCACAGGGCAGGTCTGGGCATCACTGCTGGTGCACACCAAACTGAGCATTTACACTCCCCCTGTGCTGCAGCCTGACCCAACTCACCAGACATTACACAAAAGTAATTAAACACGTTTCAAAACAGGAGAGGGGACTGGGTGACCCTCCAAGCATCATATTTATGACATTGTAGAATAATGTGAATATATGGCTTTGAAAAAGTGAAGACAGATAAAATAATGAAGACTGTAGAAAATTTAAGTTGGGTGGTTTTACTCATCCGTTCTAAGGATATAAAAATAGCTGGCACAGATCAAAAAGGCAGCAAATCATCCTCCCAGCACCAACAGTGCTGATTTGTCCCAGCAAGGAACAGAAATGGCTGTGTGGAAAAGACCTCACAACACAGGGAGACTGGCCAGCCTGCTGGGAAGATCTGACAGCTTTCCTCTAAAGATTTCATCTGATTTTAATTGACCATACTGAAGTTTTCTTCCTCTCTGCCTTGTGAGCAGTGGTTGTTTATAAACTGCACTTTCTCTTTTCTCAGTTCAGTGCTGGTCTTGACAATCCAAGACACATTCAGCCTTCCTAAATTTCACTGATAGATGTACCAAGTGTAACCTGGTGATAACATTAGTGGTTAGAGTCTATTAAACATTCTGAAAATAACTTTGTATTGAGTTAATGAGCTTCCAGTTTCACCTGGGTTTACAATTCACATATTCAAAAATCCTATTTGACTACATGTTAGAGTGTAGAGATTTATGTTTCCTTCTGCAGTAGATTCTGGCATAGCATCAGAGCAAAGTAACATTAAAAATAGGAAACTAGATTGTTCTGTATTGTTCATCCATTTCAGGATGAAAGCTTATTTGCACATGGTAAGGTAGCTTGCACTTTTTGCTTTCACCAGAAGCAGCTGAAACCAGTAGCTAACTTATAGGCAGGATGATTTATAATCCATTGTAGTCCCAGCCTGTCAGCTGACCGCTGTAGAAATAGTTTATCCACACCTGAGGTTTGGCACCTCTTCTCCCACTTTGTCTCACCTCAAAATGCTCAGAGACCACATTTTTCATGCTCTCCTGCTTTTGTTGCTGCTGACAGGAACAAAAGCTGCAGTGCCAGCCAGTTTTCATACATTTAGGTTTCAGAAGACATTGTGCTAATTCCTATAAGGTACTTACAAATGCAGAGAGAAAAAATCTCGTATGTTGGTAATCCTGGTTAGTTATCCTGAAACAAGACTCTGGTGGCACACAACTATTTAAGGATTGCCCACATGCTTTATTGTCTGTTTTACTTGTCTTTGGGAGCACTCAGAAGGTGAGGAAATGTCTTCACTGGGGCAAACAGAGCCCAGAGAGACAGACCTGTTTGAGGAGAACTTGGGGCTCAGCAGGGGTGTAGCCCTCGGTGCAGGGAATGGTCCTCATGTCTCTGGGTGACAACAGAATGTTTCTCCCTACAAGCTCTCAAAGGATGGTAAAAGTTCTGAGAAAACCCTCTTTTCCTAATAAACCCCCTCTGCAGCTGTAGGCAGTCCCTCACTCCAAGCATAGTTTTGATTTCTCACTGCAGATGCCCAGATTTCTCTCCTGAAGCAATACCCCCAAACGAAAGCACTAAAAATACCCTCAGTAATTTGTACATCCACTTCTTGACATTTTTCAGTAATTCCGTCCATCACTGCTTCTCCATTTTGCCTGGCAAGAGCAGTAGGGACCTGACTACAAAATCATTGTTGATCACAGCCAAAAAAAGACTATATGGGCACTTTTAGTTACATTGTTCTAAAATTACTTCTATGCTATAATATGTTCTTTGCATTTCAAAGCAAATCCATATTTTAAAATTAAAGACATGCTTTAAGGCTTTCACCAAGGGCATTTCTCTAAGCCATTTACAGGCAGTCATAGCATTGACTGCAGATAAACGTTTTTAACCAAGAAGATGAGTTACATTACTCACTTTGTTCAGTGCTGCTCTTTATCTGGCTCCCATTTTTGTGTTGGATCAAACCCTGAATGCCACGACACAAAAGGAAGATAATCAAATTGTTGCTTTGCATTACTTGGCCTACATGGTAAAGCCATTCAAATGCATTTAGGAAAATCTTTTTGTTTAGATGTATTACAAATCTGCAAATAAATTAGTGCTTACTAACAAGCTTCATAAATCACTTCCTCTCCATATGCTTTTTTTTTTTTTTTTTTCCTGTTTAAGATGTAGATAATGTCTATTTTGGAGGGCCCTTGCGGACAAAAGCACTTACTGATTTGGATTCAAAAAAAAAAACCAAAACAGTAATCTGAAAATTTAATACCCTGAGGTTCCTTTCAGACATGAAATAATGAGGATGAGGGAATGCCTCCAAATCCTCACATTTTCATGTGGTTTACCAGAAAGCCATAAACTGTCTTGGTCAAAACTGGTCCCAAACTCACTTCTAGAAAGTTCAGAGTGAACTAAATTTCAGGCTCTGTTATGAAACCCTGTTTTTAAAAAAGTACAAATGAGACTCCACAGAGCCTTAAGTTCATTTTATATCAGACTGAATTAAGGCATCTCAGTAATTAAAGACATGAAAGTTGTAATCACTGATGACAACCATCCGCAGAGCAGCATGGGGGTGGCTCTGGTGACAGCCACCTCTCTTCCCCCAGCAGATCAGCCTGGGACAAAAACATGGAGTTTGGTGACCTGGATGCTAATTTCCCCACAAATCCCTCACGAAAAGTGAATGCATTATTTGCATATATGCAAACACTGGAGGGATTTTTGTGCCCGCCCCTTCTGTCTGCCTCTGGCTCAGCCCATCTATGCCACCTCAGGCAAAAGCAGACATTCCAGAGCACAGTTTTCCAGTATCTGTTGATGCTTTAAAAACAGGCATCTCTCTAATTAGTAGCTTATTAAGGATTATGCATATTTTATTTTTAATAATCTTAAAAAATGTGCCTTCAGTTTAGCTTCCCTGGACAGCTATGCAGTAGTGACACAGGACTGCCCAAAACATGTCCACTACAGCCATAGCTGCCTGCACATAAATCCTGTTGCCTTTGGAAATTTTTGCTACTTCTGAAATACTCTAGAATATTTCAACCACCTGCATTTAACTGTGCCTGATACAGTACTTGGCCGTGGAGGAGGCTCCACCTTTTTCAAAACTGGAAATGTGAATTGTCTGACCACAGAGGAGTGAACTGTGGATCCATGCACAGGTTGTTCAATTTGTAAAATTTTCTTAGACTTTATTTATCTCTCAAATTAATTTGCTGCACACCAAGAATTAGACCAAGACTGTAATTGGCATCCAAGAGAAGCTGCACTGGGTGGGTTGCAGCTTGATGTGCTGAGTTGTCTGAAGTTGGTACAACTGGAGCACCAGCAACTCCTGATGTAAACCTTAAGTAGCCAGCTGAGGGGAAAACAATAAACCAATTTCATCCAATCCTGAGGTTAATTCCTCATTGGAAGCTGGAAATTATGTCACTTTTAGAAGATGGATTCTAAGCGTTGTTTCTTGCTTTTTAAGTCTCCTGTGTCTGATGAAAACTAACCAAAAATACCTTCAGGGCTGCCATGGGATTGATTCTAAAGAAAACATCATTTTCATATCCAAGAGATATCCTCAGAAGGCATCCCATGAAGCGGCTGTGTTTGCAAAGACTCTAAGGCAGTAACAAGGGTTTTAGAAGTCAGACTCTGACAGTCTCAGGCAGAAGAAGGAAAATGTCATTCTATTCAGTTTACGAAGCACTGCAATTTTTATAGCATTTAAAATTTGTTTTATACCTTTAATGTCAAAACCAGCACCCTCACACACTGTACACTAGGTGTTTTATCACCATTTTTGGTCAAATAAACTTTAATTAGGTTGAATTTTTTAAAAAGGTACTTGACATTTTCCAATCTCCAAAGGAGTTTTTGCCTGCAACCCCTCTGCTCCTCTTTTGGAAAGGCCCACAAACCTTCTGCTGCTCACCAGTTTAATCCTAAAAACTATAATAAACTAGGGGATGGAAATAACATTTATTTCTTTACTCATAAATTGTCCTAACATTTAAGACACTGATTTAAGTTGGGGGGGGGGAGGGGGCAGGCTGTGAAGCTTTACTCACAGAATCAGTGTTAATATTTCTTTTAGAACAAAAAGCTTAATTTTCACAGAATAAAATGCTGAGTAATGTGACCTCCAAAAATTTTTCTTATCTGTTGACCTCGAAAAAGGATAAAATAATGTAAATGTAAGTATGAAGAGAAAATCACATGGGAAAAACACAGTTTCTTTTGAGCATAGATTCTTATCTGTTCTAATAAGAATTTAAGGTATAAGTGGTTTGTAAACTTTATATTTTTGTTATTTATCAGTGAGAAACATATGTGGGATCACTGATGAAATAAATGCTTGTCAGTCTATCCTGAGCTTGTACGTCCTTACAGACTAGAAGACAACATCAAATCTTTCAGCTAAATCATATAAGTCTTTGAGATTCAACTAAAATTCTGTTGCATTAAACTTCCATTTACAAGGTTCTATATCCTTTACCAAAATATTCTACATTTGTTAGTTGGGTTTTTTTACCAAGAATTGGTTAAATCATTCTTAAATGTCATCTGGAACTGTTCTGAAATAGTAAGATTTTTAAAGTCTTCACTTGGTTACCATAATCAGCCATTACTGATCATCAATTTTACTCCACAATCTGAGTCTTTATCTCGTTATTAGCATGGGAAATTTACCTCAGTTCAACTCAAAAACCATGTGCAGAAGGATATGGCTGTGCAACGTGTGAGGACTTCTACTTAAAGTTACTTTTCTACTTTAGGGAAAAAAAAACCATTGAACTTCCACTTCCAAAAGTAAGATTAAGTGGAAAACATACAAGTGCTCTAAACATATTTTTCATTTAAGTCAATCTAAAACTTTTACATACTCCATTTAAATATGTTTAAATCTAGACAAGTTGAGAAATGCTGCTTATTTTTTGGACCTTCAGGGCCCTCAGATGAGCCAAAACAGCATTTTTTTCACTCAAATGTTCCTTGGAACAACACACATGGTAGAACCCAGAGGACTATTATTTGCTCATATACAGTGTAAAACCTTGCATATTGGTTTTAATTTTTTATGGTTTTTTGGTACATGCCCTGTCAGGAGAAGGCAGCCAGACCACACGCTGACTCTCTGGCTGCTTCAAGCATTAGCTATGCTGTTTCATACCACAGGAAACAACCCTGCTTCTGAAAAGGTTTCCATCCACAGACAAGATGGCCTTGTCAGAAAATGCTACAGCTCCTGCTAGAAAATGTAGAGAAGCATATCAATTAAGTATTTTTATATTGTTAGTTTATGAGGCATCTTATACTGTAACATCTGGATAAAAAAGGGAGGGAGGAGAGGAAGGAAGGAGAGGCGGGGAGGGAAGGGAAGGTGCGGGAAGGGAAGGTGCGGGAAGGGAAGGGAAGGTGCGGGAAGGTGCGGGAAGGTGCGGGAAG
>JAWWMU010000243.1:7378955-7410903 GCA_035048155.1 Cinnycerthia olivascens | reverse complement strand
GCCTGCCTCCACTGAAAATCCTGCACCCCAAGCAGCTCTCAGGGGAAAGGCCAGCAGCTATCATGCACTGCTGCTCATGGCCAGCGAGCTCACACACAGCCCAAGGTATCCCAGGAAAAGCTGTTCCAGGAGGATGCACTTTGGCCATGTACACACACACGTGTGTTCATATGTGCGCAATCCCACGTGCCCTGCAGCCTTCAATCTGGCTGCAGCTGTTGAAGGGAATGGGAATGAAAATTCCCTCAAGCGAAGCACAGCTCCAGGCAGACCCAATGGATCAGTGGGATGCCAGGTTCCAGCCTGGCTGCAGTGCCAGGAGCTGCTCTGCTGGGTTAACCCACAGTGTTTGGTTACTGCAGCAAAGGGTTTCTCCAAGGGGACACCTCTCCCACTGGGAGAGCACCGTGTTATCCCTGCCAGGTGTTGGCATATTAACTGTATGAATGTCCACTCCTTTCAGCAATCCAAAATTCCCTCACAGCTTGCTGTCTTGAGGTTTTGCAGGATGATTTCTAACCAGCTCAGCATGGCTCAGTAATTGAGATTTTGAGCAAAACCAAGAAGAATCCACTCCATTGCTGAAAGACATGTTCAAAACTTATAAAATTCAGTCCAATATATGGAACTGATGAAGAAGCAAATACAGATGTTCCTCATTTATACTAGCTAATATCCACTGAATTATAAGGGTACATTAGTTATGATCACTTCCTGGGTTTTTTCACTACATTTATTTTAATGGGAAATATTTAGATTAAGTATTTGCAACTCTTTTTAGAAAAAAAAAATGTGTTTTTTTTAGAAACAAAAGTTCTGGTGCACAAAGGAACCAGTGGTGCACACTGATTCCTTCACTTAATTTTCTTTCATCTTTAAAAAGGTGAAAGTGAATGGTACTGAATTACAGTCAGAAGATGAAAAAAAATCTTCCCTACTACAATAATAATGAATTACTTTTACTAGATTTTGCCTGCAAATAGGAGATGTCATGAAAATAGATCCAGTAATGTCTACATATCATGCAGGGAGTATGTTGTGAGAAGAGATGGAAAAAACAGCCTGCATACTACTGCCTTGTTACCAGGGAAGAGAAGGAAGCAGGTTTTGAGACATAAAACTGCAAGCAGAGGCAAGAGAAAATGGTCTGTGCCTGGATGAACTGAATGTGTCACCCACAAAACCTGCACAGACAGGAGGTGGCTTTATGAGCAGGGCTCCTCTTAGCAGGTCTCAGTGGGCTGCTGAATTAATTCTGATGAACCACAGGCAGTGCCACAAGCAAAAAGTATCTTCCTCAGGATCCCTCCAGCCTGTTCTATGTGTGCCTGTTAGCAGACTCAAACAGAGAAGAAGAAGAAGAAAAGAGCAACCTTGAGTTCTTTTCATATCAAGGGAGGCTTCAGAGGAACAGCCAATACTATCCAAGAAAATAAAACAAAATTAAACAAAAAATCAACATACATGGCCACCAAGCTCTATTAATTTTCTTTAGCACACTATGTTTTGACACATCCTTTACAGGTGAGGAACTTTAAGAAAAAAGAACAAATCTTTTTCCTTTGGTCTCACATGAATGCCATAGTAGACCCCTGGAGCAATCTGCCCCATCTCACTGCATTCATTTAGCCTTCTATTTGCACAAGCTATTGCAGTATGAAAAGAAGAAGGTGAACCTGACCTATCTGAGAAGCAGATTTAATTTCATGCATAACTATTACTCACACTGCTAACAGGATTCAGTATTTCTACCATGCAGGAGCTCCAGGATGAGTAATGCTATTGCACGTGTGAGGATCTACAGGAGCAGAGCCACCCATCTCCCTGCCTATGGGCACTGCACCACATTCAGGAGCTGCCACGAGGTGCTGCAGACATGCCAAAAGTAGTGTCAAGTAATGTCAAATTTCTGTACAGGTTTGTCCTTCTTTACGCCTTTAAACCTTGCTTGTCACGGGAAGCGCTGAACATCACACAGAGCACTCACTCTGCGAGAACATCACAGGGCTGATGTCCCCCAGGGACCTTCCTGCTCCCTGGAGACAGCCCTGAGCAGTGGGTTTCTGGGTTGACACCATGGCCAAAAGCCAGTCCAGAGGGAATTTATAGAAGCTTCAATATTATATTCAATATAATATACAATTATAATATAATATACAATACAATATGTTCAATATACAAACTTGAATGAAAAGTCAAGCAAGACTGAAAATATTTTGGCTCAGCAGAATCATCTCCCTTATTTTCAGAATATATAATAAGCCACCCACAAGCAAGCCTTCTTTTTTTAAAGGTTAAGCCCCAGGTAGTAACCAAATTTTTGAAACAGCTTAAGAATTCCCACACTGATAGTCAGCCCACCATTCCAAGTATTTATATGCCAAACGAGTAGCCCAAAAACTTGTCAAGGCTGTGCCAATTTTACTATGGCAGAAGTAAATGTGAAAGAATTCTTTGTCCTCTCAACATGAAGAAGTTTCCCCATGGCTCCTTCTGCTTCTGGGATATTTGCACTATGTATCTCATGAAAGCAAATTTCACTGTGAGCCATTGTTTTGGGATGAGAAATTTTGCCCTAAATTGTCTGTGTGTAGAGGTATCATCCTGAAATCAGCTGCCAGTAAAGCCAGAATGAAAAACAAAAAAAGGAAATTTTACATTATTTAGAGTTTGAAGTTTAAATTAATAGTTTCTAGCTAGGGAGACTGAAGTGGGGAAGTAGGGGATTTTATGTTAGGTCTTAGAGGCTGCAGGAAAGATACTTTCCAGATTAAACAAACCACAAAAATTCAATGACAAGAGAACGAGAAATAAAAAATAAAAAAAAATTGGCTACATAGACCATTTTCCTTCATCTATCTGGGTTAACACAAGCCTAAGCAAAATTTCAGAGATGTATTATCACTAAGAGAAAAAAAATGAGAAGAATAAAACTTAAATCATAATTATTTCCATTATGCTTCAATGGTACTGAATAACAGACAAAAACTCTCCTTTCCTTTACTCTGTGTAAATTTCATAGCACATAGCATAATAATTTTTTTCACAAATGAAAGATAATCTACTATCAAATGAGTACTTTCCCTGGAACGCTGCAGAATAGTTTGCTCAGGCAGCAAGGAGCAATTGCAATCAGAAATGCAAAGATGATTTCTCAACCTCTGAAGACAACCCTCAGTCTCTTTTCCCTACAAAACATGTTTTCTTGTCTCCCCATTTAAAAAATATTTTTACAAGACTTTCAGGGCACTGAAGAAAGCCCTAACTCATTGCCACATGTATAGAAACACAGAAGAGTGATTAATATTCTGGTGTATCCTTTTCTCACAGAATTTATCCGTTTGGCTTAGTGTACATGTGTTATGACCACCTCTGAGGCAGGGTAACGTTTTAAGGCCCACAGGCCTGGACCATCAGGGAAGCAATAGCAGGTCCAAGCAAAGGTCCTGCATAACCTCCTCTTTATTGAGGCAAAACTCATAATTTTAATCAATCAGGGTGAAAGTTAGGATAACCAACAACCATATCAGAAGGACTGCAGCTCAGATTTCCAAGGTGGCTGTTAGGAGGTCACTGCTTTGTTTCCCCACCTCTGGGACAGGAGGGAGCACCCTGAGAACAGCAGAGCTTCAGGCAAGCTGCAAGAGTTGTTCAAGTAGTGCTGATGATTGAAAGTCAACCTACCTGCTGAAATAAGGGTTCTGCATCATTTCAAATTGTTGCTCCAGGAAATGCAAGATGGTACAAGGGAAATGCTGGTGAGGAAGAAAACTTAAACAACTTAAGTGAAAATGGGAGAAGCCAAACTGCAGGAGTTTGAAAGGAGAACTTGTTCAAAGCACGAGTAACAAATGAGAATCTCAACCTCACATTTTAGGTAAAATCCCTACCAACAGGCTACGAAGACAACAGTGAGGTTGCAGTTCAGGACCAGACTTGACCATTCCCTGTACTACTATTGCTCACATCCATAAATTCTACTGTTAACATGTTCCTGGAAAAGAATTCTTTTCCTCCATGTGTAAACTTTCCCAGTCTCTTCAGATCTGCGATGCCTTTTCAACAAGAAAACATCTGAAATCCCCCTTATCTCTGTTTTTCTCTTCAGTCAGAAGGGTGTCAGTCACAAGCCCACGCTGCTCAGCCACCAAGATTGCTGCTGCGCTTCAGCTGACAAGCTGTGAAAGTTTTGGCTGCCCAAAAATCATTGGGAACATCTTTACTTCCTTTTGTTAGAATGATGTTTGCCTCCTACTGACATGTACCAATGTACCTTTACACATACATCAGGGGTTTTTAGTGACATCAAGGACCACATCCAACCAGTTCAAAAATACCACCTTGTTAATGAGACACAACATTGCTGCCAGCTGTTCATTCCAATATCATGTAAACATGCAGAGAAATCATTTCCTTGTGCCTTAACATCCTTTCTATATTCTGCTTATAAAAAAAGTAGAATAATAAGTGGGAAAAAACTGTGTGGATCCCACTTCTGTACTTTGCAACAAACCAAGAACTGTTTAAACATAAATTCCAGTCAATGTCACAAGGCTTAAACTAACGAAGGAAGATGTGAGATCGGAAGCTTTTCTTCTTTCTTTTGGGCTGCAAACCTTTTAGTAAATCCCAGAGAGATGTTGTGGGACTCACAATGTTGAGAAGAATTTGTCAGGAGCAACCAAGTCTCATATGCAGTTACATATTCTCCAGCAATTGTGCAATCTTCTAATAACTAAATCCAGAAATTATATTATCCTGCTCTCAGAAAATACCACAATTTATGCCTACTGGGATGCTGAAGGCCTCGAGTGTGGGCTGACAGCTACAGTACCTGCAGGCAAACACTGTTCATTGCATTTACTCACAACTTCTGAGGCAAATGTAACACAGCCATCCAGCATACACAATAAAAGGACACCAGCTCCAAACACATAATCCAGCCATTATTTTGATTGCAGTATGCTTTCCAAATTGATTTGAAAATAAGTTTTTATTAAAGTGCTTGATTTGTCAGAAGCGTTTCCAGGAGGTATAAGAAAAACAGCAAAGAGATTGGAGCTTGCTTAACCAAGTTTATAAACCTGCTGTTTCAGCCTCAAAGATGAATTACACTGCAGGAGCACGTTCACTAAACATCTGTGCTCTCCTTCTTGCCCTCCTACCTATGTTCAAAGAATAGAATAGAAAAACATAAATCAAAGTCTCAGAACATATTTCTTCCCCAATTCCAAAGCTGCCATATCTCTACACCAGAATCATAATCCCCTGCAACACAAATAAAAAGCACAGCCCAGCAATCACCACTTCAAAATAATTACAGGCCACACAGTAATTTACACTTATCTAAAGCCTTTCACCCCAAGAATCCCAAAGCAATTTATACACAATATAGATGTGGCTGATATGAAAACAATAATGCCAAGGAGCTACTTGGGAATTGAGGCCTTGTCTAAATCATGTGGATTTTAGCAGTCCAAAACTTACCCATTATCCTGACAGCAGTTTGAACCAAACTTATTAAAACCTTCCATCTCAAAGGAAGGACTATTCTAGGACTGACAGGGATGGTCTGAACCTTCCTTTAATTTTAGTCAATGATATTGAGAAATCAAGAAATTAAAAGACTTGAAACAACGCTGCCCAGCAGACATATAAAGCTCCAGAAGGTGCTCATCTGAAGTACAACCAGGGCTAACTAAACCTTCTGTCAAGAAAAAACGGTCTAAATTTCTGTATTTGCTTCCTTTTCCTTTATAGAATTTAATTCTCATCTATTCCGGCTGTGGCTCAGTACTGGCCTACAGGCAGAGTTCTGCTCCTTCTCTGGTGGCTCTGAAATATCATCATTTCCCTCCTAGCTGCTCAGTAAATTAAAGCAGGCAGCCTGCAGGTGATTGCTGGGGTCCCAGCACTCTCAATAGCACGAAGCCACACGGGTACAAAGGGGTCTTTAAGCAGAGCTGTGAAATAGCTGCTGGTTCCCTAATCCTCCAACCACACCCCTGGGGCTCTGGGTGAGAGGAAGCTCAGGAATCTGAAGGGACATTACTTCTAACAATTAACTGGTTATCCGTTTACATTTTCAATGCTGGTTTCATATAGAAAGAGCTTACTGGCTCCTTCTATATTATTAAACATGGACTTTATTATGACTCCCCTCAGTCTTCGAAATGCAGGCACACAAATGTTGAAAGCATTCACTATACCCTTTGTAGGATCCCCAAAAGGCAAATTTGGGGAATATAATAATCTCTTTTGCAAGGTGAGTTATAGACACCAGCAACAGCTGGCCCCCTGGCAATCTTCAGATCCAGAGAAATCACTGCAAAGCTCCATATTTAAAGGGATACCTAGATATTATTATTATCAAAATTTTAAAATTAGGAAATTAAATCAAAACACCTTGGTGCCAAAGAATGCTTCAGCATTAAGGGTAGGAAACTCTCTTCCCTTGCTCTGCCCTTTGCAACATATTTCTCTACCCGAACATGTATACGTAGGGCTGTCAGGGAAACACAGGATTTGTAATGTTTTGAGTGAGAACGGCACACACGGCAGGACTGCAGCACCTCATCTGCATGGCTGAGGCATCTGCAGTCAATCTGAGCACTGAAAGCATCGGCCTCACTGCACCATCAGGAGTGCTACTGCCTCGGGAAGGATGAAAAGCTAAGTGTGTTTTGGGGAGCAGAATGTTTCCTTTGTTTCAAAATAAGGTAACATGAGGAGGAAATATTATTATTTTTGGTGTCTGTGTGGTATCATGCTTCTGTTTCACCCCTGAGTGGCAGCTGCAACATCTCTCAACAGGGACACAGGACTTTGCTATGAAAATGCAGAGAGAGAAGACACTGGATGGGAAGTTTCTTGCACTTCTTCATGATCCCTGGGCTGACAGCTAATCCACCAACAACACTCAAAACTAATAACCATAATAATTCAACCAGTTTTCGTAATGTTATGCTGGAGATGGTTGATTGCATTGCCTCATACTGAATTTCTTTTCCTTATTACTTTTTAGGTGTCACAAAATGAGCATCTTTAATTAAAATGTCCTTAGAAATTGCAAATATTCAGTGTTCTCTGTTAAGTGACAGATATCACAGAAGAAAATGTGGTGAAATAACAGACCTCATAATGAGACTCTATTTGGCTAAACGCCGAAACTAAAACAGGAAAGATAGGAGTTTTATTTCTTTTTCAATCTTCATATCACTTCAATTTGTGGTTCACATCTTCAAGAGGTGAAAAACAATTTCAGTTAGTAAAAAAGCTGCCCAAAGAAGCTATGTCAATTTATACCACCTGGGAATCTCACTCTGTGCTAATCTGTTTCATTCATCCCCGTTTCTTGACATATAACTGCCAAGGGACCAGCCTGGATGTGGAAATGTATTACCCAAGTGTCACCAGTAATGCTGTCTCTTTTTCTCCCATTCTCTCCAGAGCATCTAAGCCAGAATTGACATCAAAACTGGATTTGTAAAAGAGAGTGGAGGCAAGGGCAAGGGAAAAAAAGGGCTGAAGGGGTAGAATTCTGTAGTAAATTCTGAGTAAAAGAGGCTCTGTCATTGCCTTTGCTGCAAACAGGAGTTAATTCCGTAGTTCAGTTTTATCTTCTGTGTTCATATATTTATGAAAAGGCTTTATAACTCAGAGCTTGTAACTGTAAGGGAGTGCATTAGATGACCCAGTGGTCCCACGAATCTTCATCTGTGGTTTCACTGCTCTCATGGAGCACAGCTATTGTGAGAAGCTGGTCTGGAAATAGCAAGGATTTTGATTACCCACACAATAGGTCTTCATTGACTTTGGAGTTCAATAAAGAATCATTGCAGAGACCTGATGTCAGGGAGTACATATTTGCTGCTTCCTATGTTTCTAATCACAGTACACTGGGCTGGAAAGACATCCTGGGGTATTCAGTGCAGTCCCTTGCCATTGCAGGTGACCAAATAATAAAACCCATTTTGTAACCTGATGGATTGCTTTGTTCTGTCAGAAGACATTTCAGGTCATGTAGTTTTATTTCTAGTTACAGAAACTTTCAGTCAGTGCCAGGCACGCTCTTGATGGAAATGTATTTTGCAGTCTCAGGATATTGAAGAGGCAGCGAGGGAGGGAGGGAAGGAAGGAAGGAACTCAGGATCAAAAAATAGCCAATGTCACATAATCAACAAAGAATTAGGATTTAGGAATAAATTTATTTACTGTGTATGGAAAATAGGCCATCTCAAACAAAATTCAAGTTGTGCTCCTATTAAAGTACAAACTTGGCTGTGAAAGTGGCTGTGCTGATGGAACAAAGTTCTGTATCTCATTTGATTTAGTTCCAAAAGATGCTCTAAGTGAAAAAAGCACGACACTACACAACAAAGTTCATGCTAAATGGATTTAAATTATAGAAGTGATAGTTCTTACAGCATAAATTTTAATTTAAGTGTCTGTCTTAGTGCTGTGCTGCTGTACAATGCATTTAGAAGCAGATATAAGTGATCATTAATAAAATTCACAGTAACATTAAAAACTAGTGAGGTAGTCAATAATATCAGGAACTGCTGGATTATGTAAATCAACTGGCAGAGCAACATGCATTTTAAAACTGCAAAATGTCAAGTATTAAAGTTTCTTTAAAGGTGGGAAACAGAATAGCTGGACATGCTGGCAATGAAAGGGACTTATAGAAAATCCCCAATGAAATGTGACATCCACAAGTGAGAAGGGACAGAGCAAATATTTGGCCACATGAAAAGCAGAACGCAGAATGCTCAGGAGAGATTTTTTTTCACATTTTTTTGAAGGAGTTGTTGAAAATGCTGGAGAAGGAGAGGGGAAGAAGAAGAGGCTGAAGGCAGAAGAGGACACATTGGCAGTGTGACAAGGCACAAAGGCATTTTCAGCATTGAATACCTCAGAGCTCACCTGATATCACGTGTTTATAATCAGGCTGTAACTGTGGGAGTTTTCACTCCCATCACGGCTACTATTGGAGAGAGACTTCCCCTCTAGCCTGTAAGAAATCCAATGTCTTACAGCCTCTGCACTACTTGGTAGATAGCTTGATAGTTTATTGTAAAGCACTTCCCTAAAGTAATATTCTTTCATTCCCTGTTAACTTTGTATCTAGCTTTACACAATTAATTAGGAAAGTGTTCAAAGACCTAGATTTTAAACCACTTAATTAGAAATAAAGGTTTAATGGTTATTCCTCTCAGACTATTTAATTTAATGAGAGAATTCGCAAGAAAAAGGAGGAAGAGAAATCAATTTTGTGTATAACAAATTGCAACAGAAAACAGAAAAGAGATGAACATATGTATCTGTTTACTGTTGGACTGCATAAGAGCATCCCTATCAGAGCTCAGGGGTTTACAAATTTTTGGCAATGGGGACACAACTCCTCATTTCCAAAGAACTGCCCATTCCATCAGAACCCAGGACATCACTGTTTCCATCCACCTTCTTAAAACAACATCCAGAAACACGGGAACAGAGGAGCTTTGCCTCAGATCTAAGAAAAGGCTGGAAAAGAGAAACTGCACCTTCTGAGGGCGCCTCCCAAGAGCTGTGCCAGCAGCTGGCATTCAGGCCAGCATCATGCTGGGCAGGGAGGCTGAAGGCTCCTGCCAGGGTACCACGGGAGGAAAGTGACCCTTTCCAGAAGGACAACAACACACGTGGCCCCATAATGTCCCTGACTAGAAAAACTAGTGAGTCATTATCCTAACACCCAGCTGAGCAAAGTGATTTCATGCAGGACACACTTATTTGAGCTAAATCTTTCTATTAGAGGAAACAAAGCCATGCAGCAGCAGCAGCCCATCAGTTCTACTTTTAAAGAGCTGTCACAGTGACATCTCTCTAAAAGCAAAATTGTTTTTTATGCCAGTGGAAGGTCTGAAAGCCAAATGATGGCAACATGCCCTTCTAAGTTACTGAAATATTTTCAGTTGTTTCTTTCCCTGAGGTATCTGCCACAAACAAGAAGATCCAAGACTGAAGACGGGATAACTTAGTAAAGAACACTGAAATACTCCTAATAGAATGAGTAAGACCCAAGAAAATATCTGAGCTGCTGTTGCACTAAGCTTTGTAAAGACAATAAAAGAAACTGCCCCTCTACTGAGACATTTCAAATCTTATCTCTGCTTTTAAAACAAAATTACTCTGATACGTAGAAAACATCAGGCTTTGGGCTGGGGAGAGATGTTGCTTTGTTGTTTTATTTTAAGAACTTGGAATTGGATAGGATCTAAGTATAAGCATTCAAAAAAGCACTAAATTTGAAAAGAGGCTTTGTTCATAAGTACTGGCAAGACTGATTGGTGTTAAGATGAAATGAGACTCCAAAGCATATAACACTTCAAAATAAATACCAGCATGTAGCACTGCTGTGATTTTGCCAGCCATCTGCATGATTCATCCCCATATGATGGTTTAGCCACCTATCTGTTTTTACCAAAGAATTTGGAATAAAGGCTTGCTGATGCAAAGCATAACTTTTCCCCCTCATTAGTTAGCTATTGCTAACTAATCCTGTCACTAATTCAAATCAATTCAGTTGGTCTAATTAAATCAGGAAATGGATCTGCTCAGAATTGGGTGTCTCTCCCACAATTCATATAGAAAAAATATTTACGGTGAAAATTGCTATTCCACATCAGCAACTGCCTTTTTAAAAAGCTAAGAGATAATCTTTGGTGCAAAAGAAGGAGGAAATATTAGGGAAGTTTTTGGCTTTCAGAGGGTAAATCAGGATACAAAGCATAAGAAACTTTAAGGAGTAAGGAATAAACACTGTACTGCCCAAAAAGCAGCAAGACTGGCTGGATAAGTGAGTGGCCTGGGGTAAGCAACAAAATGTTTCCTCAGCAAATCTCTTGAGTCCATCCCCATAAATTCTAGTCTGGCCAGCAGTAGTACCACTGCCAAAGAGGGAAGATGCCTCTGCATTTTCTGTTCCACTCAGGACAGGATTTAATCCTAAACATTTTTTTAAAAAATCATTTAATCTCTAAAATTTATGTAATCACTTATGACTAACTCCTCATTGTAACAGGAGTTTTACTGTATGCAATTATCTCCTTAGTTTGGGTTTTAAATTAATGTCAGTCATTCTCCTTCCATTTAAAATCTCATTTTTCACATGTACAACACTTTCAACCAGCTTTGGAAGAGAAATATCAAAGGAGCTAATTCCCCTCGGTTTAATTTAACTGAAGAAAATAGAGTTACAGAAAGGACAGTTTTGAATCATTACAGTGTGTCTGAACTCTCACAAGCAAGACAGAAAGCAGTAGAAATCTATGGATGCTAAAAAAATCAGTGTCTTTTACTGGGTTTTAATGAGGCTTTGTCATTTTAGCTGAGGGGAAGGCAGAGCAAGAGGAAAATATTACTGCAACATCATGGTAAACATACCATGGAACAACACTTTTCTTCTTTAACCCCTATAATGCTCCTGGAATTGCTCACAAAATGAAACATAAGTGATGTGATAGTCAAATCCCCTTCCTCCAAGCACCATAATAATTTCTTGCACCTGAATATTGTGGGACTCTCATCAGAAGAGAAGTCCTCAGAACCTTTCAAGAAGCAGCAGCTTTCTTGGCACTGCCATTCTGTTTCAAAAAGATAATCTGATCCATATGCTAAATTATTCCCACACTTTGAGCTCCACAGCAGTGCTGTCACTCTGCTGCTGCTCCAGCATGGTGGGTTTTGCTTTGGGACATTTTGTCCAGGCCAAACCTGGAAGATGCCAACACTTAACAAGTAGTTGCTTTAAAGATGCCTCATTACATCTGATTTTGACTAACCAATGTTGTAGGTAGGTAAATGAAGTTTGTTATGAAAATAACCTGAAAATAACCTCTCTCATAATTATGTTGACTTTACTTAAGTATTTTACTAAATCCACTACATGTTCTAGTCAAACTTTCACAGTATAAACTCCCCTGAAAAATAAGATATTTATAACCAGGTGTATTTTGAGGTCCTCCTTTCTGTATTTCTTTTCCCACATTGAGCTAACATTAGGATTCATACTAAGAATGTGTGCACACATAAATATAAAATCCTGTGTCTGAGTTTTAACTTTAGAATTCACATCTCAGACAAAATTTGAATGCTCTAAAATGAGCCAGGAAAATTATCAAAGTGAACTGTGAACAAATATTGGAGAATGTTTGAGAGCTTTGGAAGCAGAGTTTTGCTGTATTGCTTTGGATCCATCTTTCCATGGGATTGATCTGAATTCACTATAAAGACTATTAGAATGCATCCCTCTTTTTCATGGAAAATGGTAATCCTGTTACAAATTACTTGAAGTGGAATGTATTCAATCCCATCCCAAGAAATAACATTTTGTTTTGAGGAGAGCCAGATGCATGAATGCTGCTGAGCTGCAGGCACACAAGTACCTAAAGCTGTGCATAATTTAGAAGGCACCTCCCTAAAAAGGCACTTCTGGCAGATTGAGCTGAGCCCAGCACCCTTCTCATCCTTTCTGGTCTGAAAAGGAGGGGAACCCTCTGGAAAGCCCCTGTCACAGCAAGGCAGATGGATTTGGGAGAATCCAGACAGGCAGCCTGGTATCTGGACAGAGAGTCCAGCATGGGGATAGGCAGCTGCTGACATGAACAGCAGCAGCCACGAAATACAAATCTCTGCTAAAGCAACAAGGTTTAGAAACAGACAGTTACTGGTGATGCTGCTGTTCCTAAAGGAAGCATTCCTAAAGAAAAGTATTCAGGGATTTTACTTACAAGTTTTCATTTTTAATGTTTTATATTTCAATTCCAGATTTAAAAGAAAGAGAGAGAGGAAAAAAAAAAAAAAAAGAACTCTTGGTCTTGGCAGAAAGCAGAAACTTTTTTCTTTCACACACACATTTCATTTAATTAGTAATCTGCCAGTAAAGGATTTCTGACAGAAAAAGTTGGGCCACTCCATGCTGCTTCATGCACAGTGAAAATAGATTTTGAAATTTCTCCAGCATCTAGAGGGTGAAGCAAGTTTCCCTTTGCCCTAAGCACAGCACTTTCAGTTTGGTACTCAGGATGTGAACAGCAGCTCACCAGAAACTCCCGTGGGTTTGGGCACTGAGATGCACAACACTGTGATTACATCTGAAAATGTGATGATCAGATGAGCACATTGCAAATATGACAGAAGTAAAAATTGCAGGAGAAACAATTTCTATAAATGCTATATTTAGGTCTGGCCATGACATGGAGTAGCTCAGCACACCTTTTTTGTGAAGCTGTTCTTGCCAGCATTCTTAAAATATTACTGCTAACCCATAAGAAATATTCCTCATTGATTTTGACAGTCGTATATATTTGAATCTTACCCAGAGATGAGCTTTCAGTGACTGGCAAGTTAAATTTTTCCATGCCATTTGTTTGCAGATGGGGCAGTCATCTCCCTGAATGGCTTAAATCTCACTGTGGTTCAAAAGACTTCGTATTGGTGAAGGTTTCTTTCCCAAGAAATAGTCACAAATTTAATGTCAAAAAAGGTAGCCAAGTAATCTGTGACTGACATTTACACACACACAGTCATATGTGATATATTAACTCAGTGTTTATGGCTCTGCATGCAATTAACAGCTCTGCAATTAAGTTCTGGCATAATACTGCATTTCAAAAGGCCAGCACAAGCATGGATATAAAATAAGCCAGCAGAAAATGTCCTTTATCACTGCATTTTCCCTTCAGTGGCTGCATCCTTAGAGATGGATTCATAAGCACTGGGACTGGACTGAGCCTGTGGAATGTTCAGAATAAAGTTTCTTTATCCCAGTCCGGCTATGGAAGATCGGACGCAAATTTCAGTACCTGCTCTGAAAACAAATGTAAGGCATGAGTCACTCGGCCCATTATCAAATATCATACCCAAACTAGACGACAAAAAAATGGTGATTTGCAACGTGACCCACCACTTAATACTGCAATTTTATTTCTTCTTTATTCTGAAGAATCCAGCTACAGGTGATGTTGTTGTCAGATTTCCAAATATCTCAGCAGCATGGATTGCCTGCTTTCAGGAAGATGTTCTCAGATCCATCTGTACAATACTGAGCTACAGGGATGGCATGTGCTTGGCTGATGTATTTCCCCCCGAGGGCCCAGTCAGCGTTTGTGCCCTTGCACCTCATCCAAACAGGCTAAACGATTGCTGGTGCAGCTGGACATAAAGTTTAAACAAAACAGCTATCCATCAAAAACGCCAGTCTGTAGAAATTAATTCTTCTCTTACAACACGTCAGTTTTGATTTACCAGGGGCAATCTTTTCCTTCCCAGTGGGATTTCTGACAAAAAAACACACAGCACATTTTACCCCAGAGCCCCAGTGAGTGTGCTCATACAGCACCACCCTTCTGACACACTGCAGACTCCAGTACTGCTCTCGTGTCTGGGTACCTTTTAAACACCCAGAAAATGAGCACAGACTTTACAAGGTCGTTCATCTTTAACGCCCTTTCTAAATATTTAAATATGATTTACTGTTTATGACATTTGCTGATGAATTCGGGATAACTACCCAGGAGAAAGGCTGCATGCAGTTTAGATGTCACCACTGCAAGGAACAGCAGAGCAGGGATTTTCACGGACGGGCTTCTGGGCTTAGGACCATGGACAGCACACTTGGACTGACGGATTTGTTATTGCTTCGGAGCTGACGGCAGAAGAGTCCTGATCCTTCACTCATTCACGTAATGTAAACTGCAAAGGGGACCAGGCTAAATACTGCTAGCTGATGTCTTTTTAATATTAATAGTACAGCTTCTTTTCTCAGGTTAGTTAATGTATGTAACACACATAACATAATAACATAAACCTAGAAAAGACTCTGTGTCATGGGCAATCACAGAGCTCTGCTGTTGTTAGAAAGGAAGGTAAATGTGAGCCTGCAAAATGCTCTTCTCTTTGGAGACACAAAACACGTGGAAGCTAATTTGTTTCTCTGCTATCACCACTTCTGAACCTGGCAAGAGTCTCCTAAACTGAATCCTATTTTATTCATAAGAATTATACAGCACTTTCAGTAAAGCAGCTGGCAACTACCAGTCGTTCTGCCTTTTAAAGCTGAGTAAGCAAACCCTTTTGTTTTATTAACTAGCACAGGTTTTGTTTGTGCCATCTGTAATACAACTGATTCTATTGATTACCGGACTGGCTTTTGCTAATTAGCTAAATTACACTTCAGAAAAAGATCACTGAATTCTCTAAGTTTCATGAGAGGTAGATGATGTGGCTTATCAAACAAATCATTCCAGATCAGTGCATATCTGCTGTATTTTATCCTTGCACTGTAATCAGAAACCTCTTTTCTGAAAAACTTCTGAGGAGCCAAGCAGGAGTGATTAAGAGTTAAAAGGCCAGGGAGTGGAGCAGGAGCACTTACAAATGAAGGAAACACCTAGTGCTTGTTATTTGCTTGCTAATTCACCATAGATAATTAAAATGTGTTTGCTGTCCAATTAGTGCTTATTTCTGTCCTTGGTACTGTGCTAAATCAGTTTAATGAAAGAAAATTGCTGATGGTTTAGTACCACTTTGGCAAGGTTGACACTAAGCAGATTTAACATTGATTTCTAGCATATGTTACTTTATTCAAACACAATTTGGGTTTCTGTATACTTATATATACACACATAAGGCATAATGATCTGTGAAGTGAGGGCGGAATAAGGCCATCTCCTGTATGGTAATTCTGAAGTCTCAAAATACCAATTTGAAATTCCATGCCTGCCTCTATGCAGCACAGCCCTCACAAAATTGTGTCCCAGGTTAGCACCATACCATGTGGCAAACCTGTGCACATGGCAGGTGACAGCCCAGTGGTTCAAAAACCAGTTCCCACCTCCTTTTTGGTCTCCTCAGTAAACCAGTGGCAAGTGTCCCTGTGGATTATTTTTTACAAAGTCTCTCTGCTATCAGACAATGAACTCAACCTTGCTAGACACAATTCTGGCCAAAAAGAGAAGAGTCTTCTAAATATTTTTGATAATGCTTGTTAAAAACAGCACATATACCTGCTTCAGTCATGTGTCTCATTCACCCAAAGGTGTAGACACTCTAAAGGGGACATGAAATAGGTTACCCCAAAGTCAATGCAAACCCA
The DNA here is from genome assembly GCA_035048155.1 of Cinnycerthia olivascens. Classification (NCBI taxonomy): domain Eukaryota; kingdom Metazoa; phylum Chordata; class Aves; order Passeriformes; family Certhiidae; genus Cinnycerthia; species Cinnycerthia olivascens. Next base: position 7,394,768 of record JAWWMU010000243.1, on the reverse strand, counting down.
AAATCTATTTCAGAGGCAAAAGCTCTAAATTTAAGAAAATTGTCCATTCTTTTGCTATTTCAGTATTTTAACTTCAAAAACACAAGATTAAGAGACTGCAACTTAGCAAGTTCTTTTGCAGATTAGCATTAGTGAAACTTTCAGGAGCTGTAGGGATTTTTGAAAGCCTGACCGGTCCACACACTGCACTTCTACGCACTTTTAAACTTGAAGTTCCAGCAGTGACAAAGTTATTGTGCAGATCAGACAAAGCCAATTTGAATGAGCTGAAAGCATAAACTCAGCTTTTTCCCATTTTCTTTGATCCAATCAATATGCATACTGTCTGAATTCTTCCACAAAGCATGAGTGAACTTGACTTGAACAGAACTTTTATTGTCGAGTAGTTGACATTGACTGTCATTACTGTTCCTACTGAGCCAGAGAGTTTCTGATCATATTTTCCTGCAATATCTTTGTACAGTCATAGGATTTACTTCACTTAAACATGACACATAGCTCATCACTCTGGGATCGATCCAGATTCTGCCTGTGCTCATTAAACTCCTAGAACCAAATGAAGCTGTACTACTTTCTGTAGGTTACAATGATGGAAAAATATATTTTGAACTATCAACTTATCAGAAACTTCAAAGAAACTGAGAGTTTAAAACAGCTATTTCACTACCTCCAGTTTCTGAACTATATGGCTAGAACAAAAATATTAACATGTGAGAAGATCCACGATTGAACTCCATTCATTTTTCATTGATGCTTTTTGTCAATTAAGCCAGGCTTCAGTTTCTAAGGCTTCATACAGTATATTTTATTATGGTAACTCTTCTCTTTGCTTTCTTCCCTCAAGTTTGTCTGTTATTTTTAAACTCCTAGCTCACAGCAGAAGTAGACTGTTTCATAAGGTATTAACACCGCTTTATAAAAGCTCTGCCACATGGAGTTTTCTCCATTATTTTCTGCTCCAAGGATATATCAGGTTTTCCTTAGACAGACCTTTTCCCTTTTCCCTTCCCGGCAGAAGTCCATTCATGCTTTTTCTCACTGCCAGCCAGGAAAACGTTACTAACTCCCTGCTTTCATTGCAGGAGTCCCTGTGCCACCATACAGTTAAAGTGTAACTGAGAGAGATTTCAGCTGAGGTTAAAATCAGCCCCTGTGTGAGAGAGAGAGTTAAATTAGCTCTGAACTTCATAGACAATCTACAGTATTAAGGCTAGCCCTTCTGAGCTATGCTTTTTAAGATGTTCACTGTGATTTAGGATGTTAACTACTTTAAGAAATCATTTTTCTTCCCTTTTTACTTCTTTTTAATTTTCTTTTTTTCAGGGGGGTCTTCTTTTTTGTTTGGCTGGTTGGTTAGGTTTTTTTCTGCTTTGGTTTAAGCTGCTTGCTAATAGATAATTCAACAAGAATAGACAATCCAAGCTACCAGGCAGAGAATTCAATAAGTCAGAGCCAGGTAGCTGCCATGCAGTCTCTGTCTTCCAGACTGAGTGATCACCCAATACTGCAGCACATTTCAGGGACATACACATTTACTCCTCTGTACAAGTCCTTTTATCTGTCTTTCCTCTGCAGTGTCTGAACAGTTTCCTGTAATGCATTAAGAAATATGAATATTATACATCATCTCTATGGTTCTCTTTCTCATGTTCATGTAGGTGAGGGGAGAAATATATTAATGGTAATGATCACTTTAACTTCCTTAATACTTATTCTGCTTCCAGATTTTCTGAGCAGGGACTCTTTCTTTCTGGTAAGACCATTTGGGCTTAAAGCTCTTTCTGATTTAAAATGTATTGCAGCAGTGAAAGTCTTTGCATTTCAAGGGAACTGTAGTAATGGATTTGGTGACCTGTTTAAAGCAGCATAAATTTGGTGCACCCAGGGTGTGTGAGACACTCATGGACTTCTCAAGACAGTGGCACCCGGAGGATCCCTCGGGGTGGGGTGGCACAGCACGGCTGTCTCTGTGCCCATCACCATGCCAGGGATGTTCTCCAGAGCCCTCTGTCTACCAGGACCCCCCAGTCCTGCTCACCTTCTGAGCTGCCCTCCCTGGTTATTTGTTCGGGATGCTCTGGGTGATGCAAGCCCCAGTGGGGAAGATCCGGTGCCTGTGGGTCTCACGGTGGTGTCAGTGTGTCCACTGTGTCAGTGTGTCCACTGTGTCTCTCCAGCTGTTTCCTAGTGCTTGAGAGCAAAGAATTTCCTCTCATCTGATCTCTAGGAGTTATCTCTGACTCCTCCAGTCAGTGCACAGATATTTCATCATTTGTTGCAGTTTATATTCACTGTCAGCATATATTAACCAGCACAGCAATGTTTTCATACCAAAGATGTTATGGACAGATGGTTGAGGCACTCATTACACATTCCTGTACAATTTGCTCCAAAAGAAAATGTCTGAATTCAACTTTTCCATACTTGTGATCAGAAAACATCCTTCTCTTCCTCTTGGTGCTCCAAGGGCCTGCAGCCACCCATGGTGCAGGGCCAGTGCCTGGTGCAGACAGGGATGGCCCAGGGCCACGGATTTCCCACCTTCCATCTGGGAGTCAGTGCCACATAAATGATCCTGCCCTAAAATCCTGATGCACAGCAGCACAGCCACCCATGGACACTCCTTCAACAGACTCAGTGAAGCTGAGACTCACCAGCCCTGTATCTCTCCCATCTACTCAGTCTCCATTCAGCATTTCTTATCCAGCTGTCCCTGAGTCTATAGACATCCTCTCCTCTAAGCTGCCATTCTCTCTTCAGAAATAAGTTTTGGAAAGCTTTATCATGATGTAAAACAAAAAATCCCCTTTTAGGTCTTATCTTTCTCCTAACACGGTTTCCAGTTGTTTTTAGGCTTTGTTTAATGTCATCTTTTCAATTTAAATGCTCTTATTCCAAGATAAGTAAAACAATTCCCTGACTTGAATTTCTTTTATCTGTCCTAATTAGTTTTTTAATTAATTCATAACTCCAAAAGCCTTCATTTATTTCATGTTTCAATTTAACTTCCGAGCTGGCATAATCAGATTAGCAATCAGACCCATTTTGAAAATATTTCTCCTCACAGGAAGCTGGGAAAACTTGTATAAAACTGCTCTGCAAATCTGAGAAGCTTACAGTTCCTGCTTTGTTCGCCCCAGTCTAAGGTTCAAGTTTGCAGGCATCCCACTCCATCTGATGTGAACTTACTTACAAGGATGATTTTTTCCCCCAGCAACAGCTCTGTTATTATTAGTTATTTGCACTGCAGTGCTTGGAAAGGATTCAAAGGAGCAGGGATCTGGGTTACACGGAGCCACACGATGCCTCTTGGGCACAGCTATCCAGCTTCCCTCCTCTTTCCCAAATTACCACTCTCCCTGCAATGCCAAAGTGTTCTGCTCTCACCAGCAATAAGTGACATTTCATGGGTGTACTTGGAAAGCAGTCCATTAAAAAGTACAGCCGGCTGCAGATCAAAAAGGCTGTGATCAAGCAGAAGCAGATAGCAGGGAGCTGTTTCCTTCTCCAAAACCTTTCCATGGCACCACTCTCACTCAGGAGAGCACCACACTTTGGAAAAGCACTAAAATACGTGCTTGTCTCTGAATACCAGCTCGGTGCTGCTGAAGCCCTTGAAAGATAAGCATCCTCAAGAGCATCTTGAATAAAGACAGACTCAGCATGTGATTACACCCCATAGCTGATTTGGGATCTGGGAAATGCAACCCAAGAAGCAGAAAGTCATTGTCATGGCAGATTTACAGAGCACCACAACACTGCCTGTGCCAGTCACACAGCAACACTAAGATTTCTTATCCAGCTAATACTCCCATTCTTGCCAGTTTTGCCCTGGAAATGGAGAAATTATGCAACACTTCCTACATCATCCCTTCTAATCTTTCTGCTGTATCCTGGAGGTATTCAGAAGCTTCTTTGCCATGGTGATATTTATAACATTTCTCTAAAAATCCTAATAAAAAGTCCCATTTCTGTGCTCTCTTTCAAGTATTACCTCGTGTCACAAAACGCTCATTCAAAAGAGCCCAAACACACCAATGGTTCTCAGCACCCTCACAGTCCCTCCACCTTAAAAGATTTTTTAAAAAGATTACGTAGCCTGCTGTTTTCTTTCATATATGTGTGAAGAGACAGGAAAATGTTAAGAAATAACATAGATTAGGAACTTTTTCCTTCATGATTTGAACTCCTTCATTCACACATTAAGAGACAATTGAGAGCATCACGATATAGTAACTATAGCACATACATTGAAAGTGCAGATATTTTAATTCCTTGAACTTTCAACATCGTGTTGTTCCTTGAACATCAAACTCATAAAGATTCTAGAATTTACCTAAATGTTTACTACTCTACCCCCAGAAAGCCCTGTAGTGTCTGGCCAAGGTTAATGCAATTATTGAAATATTTACTCAAATAGAAAGAGAGGAATAATACCCATAGACTTGTTCTACTGTGTTACACTAAGGACAAGTTTAGTCAGATAAAAGCTGCTGCAAGAGAATTTTACCAAGGCTCAAAGTTCCATGCATACAGATGAAAAAACCTTGAAAAAGATAGCTATAAAAAAAAATTTAAATAGCTATTAAAAAAATAAAAATAAAAATAACTACTCATCTATTTGTGAACAGAAATTTTTCTTGCTTTTAAAATAATTCAGAAGAAATCTAAGTGGTATGACATGACTTTACGGTTTAAATTAAATCACATTAATCAATATTAATTTATTCTTATAGCAAGGAAAGTGTGTTGTCAACATATCATCTTTAGAAAAGGATAAACAACATTAAAACCAGCTCTCATGATGAGTTCAAATTAAATGTGTGGGTTTTCTCACTAAAGAATATCTGTATTGCTCCTATCATGTTATTAAATAAGTTTTCAATGAATTCACAGTATTTGCATGTTTGCACATTAAACATTTGTACTGATGAACTGCAGATTCACAGCTGAAATTAATTGCTAATTGTGTGACTGCATAAAGATTTCTTTTTACAGAGCCAGAAGGATATTTCTTCTATAAAAATATTCTGCACATCTCTCATGTAAAACATTGCAGTAGCTGGCAGTACCCAGATTCAGATGTCTGTGTGAGCTGAGTGGGAAATAATCTTTCATTAATTTTCAAATAACTTCTGGATGTCACCAGTGGCGTGATGCTCAATGTCATGTTTTCCTTGGAATTTTCTTGACAAATGAAACCCATTCATAATTCATCTGCTTATAAAATCCACCTGAGGAACACGTCAAAGGAAGGGACACAGCTGTACCTTCCATGCAGCAGTGCACAGGCAGCCCAGTATTTAAGGTCAGCCTGTCCCCTTAAAAAAAGTGCACATCTTTAGATGGCTGCAGAACAACCTTAAAAATTATCATAGGGAAGGGCTGACCACTGCCAGCATGCCAGTTGCCCAGCATAGGTGCAAAAGTGAGGTCTGAATTTGGGCTCCAGAGCTGCTCTCACTCCCACCTGTAGTCCAGCCAGACTGGGATCCATTCCTGGGGGGGCCCTCCAGAAAACCCCAGGCACACCTGTGAGCTCACATGCAGTGTGGGGTCTGTGCCATCCCACCCATCCACACAGCCCATTTCTGCTGCTCAGGAGAATGAATGTTTACCAGGACGGAAACCAAACCTGCAAGCAGAGCAGTTTGAGGGCTGCTTTAACACATTCAGAGTTGTCTCCTGCTGTGCAGTTTTTGTGACACTTGGGTTTGTCCCCTCAGAGGGCATTGAAATGCCAAACAGAGCTGCAGCAGCTGTGCAAAAGGAGGCTTTGGTCAATTTTTTCACCACAAGGACCATTATAAGGTTCCTAAATCATCACTTTACTTGAATTTCACTTACACTAACATACATACAGGAAAATGAAGATGTATTAAATTATCATTATCTATAAAATCCATAATTCCCACCTTTCCTCCTCCACCACCCGTGGAGTGATATTGGCCCAGGTTGGGCACACCAGTGAGGCAAAGCATTGCTATGTTTTATTTGTCTTATAGATAATCCATTATGGGACGAAGGAGGTGACAGTTGAGAGATGGGTGACCTCTCAACACCATGCCCACATTTGTGTTATTGTCTCTTACACACACCTCCTGCCTGCAGTGTGGGCACAGGGGGTGTCAGCAGAGCTGGTACCCCAAGATGTAGCACTCAGTTGCCTTTAACAGTGCCTTAATACTTTCCTAAGCATTTTGCTTGAAAGATTTTATACTTCCCATCATCTCTTTTTGCTACATACCTCTCTGTCTGACATGTAAATAATGAAAGTGTGCTCTTCCTATTTTGATATCTCGTCCTGACAATCAGCTGCAGGGAAAGTGCACTCAATCAGTATTTGACAGGAATGAAAGAGAGAAAACAGCCTGGGTTTCATCTGTGCAGCAAGTTTCAAAGGCAATCCCAAAAATTCTCTTCAGCAGTGCTGGAACCCTACAATACCAGCTGCTGGAAGAGCTCACCCCTTTGAAGAAGTCCCTAGCTCCAGATGCAGTTCTCACCAAACCACATCAGAAGAACACAAGCTTTTAGAGCTCTGACAATGGTGTGACTGGAACCACATCCCTGTGCTGTAGGGCTAGGGCTGAGCCTGAAGGGAAAACCAGAAACTTTCAGGCAGAAATAGAAAACACCATGTAACTGGGTCCCTCCTTCTCTGGGCACTACAGCCGCACTCATTAAAGTCCTGATGGCCTGGGGTGGTTGCTCAGGGAGGGCAAATTCAGAGGCAGCAGAAAAAACTTCAAGGGCTTGGCAGCCTGGATAACAGAGAGTGGAAATGTCCATTTGCCACATTCACTGGGAGGCAAATAGCACTTCACTGTTTAAATATTTCTGAAGCTTGGATTAATCTGACTCCTAGACTAGATTTTCTGAGCTATGAAGATGGTTTTAATATTGATTCTTTTTGTATTCTCCTATGCCAATTACTACTTGTAACTGCATGGAAATCTTCCAAGAATTTTGCAAACAATTGATGGTTTGAAAATACTTGAGGTACTTTATCCACAGAGATGCCCCTTGTACTGGAGGAAATGAGAACTTTGCACTAAGCACTTGGGAAATATTCATTATTCATACAACCAACACCCAATCTTGGTCTCTGTTTATGTACTTCTCTGTCAAAAACTTTTGCACTTCTCTGTCAAAAACTTTTGCACTTCTCTTACAAGCATCAGAGTCTGCCTTTTTGATGCTGAAGTTTCACATTTTTACTGAAATTCAGCTTCCAGCAGCTTGGAGCCCCCCTACATTAGAACTAAGTATGAAATCTATGCTGATATCAAAAAGCAGTTGGTGTCATTCTAAAATATTTAATCCCTTTCCCCAGATCCCTTGTGTAGTTATCCACATAAAGTAAACATGCAAGCCTGGTACTTTTTTTCACACCAGATATTTCTCACAGAATGGTTTTCCCCCATGCAGGAAAATTTTTACCCCTGTGAAAATTTATATTCTGGAGCTTCTGAAAGTGGGTGCTTGGGCAGCGGCACCTGCACCCTCAGCTGCTTCAGAAAGCAGAGCACAAACCACTTAAACCAGCACTAACAAGCACCAAGGCTTTGCCTTGCTTGGGGCATTTAGAGCACTTGGCTAGAATTGCAACTGCAGCTGACCCCATGTAATACACAGAAAAAGATCGTTCCTCCTGAAAGCATCTCTGACTCTGCTGACTGCAGAGCTCCCAGTGCCATTACCTTCCTAACCTGGATGCCTCAAGCAGGGTAAATCCATACTCCTTTTGTGTAGTCTTAGCACTAAAATGCCTTGAATTGCTGCTGTTTTGCCTTTACCTACATCCCCTTCCCCCGTGTTGCCATGTCTGCACAAGGCATCTGGTCCTTCCCATTCAGTTCTCTAACAGCTAAACTCTATTGATATCACTTGTCTCTGACTTTCCAGAATGAAAAAAATAGAAAAGTGACACAGGTTTCAAATTCAGAATAGATAGAATAAGATAAGAATAAAAACATTTTCTTTATGAATGGCAAATAATGACAGTAGAGAATAACAAAACATGTCTTTAAGATATTCCCTAATTGGAGTGAGAAATAAATTAAAATGTGCAATAAAAATTTTATAGTAGTTAGTGATTTCACTTCAGAAAACCTGCTAGAAAAAAACCCACAACTTTAATAGCATAATAAATTCTTTTATTTTTTTGGGTGAGAAATTATTACTTAGGGGGTTTAAGGTTTGACAATTTCTTGTAAATCTAATCAGCCAGGTAGCAATTTAACAACATTAAATTTCTTCCTTTCTTTCGTGCTGTACCAAGGCAGAGCACTGAATGCTCAGGTTTCTCTTGCAGTCTGGTTCACATCAGCTACATGCACACAGAAGCATTCTGAAACGTGTTAAATAACTATCAGCTCAAACTCAGGGCAAGAGATCAGAGGGCACAAGATTTCTACCAGTATGGTTGGAAGACTATTTTACTTTGGATTCTGCCCAGTGTATCTTTAGCATTTCATTTTAACTCCAAGGAAGAAGCAGGAAATTTGGGTCTGACGTCTCAAATCAACATTCAAACCCCCTGACACAGTGTGTTTTCATCTATTACGCTTTTGATCCTTGAAGAGACTGAAATCTGTTTGAACCAAATTATTTTTCAGCATTGTGGATGACACTACAATTTTTAGCCACAAAACTCAGTTCAAATGAGGTACGAGGAAGTGGCAAAATGTCAAAGCCAGGGAGCTGGAGATGGCTTTGGTACTTTTGTTAATTTGGATCCAAGATGATATACAGGACCACAGGGCACAAAAAAGGAGTTGTGCTTGAAATAAATATTGAAAAGATAAGTGGGATAACCAGAGTTCAAACACAAAATTCAAAGTGCCCATTTCCTTTATACACCCCCTCTTCAGAGTTTTGCTTTAAAACTGAACTCAACCAGAGTTTAATGGCAAGAGATGATGTGAAGCTACATCAGTAGCTGGCAGCCTGAAGAGAAAATTCATAGCACCACTGCCCAAGAAAGGAGGCAGAGCTGAGCTGGTGAGACTTAAAATTTATATTTGTACATTATATTACTTTTTCTAATTTATTACATATCCCTAAGAAAAATGAATGTGCTACAATGGCTTTATTTAAACCTCAGTGGAGTTTCAAGGTATTTGGATTTGTCTTTGAGCAATTTCATCCATTGCTCTTCTTGTCTCCAATCAGCAGGCACATAAGCCAAAATCCTGTTACAAAATCAAGTAGCTTTTCATCTTAAAATGTTAATTTTCACAAAGTCTTTGTGAAGCTGATAAGCATCACTGCCCTCCATTCCTCAAAGCAGCTTTCCTTAAACCACAGAGAAACCATCCCAGAGCCTGAAATGTGATTTAACTTCTGTGCTTTCCTGAACTGAGCAGTGGCAGGGACAGTGCCTTCGTGACAAAGTGTCACTGGGCACTATGTCAGCAAACATTTTAAATCACTCTTTTGAAAGTCTGCAGGAGTGAAAAAAAGTCCTCATGGCAGAGCCACCCCCAGAACCTGCCCCATGCAATTCCACAGGTGCTTAGCTCAGGCAAAATGTTCTCCAGGCCCACATCCCTACAGGCAAATGTGGAGGCAACAGAGCAGCCCAAGGCAGAAACTGAAGGAAAATGTCAGTAATAATATGATTCCAAGAAAGGCAGTGCAGATCTTCACCTCTGCACATGATCTAACATCACATATGTAAGGGAGCATGAATCCTGTGCTCCCCACACCCATTTGGTTCCAGTCCTTCTCTCCCAGTTGGAGCAAACCCATCACAGCTGTTCCCTTCACCTCCTTTTGATGTATTTGCCGGAATTCTTATTAAGCCATGGAGAAAAGGTATCAAATAGATGAATTCCATTTTTCAGGAGCTCTTTTGAAGAACTAGCCCTTAACCATAATTTATTTTCTTCAGTTAAGCAGAAGGTTTATGACATTTGCTGCAACCTGGGTGTTCCTCAGTACAGAGCCTTTATCTGCCTGTCCACAGTAACTTGTGCAACAAGCTCCATATCCTTAGCCAAGGCTTTTCACATCTCACCACAGTACAAATCCTGCTCTAAGCATAAAGTACATCACTTTTATCAGGAGTCTCTCACTTCAAAGGGAAACTGCAGTGGAACAGAGCATTAAACAGATCCGTGGGGCTCATAAGCATTTATAAGCCTCCTAAAAGCAAAACTCTTACAGTTCATCTTCTCAGCTAAAAAAAGACTCATTTTTAACTTTTTTTTTTTTCTTATGGTGAAATACAGCAATATCTGTGAGCTGTTCAAAGCTCACAATGGAGATAATTCAGGGCTCTTGGTCACTTCCATGCACAGCCCAGCACCGAGGGTAGCCCAAAGGAGCAGCATCCTCCCACAGGTGGTGCCTCCCCCCAGCTTAGAGTCCCCCAAAAGTGCCTTTCCCCAGCCCAAACCTCAGCACTGCCCAACAAGGAGGGCAGGGAGCCCCTCAGCCCTGAACCACACCTTGTGCTGCCTCCCTGGGCAGAGCACATGGAGCTGGGAGATTCGACTGTGGGCTCTCCTCAAACGCTTGTTATGGGATAATTAATGACAAGCACTAATTGCCACTCTGCCTCTGCTGTGAAGGGCAGTGTGTGGCTCCTGCATGCACAAGTTGTGTAAGGTTGGCAAAGGCAGAGGCCAAACACGACCAAAACCCATCACACAGCACAACAGGTGCCTAGCGAAGCATCACACACTCCCCCATTCCTTAGTCACTTGGATTTTGTCGTTTCCTCTAAAAAATGAGCAAAATTAGACTCTTAAAAATTCCTGTTACAAGTGAGGAATTTGATAGTGAAGAATGGGGTTACATGCAAAACTCAGGATGTTAATTCTTTCAAAAATAATGTGTGAAAGCTTCCACTCAATTAATGCTGCCAGTGCAAATTGTTTTCATTAGAAATGATGTGATAAAATGTTACACAGCAGGTGGGAGCTCCATTACTAAATGCCCAGAAGGAAACCAGATGAAGGATATTTTTTTGTCTGCTGAGAATTGACCATTATTATAATTGAATAACCTTTCTTTTAAAGAGGTACTGAGCAAAGTTTTCATGACCTTAATTGCTTCACATAACTTCCCACATCACATGCTATTGTTGTTCATATCCTAAGTGTCACTTGATATTCATGACAACTCATAAAGACAATCATTTGTGATAATTGATATCATTAATACACAATCTTTGAAGGCCTTTCTGTAATCATTAGCTAAACCATATGGGATGTAAAATCAATGATCTGAATTATGTCATTAATAATAATAAGTTAGGTGTGAGTGAGTTTTTCCCCATAATACAAATTCTTCAGGTTATTTAATTTCTATTATCACTCTAGAGAAACAATAACCTTGACATAAACCAAAGTTTCCATAGGACCCAAGACATTTATTTAATGCCAGCTCCTTTTTTCCTTTAGTTGGATAAAAATTTAAATTATTTTCAATATACCATGTAAAACATTAGCCCCAGGTAAATTAAGATTTCACAGTGGAAACACAGAGGGCCATATCTGCTCTTGTGCAATTCCTTAAAGTGTCTGAGTACTGAAAAAAATTCCTCTGGTCTGAGCCAGAATGAAACCAGTAAAATTTTGCCACTAACCTCATGGATATTGCAGTATTTTCCTCATTTCCTCCTCCTCTCCATAAAACTCTGGGGGACTTTGCACCCTGCCTACTGTTATTTGCAGAAGGTGCAAACACCAAGGGAAAATAGCATAAAGGAAATCATGCAATATCCTTATTTTTGTACTGTCTCTTCTAATACCTTTTCTCTCATAAATCAAATCACAGATGTTGTCCAAACTCTCACTTGGCAGGAAGGAAAGAGATCACTGCAGTCACCAGGTTTAACTCCAGCAGCTGACAGTGGGAAGAGGACTCCTCCTTCCCAGGGCTGGAACACCACAGATGCTGCCCAAAGCAGCACCAAATGGCAGCCCAGGACGTCACACCTACTAAATAAATGCTCCTCTGAGCTGCCTGACCTCAGCTCTGAGGCTGGTTCAGAGCTTCTTCTTTAAACAGAAACATCAGCCATCTTTATCCAGCTGAGAGAATGGAAGGACCCAGAAGGCAGAGGTTTCCTGGCTAAATACTGCCTGGAGGCATAAAAAAAGAACTGTAGGTGCTATTTTCTCCTGTGAACTCTGAGCCGGAGCCTGTCGTGCCTCCCTGACCCCGGTGGCGCTGGCGTTTCAGATTTCAGCTGACGAGGGCAGTGTATCACCAAAGCACCCCGAGCAAGCAGCGCTCAGCAGGTGCCCAAAGCCAGCACAACCCGCAGCTGCTGGGGAAGCACAGCAGAGGAGAAAATGGGAGTTTCACCCCGAGCAGCAGCGAGCAGCAGCTACAGAGCATGAGCCTGGGAGAGCCTTTCTGCAGGAGACACGGGGGAAGGTGGGGAAGGTGACCTGTCCTGAAGTGAGATCTCTCTGGGCGCCCTCCTGCCCTCTCCCTGCCCACCCAAGGATGGATCCATCACCCCAGCCCTTGTGAGAGGCAGAAGGAAGGAAAGCAGCTCTGAGAAAGCAAAGGGAAAACTGTGACTCCGCCCTGTCTTAGCAGGAGATGCCCCAATCGTGGGTGCAGAGCATTCTCTGCAGTCATTTTATCCCCATCCATATATTACATGTAGATCTCAAGCTCTGATTCCTAATGCCTCTCCTCCTCTTGACTGAAAACTCTCCAAAATGACAGCTTTATAAGAAAGATGTTGCTGAAGACAAGATCTGACTGACAACATCTTTACAAATGAGGGGCTGTCAGGCAGAATGCATCTTGATTTGTGGATTTGAAGAGAAAAGTGTTTAAAATGTTTACTCCTAAACTCAGCAGATTTGCAACAAAGAAATTAAAAGATATTAAATCCTTGCAAAGTTTAGTGCCATTTTATGAGAACTACTTTAAAGAATATTACCTCATTACATAAATAAGAGTTTGCTGTTTAAGACTGAATAATTACCAGTGGCAAAAGCAGCGATGTGTCTGCGAATGCCTGAAAAATCACTGACATCAACACACTGAGAAAGAGCATGCCTGCTTTTGCTTTAGAAGAATGTACCAGTCAAGCCCATTTTTGTTGTTTGGTGGTTTCAGAATACTAAAATTTGTCCAGGGGAGCTTCTCTTGAAGAGGTGCATTTTCTCATCAGAAAGTTTGTGTTTCAGAACAGTTTCTAATGAAAGAAATGGTTGTTCCTGGAAATCCAGTCTGTCTCTGGCCTCTGCCCTGGGTTTATTAAATCACCAGGGATTTCCCTCTGCAGTTTCCTATCTATTAGCAGTATTACTTCTGAGCATTTCCCCTGCCACGTGTCCCCCAGGGAGGCCCCTCACTCTGCTCCTCGGCCTTCCTGTCAGCACAGGGTGACAGAGCAAGGCTGAGGCTGAAATTGGGGGGTTTGAATTTCCATATTTCATTTCCTTCAGCACGGTGCAGAGTTTCTGTTTCCATCAGAGATCAAGATAACTTTGATCAGGCTATTTTTATTTTGTAATACATTTTTTCATTGCTGCATGATCCCCTCTCCTTGCCTTGAACCGAACTACAGTGAGTTATCTCCCTGTTTTCAATCATCAGTTCTTTGGGGAAAAAGAAAACAAGGCAATCACACAGCAGGGACAAGAGCACCTTTTTTTTTATAAATATCTTCTGGATGTTTTTCAGCAAGGCTGGTTTTATTCTTATCCCTTAGTGAGAACCAGAGGAACATTCTCACAAGGCTGAACTGGCATTTGGGCACCTATCAAATTTGGCTTTCACTAAAACTCATTTCCTTGCAGTCTCCTTGAATTAATTCTGGACACATGACTGTCCTGGCTCACTACAGAGTCCATTTCAAACCTCATAGAAACTGCATTCCTGGATCCTGCTTGAAAGCATAATTGTGTTCATTCTAAATTTAATTATTTTAATTGCCAGCCAAAAGAACTTTCTTTCATTACACTCACAGAAAGCTTATCATTTCCCCCCGCCTACAGTCACTAACCAACTCGCATAAAAGAAAATACTTTAAATTGATTTTCTTCCATAGGAAATACATCAAGGAATGGAGAGGATTGATTTCCCTCCATGGGAAACAAGACATAAATGTTTTTAATCCAGGTGCTGCATTCAGTTACCATGTACAGTATGAAAAACTATGCTATAAAAATGAAATTAAATGCATAATAGCATGGAAAAATCTTCCCTCATATTATCTTAAAGTATCCATTATTTTTGGCAGGACACAAAATAAACCTTTAAGCACTACCTACACCTATCTATTTTCCAGTGGGTTCTAGTACTTAGTTATGCACCTTTCTGGGATGCTCTGTGGAAAGGACCATGTTTCATCATCTCTCTCTGATTTCAGTGAGCAGACTCGGAATGCAATGTACTCACTAAATTTGAGTAAGAGTGACAAATCTCAGCCTGTGCTGTGGCAGACTGCACTCTTCCATCAAGTATCAATCCCGTGAAGATTTATAACTGAGGATATAACTCACAGCCTCCTTTAAAGTTTGTATCTCAACGCTGTACCATCCTTGACTTTAAAATCATCCATGCAGATTTTACGGGTCAAAGCTGTAATTGCATAAAATTTTGATACATCTTGTGGCCTGTATAAGGCAAAAAGAAGGCAAAGTTAGAAATACCAGTTTCAAACATTGCAGAGTTTTCAGCTCAACTATTCCATTAAATCTTGGGCTTATCCTTAGTGAAAATACATTAGTTATTGTGTCTTTCTGAGGTCATTATCATGGAAATGCTATTGGTGAACAGAAGGATTTCCCCATATTTTCCATTCAAAAATTCCCAGCAGCTCCTCTCTTGTGCACTGCAGGCACAAGGGGAGAACACAGAGTTTCATGATCTCCATGCCCACAGGAGGTGCTGAGTGCTGTTCAAGGGGTGTTGTGTGCTCACACAGAAAGGATCCATGTGCCATCACACCCTCACTGTAGGCAGGCAGCCCGAGCCAGGGAAATACAGCAGGGATGGCCTGTGCACCAGTGCTCCCAGTAAAGGAGGGATAATCACTTGCTGCTGACTGGTTCAGTTCTGAGCCTTCTGTTGCCTTGAATACAACATTTACGTTTCTCTTTCTATTTAAGCCCATTTCTCTGGTTAATAAACACTGGATCTTCTTTGATCAGTATTCAGTAAAAGTCCTGCAGATGCAATCTTTTTGATTGGCATTTTCTATATCTGTAAACAAAATATCAGCAAATGTTGACTCTGTTCTATCTGCCAGAGAGGGACCCAGTTATTGATCTGGACATTAGCCTGCCATTTTGTTGAAAGACTGATTATTTTTGTATCTAAATTGGCAGAAGATATCAATAAGAGACTTCTTATCTTAGCATAGATGCAGGTAAGTCTTCTTTCCAGAGTAGCATGTTGGCCAGCAGCAGTCATGACTTCCTTCATGGCTCTCTAATTGCCATTATCTGCCGTTGAATAATAGAGATCAGTTTCAGATCACTAGTTCTGAAGTCAAACACACGGAGTGCCATTACTGAAACTGGAGATCAAATGCAGTTTATAGGGTCCCATTTTTAACTGTCCAACAAAATATGTAATCCTAATTTTTCTAATTGCTTTGTGCCATTAGTGTAGCAGAAGTGCCCACATGTCTCTGGTTTTGATTTCAGAGAATGACAGAATCACAGAATGGGTCAGGTTTGAAGGGACTACAGTGGATCATCTGGTCCAACCTCCCTGCTCAAGCAGGATCATCCCAGAGCACATTGCCTGGGATTGCTTGCTTTAGTCGTGCATTTACTGCATCTAAGTTGTGCAGATGGCAGGAAGAAAAAGCCCCACCAAGGT
>JAWWMU010000243.1:7364568-7378855 GCA_035048155.1 Cinnycerthia olivascens | reverse complement strand
TTTGAGCTGTGCTGCAAAGGGAACTAGAAATACTGGTGAAAATTCATGTGTAGCTGTTTTGTGTTCACTGTGTCAATGTGCCACTCCCAAATATGCAGGCAGATGTGCAGACTCTGCACAGCTTTTCCTCATTCTTGTAGCTCCTACACTAGTTTTACTACTTTGCCCAGAGTTTTAATCATCTGCCTTTTTAACATTTTCTCAAAGATTTTGACCACCTTTGCACTTTTTATCAGAGCTCCAATAGGCTTCTTGACAGGCTTTAATGACAGCTACTCAAGGTTGAGTCTGCTACAAGTGTACCACTCCCATTTATAGACCAAAGGATAAATAAATCCACAAGACGCATTCAGGGATGTACTGTCAGCCATGCTGGTGAAATACCCCAATCTCATCCTGGGAGATTTCTCCACTTATATTGGCAAGATCTCCATACAAGAGAAGAACTCCTCTGAAAATAAGAAAATGCCTTTTGCCTAAGATTTTTTAAGTCCTTAGGTTTACAGGGATATGCAAGATCTAGCCACACTTCCAAAGTTTGCTCCTTCTTGCTAGCTAATGGTTTGTTTCTGCAGGCAGAAAGCCAGACACGGAGTATTTGTCAGACCACAGTACATTAAGGATTATCTTTCACCTGTCTGTGCTGCTGGCCAGGAGACACTGCATGTCTCCCTGAGCTCAATTCCAAGGAACAGGCTAATTTCTTTAATTGATTCCTAACCTGAAAGATGCCTTCTTAGGAGTAATGAAGAGAAACAGTGCCTATGCTTCACCTGCTTGGTTTATGGTCTCCTATTCAATATCTTCATAGGAAGAAAATGTAACAACACTTGAATTCTCTTGCCAATGAGACACGGATAATAAACTCTCTATTCCTGCAAGAACTTCAGCACGTCAGTAAGAATCAAACAGTTAAAGCTGAATTCACATGAGGAAGGAGTTACACCACTGGAAAGGAAAAATCACCTCCTGTGTTTGATGTCCAGCACAGCCCCCGTTCCTGTCAGACAACAGAAGCAGTAGCTTGTAGTTTCTGTAAGCCCCTGTAGACCAGAATTCCATTTATCAGATAGTGCCTTACACCAACCTGTGTGCCTTTGTTAGACACATTCCTGTCTGTACCACAGTGCAACAATTTAACGGGACATGGAGCTATTGATACACGGGACTGAAATGCGGGACACAAAGGAATGAGCCATTCTGGATGCTCCTCATTCTCCAGTGTCTTTTCAAGAAGTGCCCTTTTCCTAACCCTCAAGTTATCAGTGGCTTTTCTTATCCTAAAGATTTCCCATAGCAATAGGATTAAGGTCCTGGTCAAAATGTGCTTTGCAGGTGACAAGACACTTCGTGTCACAAGGGCTACCTGACCAAGGGGCAGCGCTTCCTCACTGACTTGAGCAAGATATTTCACTGCATAAAAGCCTCTCTGTCAAAGAGAGGCCAAGAATAAGGTTTTGGCCATCCTTTTTGTGTGCATAACTTAGGGACTATAGAGCAAAACCACATGCAAGACTTACGATGAGCTGTTTAATGTTAAAATGTCACTGCATGGTTGAGAACAATTCCTGGTGAAGCTGTTATGAGCTGCTGTCAACTTGTCTGTTTGATCTATTAATCTGTTACTGCTGCAAATGTGACCCTTATTTACTTGTTTTTCACATGGGGCATCTTGTTAGAAACTTTGTCCAAACTTTCAGCACAACAGTAATTATCTTCAGTTATTCACTGTGGCATAAAAAGTCCTGACCCCCAGATGAGGATCTCCACCCATGGCTCACTTGTAAATAAATATAATTGCAAACAACTTGAAGCCACTAAGAAGAAAGACAAAGTTTGCTTATTCTGCCATGGCTACTTATACTGCCTGTGTTCATTTCTAGAAATAACATTGCTACTTTATAGTTCAGAGGAGGCTGTAAATTAACCAGCACTGCACTGGATATATTCACAGTTACCATTTGCCATTGCCAACCACATATAGATTTCCAATAAACAGGTCTCATTCATTGTAAAAATTAGATAATTGAAACCATCTATTTGCTTCAAGGCTGTGGTCTCAGAGGTGATGCTTCTGTCTTGCCTCGACAAGAGAGAGACAGCAGCCATAATTCTCTTCCACAATACTCTTTGCCCATTTTTTTTTTTTTGTCATTAATAAGCACGTTTTATGAGGTACTGGATATTATGAGCCAGCTTCTGCCCACAGCTCTTCTGCCTGAGGAACTCTCCTTTTTTCCTCTTTTACCATCCCTTACCTCAGTAGAGGTATTTAAAAATGATAAGAAAATAGAATCTTATCAGAAATAGCAATCTCAAACTACTCTATTATCTTTTCAGATATGCAGCAAATTGCTAACTGTTGATTATTACATAGACTCTGAAATAAATGCATTCATGATAGTGAGAAATGTATAGCAAACACTGCCAAACAAATGTTGATGCAGCCGTTTCCACTGAAGAGTAACTTATCTACTGAAGTAGCAATTAAACATCTTTGCCCGTCTGATTAAAATCTTAGGGTTGAAAATGTATATTTTGTGTTAAACTGCAGCAAAGTAGAAGAGGTAGAGAAAGGTTCAACTGGTGTAAAATGCTTGCATCAACATCAACGAATAGTTTTAAGTGTATATCTCAGAAAAAAAATCAGAAATGAGAAGTTTCCCACTTAAAAAATACTACTTCATGATTTTCTCATCATAATTTTCATCCAATGCTACAACACATTAACTGACTCCTTGTTACAGTAAAAAACACAGAGTAAATTTTCCAAACCTCCATTCGTCATGAGGAAATGTGGGATGCTCTCGCTTGGAGCTATGCTAATTTTTTTTCAGGACAATCATTGAAATTACATGCTCCCTAACTGAAAATCAGTCAAATATATCCCCTGATAGTTCAGGAAGCCTGGGAGTGGATGATCCCTCACCCATTTCCCAGGCACAGAGCTATTCCTGAGCTGCTGCACCTTGTCATCTGACAGACTGCTGCTCACATCCCTGTGAGGCAGTTTATAAAATCTTATGGAGTCACTTTTCTACTTCATGAAGTAATGTGGAGATATTAGTCATTGTTTATGCCATCTATCACTAGCTTGAAAACAAAATAAATCTGCAACAAAATTACATCTGCTTTTTTTCTCAGAAAAATTTAAACAAAGCTGGTAAGGAATTTATAAAGGAAAACTCTTCTCTTGTTTTAATGTATGAATTTCTGGCAGCTGGACATGCCTTGCATTTACAAACCAAGGAGCAGAAGAAACTGGTTTGTGTTCCTGTGTTACCTGAGCCTTTTCCCACATCCTCAGGAAGCTCCATGACCACAAAGATAACAGAAACTTTGGATTGGATGTTTGTCTTAACCATTTTGATGTAAAGGAGAGTTTCAGCGCCATGCAGAAATGCTTCCAAAATGATCAGATTCCCTCAGACTTCTGTGTCTTGAAAAGTAACTTTCTTGTACTACAGTGAGAAAATGAGTTTAAACCCCAACATCTTTGTTGAGCTGTTTTTCTAGGTTAGTATCTAGACAGAGCTCTGCAGGAAGGACTTGCCAAAATCAAAGAAAAAGGCAGGAGCTAGTGGGGAGTGGATTGAATTTTGTCCCTTCTACTGAAGGACTTGCTGCTGAGGCATCCCTAAGAGCAGCTCACTTCCACTGTACTCAGAGGGAACAGGATTTTGTGCAATCTGTTAATAAATATGGCTGTTCCAAAGGAATACTTCACCCATATTATCATTTTTAGTCCCAAAGGAAGAGGATAAATGAGGGTAATGCTGGCAACTGCCTAGGCTAAAAGGGCAATGTCACCCAAGAGGTGTCATTGACAGCTACAGGGGGAATATTTCACTGAGTAACTCAGAAGCATCAAGGCCTTTACCCTTAAAATTATGCTGTACTTCATATATCATTTCCAGCCATGTTCTGCATCATTCCCTTCATGATGGAAAATGATCTCTTTACTCTTACTAACAATATTTAAACCAAGATGTACCTACAGGGAAATACATGATTGCTCTGCAAGAGAGCACTTCAAATATTGAAACTGGCAAGTCCTTTATCCATAAGCCAAGAGATTTGTTGCACTTGTTAAAACTGAAATATGCAATACTGAAAAAGAAGGGTATAATTATAATTTACGTAGAGAGTATTCAGTACACAGTGTGATTCAAGTTGTTTGTATATGTTGCTCTAAATAACCATTTTTCTGCATGAAAACCTCTGAGTTCAAACAGAACAAATGAAGAACTGGAATTCAAGTTGGCATTTTATTCCATATAATGACCACTCAAATAGAATAATCCCTACTGATTACATTCATTTATGGGCCTTAGTAAGCATAAGAAAGTATTTTAGCTAATTTATGAAGATTAGAATAGTCATGACTTATAGGAAACAATTTATACAAGCAGTTCTAAAATATACTTTTAAATTAAGAAAGAGCTAAAATTCTGACAGTGGCTGAATTAGCAAAGAGAAGACACACAATAGTATTGATTAAAATTTGCATAATATCTGCTTAATTAAAAAAAAGCAGTGTTATATATTGCAGCCAATAGATTAATCCACTTTTTAACCAGTTTTAAAAGAATAACGTAATTGTAGATCAGAAATATTTTTTCCTCCAAGCAATTTGCCAAATAAGGGGCTAAAATGTAAAATATTTTTTCCATTAGTTTCAGGTAATTGAAATGCAAAGTGCTAAGCACTTAATCTTTCCAGGCAGGAAAAGCTACCTGCTGTCAGATTTTATTAAGTCTTTTTGCTGCTCTTTGTATAGTCAATAACAAGTGTCTAAACCCAGGAAATGATGTAGAGGTAGTGTTCAAAGGTAAGGATATGATAAGGTGGTGTTTGCATTCAGGATAATATGAAAAAGTCCAACATGTACGCAGGAAGATTATTCTCCATGTCAACTAATTAGCATGTTTATTGGAAGCATTAATTATTCTGACAACTAAAGAGATTTTTAAGTTTGTTAACTCTTCATATGCTCATTTCCTAGGTGCCTTTCTAGGCAGAATCTTTATATATTTATATTAATAAAGTTAAAAGAAATCATTCTTTTAATTCTAATATGTGCTAGTAAGTAAAAAATAAATTCTACCAGGAGTAAATGAATTTCAAAACAAATCCAAGACAAATAAAATTCTGACAAAAATTAGAAAATCCTTGGCACCTTCCAGGAGGTGGCCTCTCATTTGAGCTCATGATGCTATCTGCACTTCAGAAAAATGGTTTAGATTTATACCTACACCTGAAAACACAACGGCTTACAAGATCTCAGATATCAAAGTAACCACTGAAGACAGGTGCAGGTCCATTCCCACTCAACATATAAACAAAGCAGCTTCCTGATGTGTCCCAAAATGCAGCTCCTGGAAGCCCAAACCAGGAAATCCCAGTTCCAGTTTCTCCCCCACAGAGATGGGGTCCAGCAGCATCTCCTGTCCTTTGGCTCTGGGGCTGGGATCTGCTTCCAAAAGTCTCCTGCCCAAACCTGAGCTGCCACAAAGCACAGCTGGCATTGACAAAAGAGCTGGGGAGAGTTTGGGAGCTGATGCCTAAGCAAAGCTGATTTCGGAGCAGACAAATAAAAGAATTGCCAGGTTTGATCACATGCAACACTTAAGTAAGGGTTTGATGCCAAATTTGTTCACAAATTAAATAATTTGGCATGTAGCTTTGCTGCCTAGAGCAACCCCTGCATTGCCAAGAACACACTCTCCCACCAGCCTCTTCCCTAGTGCTGTTCTTGCTCACATTGAAATTTTTATCATTTTCACTGTGCCCAAAAGCACTGTTTAGAGGAATATTTTCAAGTCTCAACCTCATAAATCTGTTCCCCAAAGAAGGAAAAAGGAATTCTTTATGTTTTTCTAGTCTTTGTAGTGTGCCAGTGCACAGCTTTTTGAGAGCAACACAAATATGCCCTATTTTCTCCTCTCTTTCTTCTTTCCCATTATTTTCTTTCAACTTTCTTTGCAATTTTTTTTTCATTTCCTCTACTGTTATTTTCCCTGTCTACCTTTCTTGTACTTTAACCATCCTATTCTCTTTACACCCATATCTGAGTCAATCTTTCTTTCCTGACTTCTCCTCACTTTCCCTCTTTGCTTCTCTTATCTCCAATTTTTCCTTTCACCTTTATCTCTGCACTGAGGCCTTTCAGTGCTCGCTGCACACATTCTCCTTCTGCTATGTACATGCATTAAATTATCTGCTATTGGCATGAATGCATGTGCAATGACACCTGGGTGTTCATTAATAGCTCAGAGTTGCTGACCACTGAGGCTTTGTTACATCACTTTAAGTGTTTTTCTAAAGATTTCCTCCTGTTTCTCCTGTGTCTACATTACAAACCAGCAAGAAAGGGCCCTTTGTCTATAATACACTTTGAAAAACCTCATATCTAGTGCCATCATGTAGCCTTTCTTTTTCTCCTGTCAGCTTCTCCTGGTTTTCCCTTCCTATGAAAAACTTAACAGATACAGATCTAATTACCAGTCTAATCTCAGGCCATCATTAGCAAAGTAGACACAGACTGTATTGAATATCACTTCAGGGAGATCATTACCACAGAACTCTTTAATATACCTTGCTTTGAAACTGCACCTCCAAGCATTTTGCAAGAACTCAATAATACACTTTCGAGGCTGATTAATTTGGGGTACAAACAGAGAATTTAAGAATCTGTACACAAAAAAACTAAATCAAGAAAAAATCTAAAGAACAGCAAAGTGGTTGTGAATGAGCTGATAATGGTCTCTATCAAGAAACTAAATTTGATAGAGGTGTTAGCTGTGCACAATTCTGCCCTTCAAAGCAGCCCCTGGCCTGGCACAGGGTGAGCAGCACTCCAGTGACTTCAGCTATCTGTAAAAAGCTACAACTCAAGGGTCATAATTTTATAACTGTTTAGCGATATAGAGACAAAAGTAACTATAGTTAACTACTAGAGACTCATCTGCCCTTCTAGGTGTATTAAAATCTACATTATTTAGATATAATGATATTATATCTAATATTGTCTGATGTTAAATCCACCAGTGTCACATACTGAATACAACATTGATTAAGACATTGGATGGTTTTCAGACATGTTCCAATCACATTTTTGTGTGGTAGCAAAAGCAGTCCAAAAGGAAAAAAATAACTTAAAGAACTGGTTTGAAAAAAGAGGAACAAAGAAAAATCTCATAGAATAACAAGCAGAGAGCTTGCTGGTAGATTTCTTACTTACTATTAGGATTAATATATTGTTAGCACTAAAATATATCTTTTCTATGAGATAACTGATAACTTTTGGCTACAAAGCAGGTTTCTTCCCATGGGAAGAAAGGGAGATCTAAGCCAACAATGGAGAACTTCAGCCAAAATACTATTTCACAAAAGACTAGGAATATCAAAGGGTAAAATAAATTGCTGAAAAAAATTATTGGCTTGATATTTAAAACTGCTGAGAATCTGCAAGTCCCATTTAAGTCACAGGGAGCTAAAACCACTGACAACCATTGTAAATCAGGCTGGATAAGTGGCAGGACCAATAACAAGCCAAGCTTACCAAAGAGATTTCATAAGCTAATGATGTGAAATAAGAGCTCTCACTTGAGCTTTGTGGCTAAAGAAAACAATACAGCTTAACTAGAAAGCCCTCAGAATCCATGATACAAACATTTACCCATTTTTTTGAGTGTTTTCTTTCAAAGAAGACTCATTTTCTCTGTCATGTTTCTGATAAGGAAAGCATTTCAATGACAAGTACAGGATTATATGCAAACCAAACCTGTACACACAAATCAGTATTCAAGAGAAATTTTAGTAAGAATATATTTGTGTCAAAACTTGCCTCAGTGATTTTACTTTTAACTTTGTTTTTTCAAGAGTGTACTGAAAATAAAGTGGAAAGGAACCTCTTCAGAGTCCTTTGACACTGACATGCTTAGGATTATAAAGATAAGGGAGCATCATATAATTTTCTGCTGGATGGTACCATCCAAGGTGTTTGAACATCTCTTTGCACCCAGGTCATAATCTTTTCACTACTCTTGACATCTCTCAGCCCAGATTTGTGAAGAATATCATAAACTGCTGAAGTTTTTGGGCACAGTGAAGTAACAGTGAAGCATTTTGGTGCTGTCTGAAATGAAATTCAAGGCAACTGCTTTGAAAATCCTTGCAGTTTTGGAAAGAGTAAAAATTATTTCAGGAGCATTCACCAGTATGTTCAATTTCTTTTAATGACACATAGGCCACTGCAAATGGTTGTGTGTTGTTATTGGGTGCACTGAGAAGATCTGACTACTGAGATGCCATTAAATTAATACTACTCATGTTGAAAAGTGTCTCAAACTGGCCTTTTCTTTAGTAGGAAGAAAGAAATGGTTTTGTTCCTTCCTTCAACTTGTAAGAGCCACACAAATCTATTACATGGCTTGATACATTTTTGAAGAGTAATTTCTGAAAGAATTCATAAGAGAAAGATGAATCCACATTTCAAGACACAGAGACATCTCAGTGAAATATTGTCCAGTTCAACCTCCACACACATAAAGTTAAATGGACATTTTCACCGCTTCTATACAAGTGATTCATACCACTTTTCCACTGTTTCCTATTCCCAGACCCCTTGGAATAACCCTCTAGGGGACAGGAAGATTTGTTGCTACCAGCCACAGGTTTTCCAGAAAACCTGCCCAGGTCAACCTACTCCAAATACTCTGGGAGCCAACCTGGAAAGGGAGAGATGAGGCAGCCTCTGGTATGAGATGGAGTTTGCAGAAATGACTGCAGAAAATCCTGGGAAAATGAGCACTGAGAGTCACTTGCTGACCAACAGATTAGAAACCTTCAGAAAAGCAATGTAAGACATCTGAACTGGCAATTCCACCCACTGCTGAGGGGAATGATCCCTGTGAGCACTCTATACTCCCCTGGATCAGTATTTTTCAAGTGAACAATTAAAAAGAAAGAAAAACACTTTCCAGCAAACTGGCAGCAGTAACCTGCTTCAATGGTGAGCACCGGCACAGCACATGGGTCTGTGAGACTGATTGAAAGCACTCCATCCCCAGCACACATCAAAACCTCCAGGTGAAGAACTTGTAAACTCAGAAAATATGAACTCAGCTGGAGCCTGATAACTTTTTGACCACTTTTCTTATAGGTCTGAAATATCTGGAGTAGGTAGAGAACCAGAGAATTTTTTCATGTGCTACAGTTGTTCCCTGCTGTTACATTTTCTAAAGTTGGGTTTCTATATTATAAAGCAGGGTGATCCAGGCCTCATCCATTGTTTTATCACCACCCTCCACATCTTCAAGAATTTCAGGTGTTCAAGGTAAACTCACCTTGTGTATGATGTTTTTCAAGCCCTGGATGCACCAACAGATTTTCTTCCTTTCAAGTGCAGGCTGATTTTGTTGCACCGAAGTTAGTACGTTGGTCCTGACTCCAGTGCATGGCATCACAATATCATTCACTTCACACTCCAGTGGTGATGCTGTTGTTACTGTGGTAGGAAAAGTCAAAATCTGACCACTCTGTGTTAAAGAGGCTTTACCTTCCCTTCTCCATTTCAGGTTAGCTAAATACTCGTTCCCAGTGTATTTAGAAAAAGTCTAATAAATTCAGTGGAAAGTGTGATTCATAATGTAGTATAGTCCTAAACCTCTTTTTTTTCTCTTTTCTTTTGTAGTTCTCTGAAGCCCCCCTCAGCTTTGGTTTCTAAAACACTACAAAATACAGGAAATTCAACTAAGCTCTTTCCACAGATTAACATGGGTTTTACGGTGCCATTTCTTTTACATAATGATATCTTAAACTTACACAACCACAAGAGGGAAGAAAACAATGAGGAATTAAAATATTAATGCAGTAAATAATCTTTTTCCCTCTGAAGGAGGAACACAGTATTTTTCTGTGACGTCTCCACTAACTTTTACTGTTTTCTTACCTCAGGTCCTCTTCATCTAGTTCAAGGTACAGTGGGGCCAAAATCCAAAGCAGAACTTCACCAAAGGGCGCTTGCACTTCGGCTAGAAACTCTGGCTGAGTTAGGAAACATATTTTAGAGGAAAATACATACAGGAAGAAGTGTCTACAGTTTTGCTTATAAACAGCTTAGCTCAATGGTGCCTCTGATCTCTGATGAAGCCTTGAGTGCTTTGCCATGCAATTAAGAAGCTAATTATCCTCATGCAGACGTGTCGTTTTTAGGACACTGAGCGTTTCTCCAATGATGTGATAATTTCTCTTTTCAGATTAAGATGTAAACATTTTCATGGATATAAATGTTTGTACAAAAGAGTTGCTTTTATGTAAACACTTCACTGGTGAAAGTCACAGAAACCTATTGATGCACAAAATTTTGCATATATTTCCAGTGCTAGTCAGGTGTTTGCTACATGTCTGAGAGCACAAACCAAGGGTAATGAGGAGCATTCTGGTTTTGATCCATTTATATTCTGTGATGTGTCTTGTCTGCTTTATTCACATATCAAACACCAGTCACTGTACTGTAGAGAAGCTGCTAAGCTGCAGAAACAGGCTGTAATAAGCTTTTCAAGCACCTGATGTGAAAAAACAGAATACTTGTTTATATATTCTGGGAAGTTTTGGAAATGTGGGTTAAACATGCAGTATCCATAAGATGCAGAACATTTTATTTTACAACACCAGCAGTTATAACAGTGTGAGAATTTTTACTTTACTTTGTATCATAGCAACTAATGAAGCCATTACTTTTTTCTGAATTCAGCTCACTAATAGTTTCAGTGGAAAACTTATTCAAAACACTTCACCAGAGGCATCCCTAATGTTCTGCCAGTAAATAACATATTTCATTTATAAACCTGTTTTCTGTCCCATTTGGCTGGTCCTTTAGAAGTCTGTCAGTAGACCAGGGAAATCCAATTTTCGAACTCAGCTAAATCTCATTTTCAAAAGTGACTTCAGTGCTCAGAACTTGTCCTCACTTCAGTCAAAGATATGATTGTAATTCAGATAGGCATCTCAGCACCAAATAGCTGTGCAAGGTATGGTCCTGATACTCCTGACACAGCACAGGGGCCAAAAGGGAGAGCCTGCAGTAAATCCTGGATGGGTGTCTGACCCCTACCTGGGCTGCCATGGTGATATTTCTGTCTCTGCTCCAACGCTGCCTTTGATCTCACTGTGCAAGTTGCAGTCTGAGTTCAGTCCCTCACAGACAGGGTGTCCACATGCATGATTTTACATTGATATGTTTTACCTTTATGCTTCCAGTGGACTAGAAGTGATTACATAGCTATGACCCCTTGGAAAATTAACAAAATCTGACTTCCAGGCCCACTTTAAAAACATTAAATGAAAACCCTTAGTGCAATCTTAATTTCGAACACATTTTATAGATGTACAATTAAAAACTGAACAGCTTAAAACAGTACTACTGTGTAAAAGGCAGGAAGAATCCAATTCAAAAACTAATCATTCAAAAACTGCTAAATCAAGAACACTTCTAATACATATGGAGAATATTTTGTCTTTTAATAGGGGTGTTCAGCACTGAGCTGAGCTGAGCTGCTTTGCAAAATCCACTGCAATGCAAAGTAACCCCCTCACAGCTGGTGGGTTTAGTGCCCCTGGGTAAAGCCTGCCCTGGTTCAGTAAGTCCTGAATATGAGTAGGTGTTAATACTTACAGCAATTTGTAGAAGGGAAAAGAACATATAGGATACAAATCCACACCTCATTTTATTTAACCAAGTATTTAAGCATGTGGATAAGTCCCTTGAGGCTCCAGTGGGAGTGCTGAGGAATTTTTTCTCGTTTAGCAGCTGCAAAGTTTTAAGGAAATTTAAAACTTCCAAGAAGTTTATAAGAAGAGTAATAAGGAAAAAAAATCTGTAACTTGCATCATTTTTACTGGAGATACATGCAGCATGTCAGTAATTCAGAAAGAGCTTGTTGCACACAGAAAACTGCAAGAATGAAGTTATGCAACTCTGTGGAAGAATTGCGTAAATAAATAGATGTCACAAAAAGCTACCTCATGACATTTTCTGTACTTGGCAAAGAATATTCAGCCAATTTAACCATTGAAATTGACTTCTGATTTAATTACTTGAATTTCTGACTTTTAGAACATGCACTCCTACACACAGTAAAATGACCTTATGACTGAGCATTAAAACCAAATGGTATCACATCTAAAAAAAGCTGTAGCACTTTACCATGCTAGAGACTGCTTTCAGAAATGAGAAAACAGTAAAATTACTAAATTGTTGGGGAATATTCATAACGCATACAGTCAACTTCTTTTCTTCTGCCAGGCTTTAAATTACACTGTCTAGGTGTTACATGTTCCCTCATTTTTAAATACATTTTCTCCCAGCTTTGCTTCTAAAACTCACTGTAAGTCAGCTGCTTTCCAAGCCTAGTATGAGTATTTTTAGAGTTTTATTATGTGCATAGGAATGACTTATTACTGCAGGATTGCTCACAAGTAGAGGTTGACACTTAGGATTCTACCCAAGTTTATGAAATAACTTGATGTCAACTCCAAAATTTTCAATATACTGCCAATTTTAAAATTTGTACCTGCTCTTATCTGAGGTGTTTGACACAAGCAATCAATTCTAGTATTTTCTTTTATATATGTATATATATTCCACAAAGCAATAAGGAAAGGTCAAACTGGTGACTGTTAAAGCTTCTATTAAGAAATGTCATGAGGTTATTACATTTTAATCCCTGAAAGAGGTATCTTTCAGAAAATCTCTTTCTAACCCAAGAAAATTTGCAATTCTCAAACAAGGGAAAACTTTGTGTGTGTCTAGTGGTTATAAAACTTCATCTGCTTTAATCTTTTCAGGAGAAAGGTGTTATGGGAAAGCGTGTTCCCCTCTATTCTGCTTGATAGTCCCAGTCTTGACAGAACCTGTTATATTTTCTTTGGATCCATTTCAATGTGCTGAAAATCTCTCTCCATACAGAAAACTTCATCACAGCCCTTTAAGAATAAATATGTCAACATGCAGGATTATAATGAGCTAAAGGGAAGCACAAAAGAAGCTGAAGGTTTGAAAGTATTGTGTTGATGTTGTTCGTTGTGGCATTGAACCAGAAAAAGCTGGACTTTTCTGATTCCCAGTGTCTTAGCCCATAAAATCAAAGTGTTAGCTCTCCACAAAGAGCATAAGACCTTACTCAAGACCTTATGGCTTGGCCCAAGGCTTTGAACATGAAAAACCTGGCTGAGGCACACTGTTCTTAGATTATTGAAACTTTGGGGTCACAGTCTGCCATTAATATGTGATGCTTGCTTTGATTTTTATGATCAGAGGGGATATATTCATTTATACTCCTTTGACTGTCTTAGAAATAGCATCAGAATTGCCAAGAGAATTAGGTCAGTCTTCTTTGGGAAAACTCAGTGTCCATTATAAAAATGACAAGAGACAGAATACTCTCCAGTGAATCCTATTCAATGTAAATTGAGAGGAACTACATGCTGACATGATGCACAACATTGTGTCTGAACTCTACAGCATCAAATTAAAAAACAAAGTTAACTTCTCTTTGTGCTCACCTTTGATGTGCCTCATTGATGGCACTGGGAGTTCAACACAAGGACAATTTAGATGCCATCCAGGCAGCATGGATGCAAACTCACAGCTTTTGCAACTGGCAGTTTTCTTCAGTGCATTGTGAGACAGTCCTGTTTACCTTCAGTAAACATGTTTTGGCATCTAAAGCATTCAAATTTCCCTGGGTTTCAGTTGTGAACTCTTCCAGTTCGGAAGTTCTGCCTGACTGACCCGTGAAGGCTCTCTGCAGAGCCCTGCAAGCTCTGAAACACTGTAGCACACTTCTTACAGGAAAATCCTGTAAGATTTTCCTGGAACTGCTTTGCAATTATCTGCAGGGTTACATTTGTAGCTGCTTTGGCTGCAGTAAGCCTGTTCTCACAGAGGGGGTACTGTGCTGGGCATTCTGCAAAGCTGGAGGAGGGAAAGGCACTGAGGTCAGAGCCGTGAACACCAAGGCTGGAGAAGATGAGGGGGAGAAGGAGCTCCAGGCTCTGGAGCTGGAATTTCCCTGCAGCCTGTGGAGATGATTACACTGGAGCAGATATCTACACTTCAGCCCCTGGAGAACCCCAGGCCAGAGCAAGTGCTCCTGAGAGATACCACGCTACAGATGCAGATTAAATTCATTTTCCAGAAATGGAGTCTGTTTGCTCATGTGGGTAGTTGGTGAGTGATACCCCCATTTTTATTTGAGCCCAGGAGCATTTCTGTCCTACC
>JAWWMU010000243.1:7328655-7364468 GCA_035048155.1 Cinnycerthia olivascens | reverse complement strand
AGTCTGTTTGCTCATGTGGGTAGTTGGTGAGTGATACCCCCATTTTTATTTGAGCCCAGGAGCATTTCTGTCCTACCTTGTCCCTGGCCAGCTGAGGAGGGACAGTAGGAAAGCAGCAGGGAGGAGTTTGGTAGCAAGCCAATATGGTGCCAATGTGGTACCAATCCACAAAACTCTATCCCAGATAGATTTTTGATTTTTGGGGGCACCATGCACCTAAATATAACAACAACACCCTGCATACACTCCTGGATGTTTTCTTTTTTAAAGAGAGACTGAAAGAGGAGCCAGAATGTGTCAGGTAGAGTAAAGGGACCAATCCTTGGAAATAAATTATTAAAAGATTTGTAATTTCTACAGTCTTGCCCTCTGAGGTGGGTAATTTTTCTGTTTCATTGAATATGGTTGCTTTCTAGAAGTGTTTATGTGTTAGCATTTCAGAATGATGTAAAGAAAATAAGGGTTGAGACCTAGTTTGCTTTTTTTGATAACCAACAATTTGTTTTAGCATTAGGCTGCAACATACCATGTGGAGCCAAATGCTTTTGAATCTGACAGCTACTTCCTAATAATTTCTTTAATTTGCTTTTAGAAGCTTCAGAAGTCACCTAGCAGTTCTTTCACTGAGCAGAGTTTCTCTGACCTTAAAGATCTGAAGTACATTAAACTGCAAAAAGCATCTATTTATAAAGTAAATGTGTTTTCACCTACTCAAAGGGGACAGGAAAGAGAATGCACAGTCCAATGGGAACCATGGAAAGCTAGCACAAAATCTAATGAAACAAGGTGCATGTAAAGAGGGAACAGTTAATTTGTACTTTCAAGGTTTTGTGTATGTAGAAGGTGACAAGAATAATTGTCATGGAATGTCCAAAATATTACTTAAAATTTATTTTGAAGGTGTATGTAACTGAGGCAAAAACGTGAGAAACATTTTCATTGAACTTACAAGGTACCAAATCCAGCTCTCCTTTCAAACATCACCCAAAAAATCTTGTCCTGGGGACACAAGGACAAAAAAGCTTTACAAAAGTCTTCTATCTAAAAGTTGTAAAATCAACCTCTTCATCAAGTTTCATTCAAATAATTATGGAAGCCATGAGCTGAGAATTGCCATTTATAGAATACATTCAGAGGGTTGTGTTTCCCACTCACAGGACGACCAGCACTGCCATATGCCTGACCCTCCCTCAAAATTTAAATGAGACACTTGGGTCATTCCAAACAGCATCTCATGTGCCCTGTCCTTGCTGCAGTTCCTGAAGAGCAAGGCAAGGAAGGCAGCAAGGAGGAAGACAAGAAGGGTGTGCAGAGCTTGTCCTGGAGCCCTGACCAGCTGCAAGGCTCAGATCCTGGCCAAGGTAAAAACGTCCTGCCAAAAGGCCAGTGAAGTCGATGGGTGTCACAGGGAGCAGGAGCATTCCTGCCTTGGAGAAGCGAGGGTTTGGAGCCTGGGGGAGGGGTGTGCTTGCTTTGGCTTGTTGCCTTCTGTATGAATTCCCTTCATTCTGCTGTCCCATCCTTTCTTCTTATCTCTGGAACTTGTGTAGCCTATTTCACAGTACTGCTGCTTGTGGAAAAGGGGAAAAATTCAGAAGGGAAATGGTTCAATTTGCTTCTGCTGGGATGTTTATTATTTTCACAGGGTAGTAGTCTAGTGGTGGACTGTAAAATAGTGCTGAGCAAAAACTTCCTAATTGTTAATTAGCTGTCATTACAAAGACTGGAGTCTGTTATCCAAATGAGTAAATTTTTTATATTATTTTAAGGTAAAACTAAATGAAAATTCATAGTATTTTATACATTTACAATACTTACATTAGTAAGGAGTGATTTTCATCTTCAAATTGAACATAATTTAAAGATAAAATGGCCATTCTGACATTTAGAAAACAATACAAAAAATTAATCTGAAAAGCCAAAAGCCTGGACTTAGAGCAGAACACTGATTTTCTTCAATTCACAGCTAAGACCTCCAATTTCTTTATGATAGTGAAATTGTCATGAACAATATTTGCGTTGTTTTATTCTACAACATTTCAGCCTGAAATAACTTCAGTTTTTTATTAACTGCAAGACTGAGTCCTATTCATCAGTTAGGCAGGTGTATTGCCTGATAATGCAATAAGCTTTCCTGGATGTATGAGTTGTTTTATTTCTTTTATACCAGCAATCAGCCATTTCTTTCATACCAAGAGCGTAATAAAAACAAAAGGCTTATT
Organism: Cinnycerthia olivascens; assembly: GCA_035048155.1. Classification (NCBI taxonomy): domain Eukaryota; kingdom Metazoa; phylum Chordata; class Aves; order Passeriformes; family Certhiidae; genus Cinnycerthia; species Cinnycerthia olivascens. Next base: position 7,362,246 of record JAWWMU010000243.1, on the reverse strand, counting down.
TCTTTCTTACTGGTAACAGAGTTATAGATTATCATCCATCAGCAATAACTGTTGCCATTTAATAAAAAAATAAACCTTTCCTAAATCTCTCATGGAACATAATAGATAAGAATAAACAATGATATTAAAGTTGGTGCCAAAATGAAGGATTGCTGTAAGTGAGGATGTGCAGTGAAGTTATTTATGTAGATAACACAGTCTGGCAACCAACAGGAACTAATTCAGGTATAATAAAACAGATAATCCAAACTTTTCTGAAATCTAAATAGTCATAAATTGTAATAATCTTAACTTGTTCTCCAAGTATTTCAAAGACAAAAAATTGGTCTGAAACACAAACTAATTTTAAAACAACAACAATCGAAGCAGAATGTTTTAAATATTTCACCTGCAAAGTACCTATGAGCTGTTCACCTGAGGATCTCCAAAGAAAAGTTCCTCTTTCAATCCTGTCCTGCTTAGCTCAGACCATCACTCCAAAGTTGGTGGCTTTTTCTGTATTTTCTGTAACTAAATGTCAGCTTTAAACAACCAACATAGAGACTGCTACTTCAGAAAGTCTGTAGACCTTCTAACTGCAGCCAGATATGCACCATGTTTTTAAAATTGCCCTCCAGATTAAAAGTTACTGTCTTGGGTAGCTGAAAAAAAACCAACAAGTCTGAAAAGCCAGGTTTTCAAACACAGTGGGCAAACACTATTGGATTTGAACCTCTCTGCAAGACACAGCTCGCATTTAGATGGAGTGACCACATGCTTAATCAAGAACACATGCACAGAGTCTCTAAGGAATAGACAGAACAACAACAATGAAATGTGTGAACCAAAGTCACTGTTTCTACTCTTGCCCCAGTCGAGTTGCCCCTTTCAATGCTCTACCCTGGCACAGAACACCCCTCAGCTTCTCTCAGCTAAAGAACTTTTGTGCATTATTTAACCATTTTCAAACTTTAACATATTCAAAATGACAAGCACCAGATTTTTTTACCATATTTGTTTTCAATGCAGGGCGAGTCTATAAATATCTCCCATTCTCTCATCACTCTTATTCTCTGCTCACATGCACACAGTGTGTGTGTCTGTGGAGGGCACTTCTTACACCTCAGCTGCAGAGCCTTTTCCAGGTGCTCACACTGTGCCCACACTCGGAGGCTGCAGCAGGACAGAGTAACCAACAGCTCAATAAATCAGCAATATCAATGTCTGAGCTGGAGATTGTGTTCCCAGAAAAACTCATTTGTGGATGGACTTATTGTCTTCCCACCTGTTATGCTGAGAAGGTGATCAGTCATCTTCTGCCTCATCTGGGTGAAAGTTCTCCTTCCCCCTTGCACAATGACTGGATCCTCGCTGCTGTCCTTCAGGAGAGGAGAAGACACTTCTCCAGTTGAAGCAGGGCAGAGAGGGAAGCACAAGCCCATGGGAAGTTCCTTCACCTTGGGTTCACAAGGGGATGGAGGAAGCAGGGCACAAAATGAGACAACACTGAGGAGCACCCATCAGCTGCCTGCCCCAGAAACCTCATCCAGGTGTGCAGCAGCAAGCTGAGGTTGGAAGGACAGCTTCCTATAAACCCTAAAATTCAATACTGGCCTCTTTAAATATAGATGTGTTAACTACAAGGAAGATAAATTATGACCTAGCAATAAAATTCATAGGGTTGTCTTTTTTTTTTTTTTTGCTTTAAGTTTGAAAATGGAAAATATCTTTCCATTATCTCTTTCCTTGATATATAACCTTTATAAATCACTGGCACTATTATTCTACACTGGGAAGCCAATTTATATGAGCAAATAATTAAATGATTTCCTTACTTTTTATTTCCACACACACTTGACCAACTCGAGGCTAAGGAAGATGGAGCTAAGGGACTCCACAGAGTAGAGAATAAAGATACATGGGCCAGAGGGGGTGTCAGAGAGGATACACAGGACATTCAACAGCAGAGCAGCAGGCTCACAGGGGTGGATTAATATCCACTCATTTCTAGGCACCAGCCAGAACAGAACATTAGAACAAGCCATCTGTGAGAAAGGGTTGCATGATAAAATTTTAATAGGAGAGAGAAATCTTACTTTCCTATCCCTAGATATGGATTAGTGTCAGATTTTGGGAAGTCACATCTCACTCCACTGGCAAAAGTTCTCTTGCTGGCAGTTGTCTCTTCCAGCCATCCTGAAATGATTTTTTTCTCTCATTCCTTCCCTCTTTCATGTTCTCCTTCCCTTCTCCCAAGCTCTGTCCCTTTGCCCTTTAGGACTCCTCCTAAAAGGGAAATCATGCTAGAGGCTCACTCCTGAGATTTCATCAGAGCCTGGGGAAAGCCCAGGGTCCCATATGAGCTCCTCCAAATTCTTTGGCATGGATGGCCAAAGAAAAATTTTTAGGGAAAAATAACCTTATTACAAACATATTTAAAGGACCAAGTATCTTTGGTCTCTGCAAAAAGAATCAAAATTTCTTTCCTAAGGGGCCTTTCAAGAAATAATGTAATTTACAAAAGAATCAACTGGCGCTAAGAGGAGGGAAAATTGATTGCAAACACTTGTAGAACAATGAATTCAGCAAGACACCCAGGGTAACATTATAGGCTTTAGCATTTGGGCATGAAAAGTCATCCTTCATGAATTCATTCATTGCAAATCCTAAGAAATCCATGGCTTTCTTACAGGAGATGGAGAAGGGAGAGAACTTGTTAAATAGTCTCTGAAAATGATGTTATATGCTTCAAAGATTAACAACATAAAACTTCCTTCATATAAACTGCAGCAATTCCTCTGTGTTTTAATAGCTTAACAAATATACTTAGGAATTTTACAATAAAGAAAAAGTGATAAGGCAATTATTTACTACCCACAAAAAACTTTGAAACTATTTATTCAATATACCATCTAAATTACACATTAGGTTAAGAGATTGTAAATGGTAATCTAGCACAAACCTCAAATGATGGCTTTTGCTTCCCAGAGCGTTAACATTATTCTCAGCAAGAAGGGAATAAAAATACAAATTATTTTTTCATTGTGACCGTGAAAACTTTTCAATTACAATTCACATGCAGTTCAATATTTTATGCACAAGTGAACAAAGCAAGCAACATTTACATGACAGAGTTATCAGTCTTTTTTTTTATATTGCAGCTGTTCGGAAAGCCACAGGGCAAAGGCATTTATATATGAGATAAGCTCAGTCTGTAGAACAAATTAATGCTGGATTGTGCATTAAATGCCCTGTCTTCGGACAGCTAATTAGCTTTGTGCTGCTCAATTAAGCTTTGAAAGGACATGTTGTGTTTCTTGATGGAAGAGCAAACATTTCCAGACTATTCCACATTCTCAGTGCTTTCTGTTTCTGTGACTGAGAAGTCTAAGAAGAAAAAGAAATATTCAGCAGCCTTACCAAAGGGTATCAAAGTCTAAAGTACAAAGTAGGCAACAAAGTTATTTTCAATTGTCGTAAAAACCTTTGATTTTATGTCAAATACATAGCTTTAAAATGTGAGCTAGTTTGGGATCGGAGTGAACTATAAATCCATATCTTCAATGCTTCTTAAACCAGAAAAGTAGGAGGACCTCTCCAAGGAGAGGATAGAAACCCGGTAGAACAACTTCCAATGGTTTGTTAATATTGCCTCTTTATTCAGTCTGAAATTTCCCACCTTTTTTCTTCCTGGCTAGTATCCTAAGCATTAGCATTGAGCAAGAAACACTCAAGTGTCTTTAGATTCCTCAGCCAACAGTATGAAAGAGACGTTAAAGTTTTAAGTCCTTGTTATCCAAATCCTTTGAGACTTAAGCAGTAAGGGAAAAACTTCCAAGACCAGGTTTTTCACAAGAACTTCAATACTTTGTCTTTTCCTTTTTCTGCTGGTAGTAACTAGACAGCTGACTTCTGCCTTCTCTTTTTCTGCTTGCTAGCCTTAGAGTAGGAAAGCCTGGTTAAATTGCCATGGAGAGGGGGTAAAATTAAATGAGATTCCTGGAAAGGAGTGATGGTTTTCAAATCTAAGCTAATGGTGGTTCAGGCTGCATTGAGCTCTAGCAGTGGGATCTCTCTTGTAGGGTGAGCAATCAAATTCTCTTTCCCAGTAAAATTTTCATTGCTCTGCACATTAATCTAACATTGAGCTGCAAATGGCACATGCAGAGTATTTATTCAATGTTGGCCAATAACCAGCAAAAGGGAAAACCTCTTATCAAATGATGCCTTTGGCATTGTGAACTTCAAGGATCAGTTCTTATGAGATTTCTGTACTGGGATATTTTCTTCAGCCTGAATCTTTATCATCAAGAGCATTTACTAAGAACTTTGGATTGTGAAGTAAACAGATATCAGAAATTTCTGTCATAGTTCACTGATGATCACTAACAAAGAAGGTAAAATATCTGAGAAAATTCTGAAGCTATGAAAAGGTTTTTCATCTTCAGTTAGCAGTGTTATTTATCGTACTTTTCCAAGAAAATTCTGACTTTAAGAAACTGCACCTCAGAGGCAGATATGCAAATCCATCCCAAGGAAGGACTGTCATCTACCAACCTGCAGGAGTAAGTACACATTTTGCATGATAATTTAGGTTTGTAGTATATATATATATACACACACATGCATATGTGTTATATATAGTGTTAAAGTGGGCCCATACAAACATACATGTTATTCTGGCACCTCAGAAAGGGTCCCTTGTCAGAAGCAGATGGAACAGCTCTGCATCAAGACTATTTTTCTGTAGCTCTACTTTTAAAGATTTTTTACTTCCAAAGTCCCAATTTAGCATACAACGCTATAGAAGTATATAAATACATGTGTTCTGCACATAAAAATATGATGTGTACACTCATCTGTAAGACCACTACAGAGAAACACTTTTAAACATGAGCACATTTTGTGCTGTATTTTTTTGCTTCAATCTGTTTTCTCTGGAGAAAACACTCGGTGTTTCTGCTCTTACAACTCCTGTTTGGGAAGGAAAGAAAAATTCCTCAGGGTTAAGCAGGAAATTCTTTGAACTCAGAAGTTAAGTCCACATACTGAGAAAGTAGTTCTTTTTATGAGCCCGAATGAAAACTCATCTAGAAGCCACAAGGAAATATTAACACTAATTTAACAATCGTTTTCAAAGTGATGTTTGGAATTTGTTGTATGGCAGTTCAATCTCTTGAAGATATTCCAGTACAGACAACCTTTAAAATTTAAGCTGAATATGCTTATAAAGGCTTCATTGTGGCATTCCTCAAATGTTAACATGAATTAGCTCTTGATATTTCTTTTGGAGGAAGAAAACCAAATGGCAGCAGGGGCAGCTGGAAGGCACAATTTTGCTCACTGATGGAAAATTTCAGTGCACAAACAGAGCTAAGAAACCTGTTCTCCATGTAGGGAAATCAGCCTGAGTGCATCACTGCCTGGCAATGAAAACAGCTCTCCCATAAATATGTGAATACTCCCCCAAAACCATATTTTCAGTTAAGAAACCTGAGATATTTATCAGGTGTCAATGACAAAACCAATCACTTCTTTATTTAAATACCAAAATGAGAAAAAACCCAGCATTTTTAATCACTGCTGTTCTATGAGCTGCACCTCTGTGACAATCAAAAGGCCAACATCTTCAAAGCCAGACAGAATGTTTAGATTTGCAGTTGTGACTGCTTGCACAATAGTTAAAATGTTCAAAGCCCACAGGTGGTCTTGAAAATCTTAACAGTTATATCTACTAAAAAAATGTTTCAATTCCTTGGTTACTTTCATATTGTATTTTTTTTCTTTTTTTTTTAAAGACATAATTAGTTTTATTTCTACCTGTTTTCTCCCTCAACAATGATACCACCATGTTTAATTAAGCAGTCTGCAAACCCAGAACACACTTCAGATATACCTGGCCGCATATGCCTGTATATAATACAGAAGTGTTTCCTATAGAAAGCTGCCAGAGAAACAGCCATGGTCTGAGCTGTATTTAATGTTCTCAGAGTGAACCTGATGCTCTGTCAAGAGTCAAGAATTAGCAAGAGCCCATCATGAAAGGAGGAGAGCTTGCTTTGTTCTGAGTCCAAGAAAACCAGCATGTCTGCTTCCTAGGCTGTATATGAATCCTGCCACCCTTTGTTTTTCAAAACCCTTAATGTCATGGCTTTAAAGCAGGGAGAGTTCAAAATGCACCAGAATAGATCCACTGATTAAATAAATTATTAAATATTGTGCTGTAATACCCCTGCAAATTCTGCTGTGCCAGTTCCCAAACTAACCCTCTGAACCCAGCAAAGAGGGGAAAAGCAGGTCCTTGAGGTGTTGGTTTCTAGGACTTTGCATAAACCAAGGTCTCATGATGCCAAGATGCCAACATGCCCAGAAAGGAAAAGTAGGCAGAAGAATCAAACAGAAAATACACAATAACTGAAACTCAACAATGTGTTTTGGGAGAAACAGGAAACAAAGTTATTATTTAACAGGAGAAACAATAGCAGGTGAAATTTCTGAGGCAGCACAGCCTTCCCTGTGCCCTGCAGGCTGCAGCAGGGCCTCGCTGATTCCTGTGACTGAGTCTGGACCAGAGATTCCTGCAGCTGAGCTGGGCTGAGGAGCAGAAGTGCTGCTTTCCTCTGCTGCCTGCCCCATGCTCCCTCCCAGCTCAGAACATCCCTCGATGGGAAACACAGGGCTCAGGGTAAGTTCTGACAGACATTTCCACCTTAGCAGCCTGTGAACAAAGATTAATGTCAGCAGAAGCCCAGATAAAAGCTTGACTGTGTCGAATGCCAGAAATGTTCCTTATTTCCCCTTTCATTATGAAAAATGATTTTATCTTGACTTTTCAGAAATACAGCATGATTGCTCTTTCAATTAACTTAGTGTTCTGTTTTCCATTAGTACAGTGCAGAATAACTGTAACCCATCGTACTGTCCCAGGGCTTTTTTCAAAGATGCTGATTTACAGCAGAAAAGGGATTTTGTGTTTCTTGCCAGTTATAAAATTGCTAAGGTAAAGCCAGGAAGCAGACTTGTTAGCATTCATTTCATCTCCAGCTCCTTGTATTTCCCCAGGAAGGCTGCAGCAGGCAGTTCAACATAAAAGAAAGTTATTAAAAATTCCACACCCTTGAAGGAATCTTCATAAAGCTGATAAAAAATTCAATTTTCAAATTGCTTAATACAGCCTTCTCTTGACTAACACAGTTATCCTAACTTAAGGACCTTTTAAACTAATGACCTGGAAGGAATAGAGAATATTTTATTTGAATCTGGGCAAAATTTGAAGAAATGCTCTGTACTCTGATTTTTTGCATCTCTTAGTACCATTAGTAGTCCCTCAGCATCCTTCTCTGCCATGGAAACTTACAGGAAAGAACAGGGTGATTCATAATGCAGCACAAGTGATTAAGTACATTTGAACTCAGAAATATTAATAAGTTGCTGGTCATATATTTAAAACAAAGTCATGAATACATAATGCCTTACAAGTCCCATTCAAATATTGCAGTAGTTGAAATAATGAAAGTTTACTTTACTAAACCACCTAGGAGCAGAACATATAATAAATTAATTTTGGTCTTTGTTTTTGAATTGAGGTTATGACAATTTATCTCATAGCTCTTTTTCAAACACAGCACTTGAACAAAAAATTTAAAAAAACAACTTTAGTGCCATGAATCTATGTTAAAAACTAGATTCCCAAATTTGTCCAGTGTAGTGAATACCAGTTATACCACTAAGAAGATTTCTTGCAAGTTTCTTAAAAGCTTCCCTACATAAGACAAAGCACATAAATCAGTCTGCAATAAGCCTAAGAATCAAAGAGAAGCTAAACATTTGTCTTTGTCAGTCCCTTTAGAGGAAGTGGCCCAGATTTCTAAAAGGCTTTCTGCAGAGCAGCCACAAATGTGATGCGTGGAGAGGCTACCTAGAACAGAGGCTAGAGGGTGTTAAAGGAATAAAGTAGGGATTTATGAAAAAAGTCTCCAAAGGATATACCTTGGGCAATACAAGAACTCAGCTGTGGCTACACTAAAGATGGACAGCGTGTCACAAGTTTTCACACTTTTGTAAGTTTTGGTCCTTTTACATATTGGGGTTAATAGTCCAATTACAGCTTCAGGTTATGAAGTCACATCCTCCCAGATTGCTCTCCTCAATTCACTGTTGTTTGTACTTTTTGGGACCAAAGCTCCTTGGTTCTCAGGCTGGAAAAGGATTGTTCTGACTAAACTGTGAAGAGAACTTGCTAACACTTGCTAAGTTCAAAGTTATATGCTAATGCAGTACAGGATCTGGAAAATGTGAAAGCTAAAACTTCAGGCATCACAGAGGTGCAGAGAGATCTGTCCTGCAAGGTGCTGGCTGATGGCACAGACCTGAGTGGCACCTGCAGCCCCCTGCTCCCATTCCCAGGTGATTCTTGGCACAGCCCCTCAGCAAACAGGAGTTCAGGCCCCGAGCTAGACCAGCACCTCATCAGCTGCTGGCATATTCCCACAGTCTTCACTGGCCCACACAGTCAATAAAATAATCCCAACAAGCCAGACTTTCCTGCAGGAGAGACGCCAGCTCTGGAGATGGTGCTTGCACAAGTGTAAATGACAATCCATGCTCCCAGCCTGCAGCTTAATGGGATGGTTTCACATTCCCCAGTTTTCCAAACTCTCAGATTCTGCTGTGGCACTGCACTTGCTGACAGAGTTAAAACGTCTGCACCCTGACAGGAGGATGGCCTGTTTTGTGAGGAAGCATAAGCAGTTAAAAACAAACACAAGAAAAGGTAATATTTTGCAGCAGAATGCTCCCACAGTCCCCATCAAAGCCTCTGCACCTCTCACAGGGCTGAATCCTTCTTCTACACACCATGACTATTCCTTTTGAACTTCTACTGGGGTTTTAGTTCTGATTTGAGAACAAGCTTGTGTATTGATTAGCAAGAAAAAGAAAAAAATCTGGCTTTGAAACTGTTCTTTTGAAGATGTTTTCTTCTGGCTCCATGTAAATATCCAATGAATTTGGGAAATATTTGCAATGGCATTCAGGTAGCAGGATACTATCTTGATATATATATGGAAGTTTCTAGTCTGATTATACGGAGTGCTGCAGAGATTTGGATGAGTGGGTAACCACTTAGATGAGGGAGTACCCACTTGGACTCACATGCTATCTCCAAGAGGTACTTTTTAAAGCCAATTATCTGATCAAAATTAATTTATATTTAAGCAACTGCAGAAATTAGTTTCTTTCAAGTACTCACTTTTGTAAATTGCAGATGCAATTTCATTATCTGATGAAGTACACTGCATGTTGTCAAATTCAGGAAGTGGCACGCTCACACAGTAACTGAGCATTTATTTGTGAATAGCATTCATGACTTTTTAAATTTCAGTGTGTACCATAGGGATGTAGGCTAATATCTAGAGAACTTTAGAGATTTCTGAAGATGGATGCTTTGATTAGTTGGGCTTAAGAGCACTGTATGTTGCAACCAAGCCTATGTCACACCAGGGAAAAGAAATCCAGCAGCTCACTTAGACACAGCAGCACCCCCTCAGAGCATGATCTAAGTACAGACAAACAAATGAGAGGAAAACACTTGACAGAGATCTCAATCCTGAGCAAGGTGCAGGAGGCAAATCTCCCCCAGAGCAGGGAACTGAGTCAGCTCCTTCTCAAGCCCCATCCAAGGCTCAGTAGCAGCACTGTCCTGGCTCAAAGTGCCCCTCAGTGTCACACAGATGTCCCTCTGCAGAAGTGCTTGCTGTTGACCTCAGCCTGCAGCCTGTAAAGTCGATGGCAAAGCTCCTACTGAAGGCACCGAGAGCACAGGCAACCGAGGGGAAGAGGCTTTAAAGAGGTGCCCGTAATATGCACAGTGAGAAAGGAATTTTACTTGCGCCGTTGGTTTGAGCAAAGCATTATCATGCTTTGAGCACACCTATTTTCTGGTGAGCTACAGTGGTTGTTAGAGCATAAGCACAATCTGCCACCACATAATAAAGTCAACACATTACACTTTAATTGGATGGAATCATTTACACAGTAGTAACAGGGACTGAGAAGCAAAACTCAACTCCTCATTTTCTTAAATCTATAACCAGCTGCTTTCACTGCAGGAATAAAGGGTGTATGCCTCACTCACCTCTTATTTGTCTTTGTGTTTTGCCAGGTAATTTAAGAAATGTTTACAAAAAGCACACTGTTTCCAGAGATTGAGTCATTCAGCAATGCAGCTGCTTGCAAGGGAGTCATCTGCCCAGGAGTGCAAGAGGAGCTCCAACAGCTTTTGCAAAGCTGCAAAATCCCTGGATACAGAAAGCAACAACCCAAAAGAACTCCTTTTCCAGAAGAAATGCCCCAGTGATTCAAAATACAGCTTAATTTAGTGCACTGACAGAGACAAGGACTCCAATATGTTTTGAGAGATTTTACTGTAAAAAGAGAAAATTAGATATATACGAAACTAATTATTTCCTGCAAGCTTTTTCCCAAATTAAATCTCAGTGTTGTTTTAATATATTTTCTGGATGCATTTCATCCTAAATGAAACTTTGTAACCTTTTAGCCCCATCTTACTAATTCCCCCTTGCTGCCTTGATTAACATTAGTCAGATGAAACGTTTGACTAGATAAATATTATGGTGGTTTTTCTTCAGTTGCAAACCTGCACTGCAGGTGCCATTTTGCCAGTATCAAACATACAACTTCCAAACCTGGAACTGCTGTCCAATTCCATCCTGCCAATAAACTATGCATGATTTTAGGAAATAAATTTTAATTTATGCAAACATTGACAAACCTGATTCATTACCAAATGTAATAAGTATTTCCATAAATTCTATGGCATACTTCATCTGAATATCATAATTAGTTTTTTTACCCTCCCTGTGTTTGTGGAAGGGCTTGTTTTCCAACAACAGCAAATACTGCCCCACAGTGCAGGCAGTGCAAAAGCACAGTCTCCAATGTGAGAATATCTACATCCAGAGATTCCATTAGAAAAGTAGAAATTCCACATAAGCTGCTTCTTGTAAAAAGCTGCTGTTGTGTAAACTTTCATCTTCATCCATAATTTTATATCTTTGCTCCTGTTTCTCTTCAAGATGTATTTTGAACACTATTCTATTGGATTGTTCACCCCTGAGCAATCTGTTCAGTCAATTTTTGGATTACCAACTCATTGTATAGACTGAGTTAATAAAAGCTTTTAGTCTGTTTATTCCTATCTACTTCAAAATAAATACCTCTAAAAGCTTTTTTTTTTTTTTAATAAATGCAGTTATAAGCAATACTTTGGGTATTTTTATCTATATAATTTATTTTGATAAACATATTTACACAATATTCTTCTACCTTGACTAAAGCAAGTGCTTCTAAATACATATTACTATGTAACAGAAAGAAAACCCAACAGACAGCTCACATTGGATATATGGCACAAGATTGTACCTGCAAAAATCATCCTTTAAAAGCAGTGTCAGGTCCCACAAAGCAAAGGTGTTCCTTTTAGTTGCACTGGGACTCTCCTCTGTCATCACTGGAGGGAAAAATGGCCCTGAGACACTGTGAGGAGCTGCTGTACACACATGACTGAGAGCCATGATATTGGGAATGAAAACCAGGGGAACTTAAGCTCTCATTTCAAAATTGGGAACAGCTTCCTAACAAGTCTCCAACAGCTATTGAGGGCACTGAATTTTTTTCTTACTTTGGCAAGTTACACAAGAACTGAAATACACTTACTATGTCATGAAGCATATGCTTGTTGGTCCACTTGTAGCACATGAAAAATCATTAAATAATGCTTCTACAGGGACAGCAAATACTGCAGTCTAGTTTCAAGGTAAAATGTCTCCAACTAACTTGAAATATAGTACAAAAATTAGAATGACCAAGTCATACGTCGTTCATTGTCTTGAACGTAAATGAGTTAGGAGTTCAAAGAAAGAGCCTGGAAGTTTGTGACATGCTTTTCTCCCTAAATTGTTGAAGAAAATCCACCAGTGTTCAGAATTAGTGATTACAATAAACTCATTTAATTTTCCCAGAGATAGTGACAAAGCAGCATTGCCTTTCAAACTAACAAAATGGTGCAGATAGCTTTGATATCAATTACTGATTTGCAGTAATTAAGAAGACTTCTTGTCACTGTGGAAGAGGCTCATGTAATTTAGAGAGCCAGTTAAGACCCCAACAATGTCAGTGTAGTCACTCCAACCTCTCCTCCCTCTGCTCTGCAGCGACTTTTCAGATTATCACCTTCAATGCCTGAAGTCCTGTGGGAGGAATCCAGACCAAGAATTGCAGTAGTTTTCACTGTGTTACAAAGTGCTTCTGTAAAACCCACCTTGGTCTGTGACAAAATTTCACATGCTTGAGTGAAGGTGCAGCAAGAAATGGGCGAACATATTCCTCAAAATTCTCAGTCTGAGGAACCTCCTCCATGACCAGGGTCACAATCAAAGGAGAGTAAAATTTGCCAAAAATATTCCTTTTTAAAAGAAAGTCCATGTCCCAAATACTTGAGTAAGCCCTAGGTCCAAACTGTGTCTCTAAACAAAAATAAGAGAAATGGGGTAATGATAGTTTGTAATTATGCATAAAATACCTTCCTTGAGTGTATAACCCCATGTAATCTGACAAAAACTTGTTCTTTAACATTAGCTGTGTGATTTACCGGGGAGATTTCTTATCTGGAAAAAATTATTTACTAACATTTATGCATCACATTTTCCCATTTAAATTCCTGTATGATTGTTGACGGAGCTTTCATGGGCACTTACCTGAAATAACTTCAGTTACTGTAAGAGGCAGGTCAAGAGAAAAGATGGGATTTTGCACCTCTGCTGTTGGTAGAGTGGAGACAAGGAAGTAGGGACTCTCTACCCATCCCCATTTCCTTCTACACAGGTAGTGCATGAACTTGTTCATCCCGCTGTGGTTTCCTGCTTGTAGCACATAATGTGAGAGGAGATATAGCCCAGGCCAGCTTGCCAGTCCAGCGTTTACTGCCCTTTGTGCCCACCAGGAGGGTAGGAGTGCCCAGCAGCTGCCTGGGGCTGTGCACACACAGCTATACAGCCTTCTCACAAGGCTGCAAATATGCAAAGGCAACATCGAGTTTTCTTTGTTCCGGCACTTGCTGAAAACATTTTTGATCTTAGCAAATTTAGGCTCAAGCATTCAGCCCCAACCAGAGACAAAACCCCTTGTTCTTCCAGAGCATCCTCTTCCACTCAGGCAGTGTCAATCATCCCCTTGCCGTTGTCCCGTGCTGACATTGCTGTGATAACACAACTCAGTCTTCTTTGCAAACTAAATATTCCTCCACATCTCTCCCATTATCCCTCTAAATGAAAGCACCAAAGTAAATATGAGTTAAGATTAGGCTGTGTATACTCTGGTTTTAATTAAGAATATTGTAGAAGTTGTAGTGAGAGCCAGTGCTTTCCTTACCCTGGCTAATCAATTTAATAGCTTTTCCATGGTACAGACAGGTTGCTAAATGACCTTATCCTGGTAATTAGGGAAATCAGGCCCTGCCCATTTCTAAAGAACAAGTTAAAAATATGCCTCCTGAGCTTCTGATATGGTCTCAGTTACTGCTGGAAAACCAAGTAGCTGCCATAGCCAAGGCAGCTTGCTCCCAGCTGAGGTCACCTGAAAGCCTGGCACCTCTTCTCACAAAGGAAGACCAAGTAAAATAAATGCACGGGCCTTTAGCATCTTAAAACCAGTCTACATTAAATCCTTTAGGACTGACCTTGGAGAACTTGGTAGCCCACATGACAAGCAGTATGAGTCTGCTTCCTGCAGGTTCCCAAATGACTCCATGTTTTGGTTTTATCAAAGCCCTAGCTTACCCTCACACCTCTCTATTTCCTGGCAGTGTAAGTGCTGGGGCTGCAGTCGAGCTCATGAACTGAGCATTTTCAGTATGAAAAAAACCAAACATTCTCTTTTAGTGTCCATGACATTTGAAATTTATATTTACTCACTCCCTTATGAACCAGAGACTAATAAACCTTCAAGGCACTCTTGGCCACTTGGCACTTTAAGGCCAAATGTAGATTTACACCACTGCCCTAAAACAGACTAGAGTGGTGGAAAACTGAATAGCAATTTTGGGAACTATTTTGATGCATATGTTTGTAGAGAGCTATTTGATTTAGAGTAAGATTGAAGAAGAATTAATAAAGGTCTGGTGTTTATTGGATTTCAGACATTTTTCCAAGGCACGCATGGTGTTGGATCTTTTGAAAAATAACCCAAATAAATGCATAAAATATTGATCTTGTCCAGAAAGGCCAAAATAACGTAGATGTTAAAGTTCCCTGTTCTCCATGTACATCAGAATCAGTAAAAACTAAAACAAAACACTACAATTAAATGTACAGGTTTGTGTCTTTGATACCAATATCCTTCAGGTTCTGAAGTCCTGCAAACATTTTCCCCAGCTCTGCTGCACAGGGACATGCACTATTTATGCACTGTGTGTACTTAGAAAAGGCAAGCTCTTTGCCATTCTCAGGTAGTCTCTGAATAACACATAAAAGTGCTGGGTTGCTCAGAGCAGCCCTAACACAAGCTCTGCAGAGGCTCTTCACAGGCCACTCTCTAACAAACTGTAACCCTGGGATGTGTTGGGAATGCAGTTGCTGGAAAGGCCATGTCAGGAGTGAGCAGCTTCTCAAGCTCTGCTCTCAGTGGGCAGTGGTGGCCCAAGACACACAGTCCTGCCACAGTGAATAGTCAGAGGGTGGCTGAACACTCAGACATTTTAATCCCTCTTCCTAGGCTGCACTTTCTGTCCTTTGCCTCCTATACACTACAAAATCCTACCCAAGGTTTGCTAAATACCTGGAAGTAAAGCAGGATCAGAAGCACTGCAGAATGTGGAGTGTTACAGCTCCACACATCTCAGACAGAAGAGATCTGTTCTGAACAGAACAATCTGTTCAGTGACCCAGCGTAGCTGAGGCTGGCATGAAAACAGGCTACCTTCACTCATCCTCACCAGAAAAGAGCTGCTCGTACTAGCACTGCACACAGCACCTTCCCAGCATGGCTGACCCTGGCTCTGGGTCCCTTGGGCTGGGTGCTTTCCAAATAGAAAGCTGTGTTTGTCAGAACAGAGTCAGCGTGGAGCAAAGCCTTTAGCAGGGGGACAGGAAGTGGCTGGGGAAAGACCCTACCACACTCAAGCAGCTTCAGACACAGGGACCATCTCATTGCTGACTGAGCTGATGTCACTCAAGGGCTGAGAGAGTCTGGCACTTGGCAAGTAGCAAGGGCAGTCAAACAGGAGCTGGCACATCTGGAAACAGGGACAGCACTGAGGTGGATCCACCCTAGCCATGATGGGTTGTGTAACCCAAGTGTTTCCTCCCTGTTTAGGTAACAAAGGAAGGGTTCAGGACTGTAATATTTTTCCCTGACCCCACACAACAGTTCACATGTGTGGGGATTGAGAGATATGGACCATGCTATGCAAACAAAGCCAGTTTATTATACTTACCAGCATTTATAGTTCCCTAAGTTCCCTACAAAATTTTCCACTCGCACTCCTTTGCCACTGTTCCATAGCAACACAATCTTTTTGGTTATCAAGTCCCTGTTACATTCTTGTGCCAGCCATGTCCTTGGTACATCTTCTCTCATCAGAGCAGTCAGAGTGAAAAGGCATGATTGTCTTCACTTTTGTTCTTGCCTTTTCTCTCCCACGACTTCCACTGTACCAGGCCCAAGAGGTCAGTGGCACCATCCAACTCAGCTTCTGTAGCTGTCTGATCTTCCACACACGTGAAATGCACTGAGTAAAGATTTCCCATGAGATTGGGAAAGGCTTATCTCTGTCAGGCTGGCCAACTACTAGTGTTTCTTCACACATTAAATTCCCAGGGCAGATACTGTTTGTGATCTTGTTTGCATGTTACTACACATTTTTATTACTGTAGCTTTATTTATTGTATCCCTTAATTAGGGATGTCAAGCTTTTTATTAATTCACTGCTTTTAAACACTTGGGTTTGTGAGTTACTTTTGCCCCCTGGTTATTGCTGGAAGAGAGGATTACTAACTACTATGTAATTTTCTGTAAAATTAAATGCAATATAAGTTTCAAAAAACAGAATGACCAGTTATGCAGCCATAGCTTGTTTCTCATTAGCCTGCAGCAATTTCACTTGAAACTTGTGCTATCAAGTTGTCTATTATTGCTTTTTAAAAATAAGATACTAACCATCTTTCCAGAGAGGTGATTGGAACCATAAATTAAAAATGCAAGCTGTAGTGCCTTTAGGATACAGTTTCTCAAAAGGCCTTTGCTCAGTTAATCAGACGTAAAGAGCTTGGCAGTATCACAATCTGTATGTGGGTGTCAAGGACATCACCCATGTGTCACTTCAGTAATCAACCCAATTTGCTAAGCTCCCAAGTTCCCTGCCATAGCCTTTAGAAGGAAATAAAGTCCACTTGTTAATCATGAGGATAATTGATTTTGCAGTAATTGACAGTGACAGAACTAAAAACAAGTTGCCTTGGGTAAACAAAGAACTGGCAAAAGCCTCAGCAGCAGCCAGCTATGGTTTGCATTTCTGAATAACAAAAGCTGCCCAAATAATGCCTAAAGTCAGAGGCAGTACTGATGTGTGTACTTCCCAGTATTTCCTGAGCCACTGGGAACGTACAGCAGCAGGAATCCTGCCCTGCAAGTTGAGACTAGGTAAGAACAGGTAGGGACACAATGAAAAGCAAGTGCCAAAGTGCCCTCTCCTCAAATGTCTGTATTTGGAATATTCAGCTACTCAATACACTACTATTTTATCAGAACATAAGGCATTAAAACATCTCCTAAAGGTAAAGGAGGCAAAGTCTTTTCTGTTAAGAGTTGTATTATGTAAAACTATAGTAAAAATTTAGATCAATGCTATCTAAATTGTAAATGCTGAGGTGGTATGGAACAATTAGTGCAGGAGCAAACAGCTCAGAAGTGTGAAGGTCAGGATTTACAAGTAAAAGTTATTTAGAAAAAGGCTTAATAACTGTCATTTTTATTTGCACCCTGCTGTCACTCCAGTGGGTTCAGTCCAACAACAGATGTGTGTTGTGATATCCAACCCTGTTTTAGGATTATTAAAAAATACCCAATTCATTGTGACGTTTCAGAAAAACATATCAATTTCAGAGATAGCAGCTCCCTGGTTATGGATCACAGATTTAAAGGACTACTGGGAGAATAGGATGAGGAAATTTACTTTGGAAAGATTGTACATTCCGACTTAGCAATGAAATACAAAAATCAGAAAGCAAGATGTGTTTGGTAATAAGTGTGGATTTCCAGCCTTATAGCTGGCCTGGGAGCTGGGGAAGGTGCTTAGTGTTTCCAGACATAACTTTTCCTCTGTCAGCCTGCCACACCACATTGCTGCATTGTGAAAACAAGACTGCATTTACACTGTAGTTATTAGAAGACTTCACTTAGTTTGGCTTCTCTGGCACCCAGAGGGAGAGGATTTCACATTCACTTTGCAGAAGAGCAAATTGAATAATTATGAAATAAGCCTTCTAAATTGCAGCAAATGAGTGAAACTACAAAGATCCTATACATCGTATCGGAGCTCCTTAATATATTGAAGGTCCTAATACTCACAGGAGAAAAGATCCTGGACATTGTTCAGTTTCACAGCACATGTCATACAGCTAAACATGACAAATCACTGGTTCTTTTTCTGTACCAGTGATGTATTTCTCAAAACATGTTCCAGGTACAAAGGAAAATTAACACATTGACAGACATCATTAACACTGACACTGTGCTACTGGTCCATTACCTCCCACATTTCTGAATCTTCCACATTTAAGAGGTTCTCTGTAACAAATATAGGAAGTTTTATTAGTGCTCTAACCTTTCCTAGGTTTCTTTATTTCTTCATAACTTTTTCCACCAGAAGCATTGTGGACAACATGTTGGCAATTCTGACACATTGCAAAGCACTTGTGTTCACAGCATTTGTCACATGCCCCCACTGATCCAGTGTCTCACAAGCTTCCCTTATGCATGTTATATGCACAATCCGAATTCTGAGAACCTGTTGTCAAAATATCATAAAAATCCTTTAAAGCCAAGTTCTTTAAACATTATGGCTAACTGCTATGCAAGTCAAGTGCACTGTTAATATTACCAAATGTCATATCTAATTCCCTGTTATGAACCCTTGAAATAAAATTATGCGATAATTACACAATCTGCTTGAAACCTGACAAATATATTCCCAGTACAAATGATTTACGGAGATAATGCATTGCTATAGCATAATGGGGCTTCTTAATGGAAGCAGTAAAGCTGTTTCCTATGCTCCGATAACCACAGTGATTTCTTACACAACTACTGATTGAGCAATAGATAATGTAGGCATTTTGGAAACTATGTACACCACAGATTTATTTCAGGCTGCTCAAAAGTTATGGCCTGCCTATCTAAATGGCCTGTTAGCAAGGTATGAGCTTCAGTTGGGCTGTTTTACTCGCTCCTACCCAATTTAGTGCCACTGCACTAGATTTATGTTTAGAGCAATGCACAGTTTAGTCTCTTTTTGTAAGAACTGTTGTTAATCAGAAAATTAATGACTTGGCTGGTGTGGTGTGAGACATTAGTAATGCCAGCCCTGCTCTCCTGGAAGGGACTTTGGGCTGGTAGCTGGTGAGCAGGAAATTCCCCGGTGAGGGAAAGGCTGGGGGCCACCAGTGACAGGAATTGAGGCACAGCCAGTGACATGCAACCCTGTGGCATCTCCTGTGTGCACTCCCCTTGCTCCTCTCCCTCCACCAAAAGGGACAGCAATTCAATACACTACCACCTGTATATTGCATTATTATCCTATCTCCTTTTCCCACCAAATGAGAAGTCCCTTCTCAAGCATTTCATCATCATTATAATTAGTATGTATGGCAGATGATCAAATTAATTGTTTCTTGGGTTCAAATCTAGTACTGCTATGATGTTAACAATTTAAATGAGACCCTCAATTTTCTGCACATTTCTGCAGAGAGTTTAGTAATTGCTTTAGCTTTGTTCATTCTGCCAATCCATGCTTCAGAACACTGATTTCATTAATGAGCAGCTAAACATGACTGCCCTGCTGATGATTTGTTCCCACACTACCTAGGAAATGTCATTTGTAATGGCCTAAGCTCAGTAAAAGGGCACTGAAAAATTTTAAGTGGTAGCACTTTGTTTTACTCCAAATTGTTACAAGGAGAAGAAAAATTGTATCTTACACAGTCATTTCCAAAAGCGTGTCTAGAAATGATTGGTGCAACTTGCAAAATTACTTCTGATGTAAAGATGAAAACTCTTATGAAGATTTTTCTGTGTTTTAATTAACATAAATGTATATTCTTCAAGACCATCAGTGCTAGAATTATGGTCTATAATTAAGGAGGAGCTCTAATCTGGTTTGTTCTTGTCTTCACTCTAATTTTTTAGTAACACAAGGTCTGTAAAACATGAACATTTAATATTTCAGATTCAATGCCAAGTGGACATGATGAAAGTAAGACTGAAAAAATGTATTCTTCCTTCCTTAGTGCAATTCAATATGTTTCTGCACTTAACTGAGAACTCCTAAGCTTTTGTGCTTTCAGGTAAGCAGAGGAACATTGGTTAAGGGAGCAGAGTAGTGTTGCAGACATGTTTCTTGCTAATTTAGTGGAAATGTACCCCTATTCATGCAAACCTTTTAGATCTTGTGTTATGTGAGTTTATACATGCTCAGATCTTGTCAGATAAATCCCAAGGCTGGGACAGTAGAAGAGGAGCCAGGTACTCTGTTGTACAAATCAATTTGCTGATATTCTGGGAAGGTTTGAACTGGGATTTGCTTCAGCATCACCCTTGCTACTGACTGGGCTTAGAAACATTCATATAAAAGGCTGACCCTTTCAGTTCCCTGTTGCCTACAGATGGCCAAGTCTGCTAGCACTGCTGAAAATTGTTGTAAGAGCATCTTTAGCGTCAACAATATAGGATTTTTTTCCTTAGACTTTGTTGTGATTCAACAATTTCAGTTGAAACATTCCTAAGCAAAATATGTCTAAGGATTAGAAGATGGACAGAGATATAAGCAACTGGAAACACAGTCCTAAAGAAAAAAGCAAACATACAAACAGGCACTGTTACCTGTACTGCCAAAGCAAGGATTAGCCCTAAGAGAAGCATCAGCAAATTACTGTCCTCATGAATAATTTTAAGGCAGTTATTTAAATTAGAAGTAGAGCAGGTGTTAGATACTGATCTGTTTCACAAAGTAATTACATTAGGAGCATGCAATGTAATTGCAAATGAGTGCAACAGGCGTTGAAGTAGGGGGGGAGATAAGAGTAACGAGGGTAAAAGCCTGCAACTACACAGGTGAACTCCATGCATTTACGGATGAGGCAGGAATGGGAACTTTCATTAGTTTTAGTGGGTATGTGGCCATATCATGGCCAAGCAGAGTGACCAGAGTCCAGCAGAAAAGATGATGCCAACCATGCACCAGTTTTCTGCTCTCCACAGCACTTTTAAGAGCAGTTTGAAAAATGCAAAGGGATTTTTGTCAGCAGCTCTGCAGTATTGCCATGAGAGAATAAAGTTCAGTGATATTTTGAGACATTGAGAAGGGGACTCACAAAGAGTTTGATCTGATTCAACTGCTGCCTGCCTGCTTCCCTTTCCACTGCTTCTCCTGCACACGCATGCTGGAGATCTCCCCCTTCAGCCCAGCTCAGCTTCCTGATGGCAAGCTTGGATGTGTCCCAAAAGGAGAGGTGGCTCACCAGGAGGCCACACTGCAAAATGTCAGCAGGACAAAGGAGGTCCACCAGCAACTCTGGGCAGGTCAGGAGATCAGAGAGAAGGACCCACTGAGTGGGTTGTAGATAATGTGTGAAAACGTGTGAGAATATCCCTGGCAGAAAGCGGTTGTTGGGAGGAAAGAGTCTGAGGGAGGCAAGACTAACTTCACGGGAATGCAAAAAAAAAATGCATTTTAGGTTGGGGAAACAGACTGAGGTGACTTGAGTCTGAGACAGGCAAGAGAGCAGGCAAGGAAGGAGAGGAAGTTTCCAAAAATCCCATCTACTGTGTATAATATCAGGGAACCCTGTAGAAAGCAGGGTGCAGACTATTAAGACCATTAAAATTTAGCAATATGGTTAAAGTTCACATGATCAAAGGCGAATATCCTGGAGAGGATTTCCTGGGTGTATCACACATAAGAAACCCAAGAGGAACATTGCCACTAGCAGAGGACCAGTGCCCAGAACCCCAACACTCCATGAGGTTCCCTGCGTGTTTGGGGTGCTTCTCCACAGCCAGACACTTCTCCTGACCTTTCCTTCGCAGACACCTCCCAGGCACTTCCCACTCAGAGAGCTTCAGCAGCCATCAGATGTCCAGGGACCACTACCCAGGTTCCAAGGGCTCCCTTGTGAACCCCTGGTTCGGATCACAAACCAGCACTAATGCTCTGAAATTCTGCACTCATCCAAGACAGGCCACAGCCCCAGGTCTGTTCTAGGTTCACATGGTTTCTGTAGAGCTTGGTTTTTTTAACTAGGACAAAATGTTCTAAAGGCTGGAGCAGGGAGAGCACAGCTTTGTTACAAGGAAGAAGTTGGGTTTTTTTTTTCACACAGACAATTGACATGTAGACAGCCATCTTAAAATCAGAGCAAGGGAAAAGTTTTTTCTCCACATTTTGTAGCTATCAGTATCCAAAAAAACAAAACATTTGACTTTTGAGTGGGTTTTGGTTGCTTTTTTAATTTTCTGAGAATCCTGATGTGATGATTAGATCAATTCCTGCCCATTAGAATTTGAAATGAATCAGTTTTGCAACTAGTGAGTGCCCTTCTAGTATTTCACTGAGCATTTTTGATAGATGGATGAATTTAAATAGAACAAAAATGTATCTGATAATGAAGTCATTATGCTTTTTCTGATTTAATCAGAATATTTGTACCATATAAGTCCATTAGAACATCAACGAGATGATTCATATTGGGCTTCTTCAGGGAAATAACAGGCATTTTTAAAAGTTTTATACTTCCAGCAGTGAGACTTTGTCCTCACAACCATCCACTTTGCACAAAGCTTTGTTATGTTCATTGTGCATCTCTGCAGCCCTGTGATCCTATTTCAATGCTCTCTTAACAAAGGTGCCAGCACTTAGAAGGCATCATATGAAGAAAAGCATTTTACCTTTAACAGATATTCACGATTCAGGTGAATGCTTTGAGGCAAGTGAGTAAAGGCACATCTAACAGAGCTCCTGGGGAAAATCTCCTCTGCTTCTCAGTCACATAAGGAGGACCAGGAACAAGGCACTGTCAGTGCTGCAGGACAACAGAGCCATGTCCACCCAACCCAGGTACAAATGGCAGTGACTGGGGACAGGTTGTCCATGCCCATTTGCCAAATACAAGCTACTTTTGGGGCTTTTAGTATCCCAACCCAAATGTTGGGGCCATCCCTCCTCCCAGCTCCAAAAGATGACCCTAATATAATCCCATGATAGAACTCTACTGCTGGACTTTCCCACCTTCTTATCCCTGAGCTCTGTTGATGAGGTGTAGAAAGCAGAGATGCAACTGAGCACATTCATGAAAATTCATCTTTACATCAAGCCCCTTTGTTGCCAGGCACCAAAATCACCGTGAGAAACAGAAGATCTTGAGCCGAGCACAGTCCAGGGGCAGTTAAAACACTGGTGTGTTATCAACTCTGTTTTAATCATCAATTCAAAGCTCAGCACCATACAGGCTCCTATGAAGTGAAGTGACTCTGTGGGTAAATGAGGCATTAGCAAAATGCTCATAACTATGTATCAGGCAGTTTTCAACCAAAATTTTTAGCCTACGTTTTTTTTCCCATCCCTACCCATACAGACCATTATAACAAGCCATTGACATCATTCAACTTTAGCACACATTTCTAATTACATCCTAAATATCTAAAATAACAGTGTTCTGAGTTTCAGTCAGGCTCTGCATGGTTGTATATATGACATAAAGATACATCTCACTAGGTAAGGCACTTTAAGGAAGGACTTAGGAAATTCAGCTCCAGCATATCACAAATTTTAACCCACTCCAGGCTGTAAACCATGACAAACCTGACGATAACAGAGCAATGAAACTTGCAAATGGCCCTTTACAAAAAAGGTAGAAAAAAAAAATCAGTGTTTTGGTGGTTTTAAGCTTCATGGGTACTTATTTTTAAATTAGAATTGTTTTTTGCTTCTTTGTCAAGCATGAGTTTAATTTCCATGTTTGACTGGAGTTAATAAGGAAATAAGAACATTTTCCTTGCTCCTCCATATCATTCAGCCCTGTTGAGTCTCACATAGAGAGGGCTTGGTGAAAGTTTTAGAAGCAGTAGAGCTCTTTTAACTATTTATGATCCCAATACAAAGGGGAAAAGCACACAACCAGAACCCCAACTCCCCATTCCTGATGATGGGAAGTCATGTCTTAAATCTGCATTCCTGGGCTCATGCAGTTGGGCTTCCCCCACCCAAGGTAAAATGTGTTTCAGCTCAGTACTGAGCTATTCAACATCCAGTTTGCCCCTATGAAGGCCAGGCAAAGATTATATTTTCATCTATTTCCATATCTTAAGATAGAAAGCACTCCTCATTTTTCACATCCTTCCCATGATATCTGAAGCAGCCACAGCCCATCTAGATGTTCTGAGTACATTAAAACATTAACATTTTGATGAACAGCCTGTTTGACCTCTGACAAATATTTCCCCTCCAATCATTCCCTTTTTCCAACTGCAATTCCACCAAGGCTGCATTTGCTCTAAGTTGTTTTTTATGGCTCAACAACAAGTCATTTATCAACAGGTGAGTTATTGGCTGATACCAAACACAACCCCATCCTCCTCTGCCAGTTGTGCAACCTGCACAAACCATTCCAGGAGTAACACAGGAGAGCAGAGGTGCTACTGCATGGCACAGGAGCATGCCAAGTCTGAACGCACAGCTCCTCATGAGAAACCAGTTCACAGCCAGAAGAATTGGTCTATGGAGGCTTGAAAATTCTGCTCAGTGTTGAGGAACATTTCAGAAAGAATTCCTGCTCTAAGCATATTAGACTTACAACCTACTTTCAGGAAAAAAATATGTCACATGAAAAGTTTCATTAAGTCAGACTTTTTTCTTGCTATGGATGAATCAACCTTAATTGCAAGATAAGGTTTTCATAAAACTACAAGCTGTAAAGGATCAAATAAACAATGCTGACAAGGTTTAGTTAAAATTCTCTAACTGGCTTTCACTAAGTATACACTTACCTTTCCTCAACATTTCTGAATATCACTTAAGACCAGTTGCTGCTGGAAGCTGGGTTTCAGGCTCTCAGCTGCCCTTTTTATTTACATAGGCCAGGTGATCAGAATCAGTGAGATTCTAATCAATCTAATTCAAAAGATACAGTCTGAAAGATTGCTATCTCTACATGCTGCACAACTCTAAATTCGCAAAACATCATCCAGAGTTGCTTAATAAAACTCTGCTCCAGGCACAACAATGGCCAAAAAAATCTAATCAAACTACTGGATGCCTAGAAAACCTGATAGAAATTAGTGACATTATAATAATGTCCTCAGATCAATATTACTCTTTCAGAACGTAAATAAAGACCGAGCAGACAGGCAGCAAAGGTGAAGTTATGAGCTTCAGTTCTTTCTGCTTCTACAAAAGGGCATAGGGCTTGCAGAAAAACTGCAAATTGGTGGTGCCCTGATTTTAAAATCACTTGGTCCCCTCATTCCAGCAATCAGTGTGAACGTACGTGAGGAACACGAACCCGAGGCTCTGTCAGCACCTGCAGATTCTACTCTCACTCTCAATCTTACAGCCAGAACACTTTAGGGCTCAAGCTGTCTGAAATAGATACTGTGGACAGCAGCACAAATGCTGAATTTGTCAAGAGAGCTGACACTGCGTTCAGCACATCTGTAATTGCAATCTGGCCCCTACCAGAAGTAATTCCAAGCTACCACTTAGGAATAATATTTTTTTTCTCCCCTCTCTTTCTGTTTTTAAAGAAACTCAGAGAAAGTCTCTTCAGATGTCTCAAGTGCTCCTCATTCCTGCTTCCTGACAGACTGGGAACTGACCTCTATGTGCACGTGCACTCACACAGCAGTGAAAAATCCAGCAGTGCTGCCTATGTCCCTGCTGGGTAAGTGGGGTCCTCTCAATCTCCTCTGCAGAATTTGGTAAATAACTTCAGAAGGAAAAGTGTTTTCCTGCAGCAGAGTGGTAAACTCCTTTTCTCATTGCAATCCCATTAGCATCCCACCTTCCCAGGACTGCTGCAGCACCAGGAAAACCCTAACTGCTTCACAGCCAGAAGGAGCTACAGAGACTGGCAGGGAGTACAGATACCTAGGCCATCACTTTCATTCAAATCACGAAATAAAAGCATTTACAGCTGCATTTATCCACAGTTTCTGAAAGCACAAAGAGGAAATGACAGAAGGTTTTTCTCTCTAGAACTGCTTTTAGATGAATACACCATTTTCACTGAAGAAAGAAGAGTCTTACAGGGAAAACTACTTTTGCTTTCGCACCCAGTTAGCACAAAATACACATTTATCTGTTAAGATATGGTCAGGAGGGAATTTTGGTATGTGTAACATAATCACCACGTTACTGATAGAAAGGCAATTCAAGGCTGTTAAGACTCACAGCAGGTGCCTGCTAGCTCCCAGTATGTGCTTAAATCCTGCAGTACTCAGCGGCAGGGAGAGGTGTTTGCAGAATTGACATCCTCAGAATAATGGCATTCAGATGGCAGCAGACCTGAAAGGCTTCTATTCATTTCAGAATAGCGTATGTAAAAACTTTGAGTACCTTAAACATGAAATCTGTTCTTCTCTTAAGCAAATGAGATTGTAATTTATAGCTTTCACATCTATATTTGTGGACTCTGAAACTTGATTTTATTATTATGCATCTTCACGTTGGTTTCTGTTCAAAACTTTGTTTAGCACCCCTCTGCACAAGGCCACAACTGAAGCTAAAGCAAAAGCTTGATCAAAGCTGAAGCTGTCTTGTAGATATTGACAAGAACATTTAGAGAAAGAAAACATTTCAGAAAAAGTTACCCAGCTAAAGAAAACAAAAAGGTATAAGCTAGTAAACTGTTACCAACTGTATTATTTTCTATTTGAATGGCATCTTGTTCTCTCCAGCTGTATGAAACAAATTGCTGCCCTGGTTTTTGCTGAGCTGGAGCTACACTGCAGATGCTCAGAGCCACAGCTCCTTTTACCACAATTGCCATAATACCATAGGAAAAAAACCCTGAAATTTTAAAGGGGAAATTGTTTTGACAACATTTGTGTTTTTAAACAAATATTGCAAGTTTTTAAAATACATAAATCAGTTACTGTTGTAATGATTTTCAGAATAGCAGTTCCAATGCCAAGAAATAATTATGGTTTTAATAAAACATTTGATATTTTACTGGAAATGTCCAGACTGATGATAAATTGTTACACTACTCAGTCTGGATGCTAGACCACATCCAACATCAGAAGAAGTTATGAGTTTAATTAAACTAGCTGTGATAACTAGCAATCTCCTTCCATATGATGGTCCCATCTTCCCCATGAAAAAACAGGAAATAGCTGAAAGGATTGATTCCATAGAAATAATTAAATAAATTAAGGCTCAAATTTTCCCACAGGTAAATTTTAAATGCAAATTTGAATTTCAAAAGGGTTCATTTCAACCTTTCAGCCATATTTTTCCACTGACATTTTAACTGTGCATCTTTTGTAATTATGGACAAGCATATTTGACTGACAAAGGTATTCTCGAATAATTTTTTATGTCTTTTTTTTTGTTGTTGGGAATATGGACTATCATCAGTATGAAACACTCCAGTGTGTACAAGTCAGGAAGAAGTTGAACAAGCTTGAAGTAATTTCCTCTTCCATGAGTTGCAAGCTTTGGTATAACATAGGGATCCACCTGGAAGAAGGGAAAGAGCTGAAAAATGTCACTTTTGGTGCTGGGTATGAGCAGGGACTCACCCTGAGGAAGGAGACCCCTGAGTTCCCCTCAGGCACTGCTGTGGCTGTGAAAGAAATGTTCCTTCCCTCAACCCAGTTCCTAGAGAAAAGGGAGGCTGTGAATCATCAAATAATTAAAAACACTGGAGGGAAAAGTAAGAAACATAATAAAAATCCACTTACAGCACAGGACGGGGAGGCCGAGGCCTGTGGGGCCTTGCTCCCGGCAGCCGCCGGCTGTCGGCTCTCTTGCTCACCCCTCTCCCTTTAATTTCAGTCATGTTTAAGAATAAAGGATCAAATGTTTCCGTCTAGCCTTGGACTGAGTGCTTGTGTCCAACTGTGGCTGTGAGGGCTCCTCTGTGGGGAGATTCCCTCTGGAATTCTCTGCAGCAGTCGCAGGGCCGGGCACAGCCGGGCCCCTCAGCAATGCCCCCCTCAGCCCTGCCACCAGCACCCCGGAAAATTGTGAATTTTCACAATTCACAGAATGTGCTTTTGGGGTGAAACTCTGAGGAGCACATCCCTTGTAGTGCTTCAGCAGCCTGGGCATCTTTCCTCACATCAACAACCGTGGTAGATTTTTAGGGAATTCTAAGCTGTTAAATAATGCATTTCTGAGGTCGGGCGAGAAACAGCTCATGCCACAAACTGGCCAAGTTTAATCATAAACATGCATCAGAAGACACCCATGGCCATGGAGGTTGTGAATTATTTCTCTCTAAACATCTTGAACTCAGATCAGGATTTTTGCCGAATCTTCGCCTGGCTCTCAGAGCAGGGTTGATTTCCAGGCAAACCTTGCCAGAATCCTTAGATCTGCCACAAGGCAGATTTCCTCTGAAAAGGAATGCTCTCTCCAAGTCCTTTCAGCTTTTCCAAGACTTTTCAATTTCTGCCCTATACTCTGGAAAACGGCCTTCCAGCACCGCAAATGAGTAAGTCCCAAAAGTGCTGAATGTATTTGGGCTCCAACAGCTTCCAAATTCTTACTGCAGAAGTGGAATTGAGGATAGAAAGGAGCATCCTTTATTTGTGTGTTTGGATGTTTTCCTCAAATTTCTAGTTGAAAATTTGCGCTTGAAATTGAAACCACATATCAAACCCACACAGGCAGAAAAAACCCTGGCAAATATCTGCCTAATCTGTCCTTTAAACCTCAGCAATGGAAATCCTACAACCTTTTTTCCTGTGGTTCAAATGTGAGAGACATGGAGGAAGAAGAAATTATGATTACAAAAAACTGCCATTCACCTTCCTTTTCTCAGTAAGTCCCTTGTGTTGATCAGATCAAATCTACACAATTCTTTTTCCCTGCTTTCTCTGCTTGTCTGTCCAAAGTTGTATCCAGGTTTCTTCTGGAACTGCCTATGCCCCTGGGAAGTCTGTTCCCTCCTACAAAGTGTCTCATCAAGCCCAGTCTTCCCTTCAGATGAAGTTGTTTGCTGTTGTTGAGGTCTCAGCCATATGATGATTACCTTGGCCCCTATAACCAGCATCCTCATTCCTTTCACTTCCAACTAGGGACTTTAAGTGGTTTTATTGCAAATCACTTTCTGGACTTCAAAATAGTTATACAGCTCCTTCCTTCATTCCTACTCATTCCTCATCCACCAGGGTAGAAATCACATGCCTAATATGCTTGTAAAAAAAAATCTGGTTATTTTTTAATTGTCCTTCTCAGTGCTCTACCTTGACAAGTTCACATCAACACCCCTGTTCCTGTCATGTCTTTTTCCAGGGATCAGCTTTTCACTAACAAATCTCATTTACTATTTATCAATTTTACAACCAAATATACTCTTCCCATCATTTAGATTTTAGACCATCTTTTGATTTTCACATCACCTTTTTTCCACTGGTTGAACGACTCTGCTCTAGATAATTGATAGAAGGGGACAGGTTCTCATAAATGTGTTGTTTAGGAAAATGCAAATAGTCACCGTGGTTTGGAACCAGTAGAACATACTTGAATACTTCCTGGCTTTTGAATGTTGATGGAACAAGAATAGAAAACATATATATATATATATATATATAGAAAGAGATATGCGTGTATGTATAGACAGAGAAAAATAGAGCTATAAATTTATAGATTAAAAAATTTGTTCATCATCAGTTTCTATAGTGTTCTTTTCCTTTGGCTTTATTACAGATGAACTTTCTTTAGATCAAAGTCTAGCTTCCTGGAAGCATGTTTTCATAATTTATTAGTTTCAGAAAACAGAATCCAAAAAGACTGCAAAATTTCAGATGCTTATCCCATGGCAATTATTTTGAATACATAAGACCAAATGCTGCTGACCTTGTGGCAGTAGAACGCCCACTCAATGAGGTTACATTTTTGCTTAGGGAAGAATATCAGGTTTCAGTCCACAATGGTATTTGATATGATTTTTAGAGATTGTTTTCTGCAGTTTTACAGTGAAGATGATTTCCACAATGCAAAGCTATGCAAACATTTTAATCAGCTTGCAGGTGGACACATCCCAATCACAGAAAATGTTTAACTAAGACTAAGAAAGCATCCTGCAGTGCCAAGAGTATTGAATGTTTTGAGGTAAATGGGACAGAAAAGAAAGGTAAAAAACAGAAATTAACTTTTAAGGTGTTGCAACACCTTCTTCACCTGTATTTTAATAAAAACATAATTTTGACTACATAGAAAATAGTTTCAGAAATCATGTTTTGCAATCAAAGAATTCATTCTCATGCTATGGCCCACCCCTGATGTTGTAGACTCTCCAAATCTCATATGCACTGGTGGCTGCTTAGAGCAAATACCCCAAAAGCCAGTGCTCAGTGCTGCTAATGGGGCTCTGCATGACTGAGACTCTGCAGGAACCCAGGAGCCCCAGGGAGCTGCTCCCCAGCTCTGCAGAGCACTTGCACACAGGTTCCCCCGGCCACTCACCTGGAACTGCTTCCACTCCTCACTTGGTTCAAAAAATATTAACTCATATGGCCTTCCTTGAAAGTCATGGGAATTACCAAGGTCTGGGTGCTTTGCATGACCAGGGTGAGATCTGTAAATGCTACAGGATTTGCAGGACCAGGATGAGATCTGTAATTGCTACAGAAGTCAGCCAGATTGAACAGCTGAGAATGTCAGGGTGTTTGAGTATGAGGATATTCCTCTCATTGTTTGATAGGAAATCTCTCTGCTTGGTAACTGCAGGAGTTATGCTGGGGCTTGGCAAATTTTGTGTCTTGGTCTGGATCAGAGAACAGAATGAAAATCCTGGCAAGGACTGGAAGTCAGCATCAGCTCAAGCCACATTCGAGGAGTTAATGAACTCAAGGAGTGAAGCTCTTAAAGGAATGAATATCCCCAAATTAATAAAATTTTTCATTTCATTAGGAAGTGAATACTTTTTCTTTTTACTCTACATCACTGAAACCATAAAAACAGCCCCTATGGAAATGGAAGACTCATCTGAAAAACTGATTTCATCTTTATCCATTATCTTTCTAAATGCTGCATCTTAGTGCCTGTGCTTTGAGTGTTCTCCAGAGAGCCAATGGGATTTCTTAATGGACTCTGTGCCGGGCTCTGTGTAGCTTCACCTAACAATATAAATGTAGCAATTCCACTGAGGAATGATGGAAGAAGGAATAATTGTCAGTTATAGCCTTGTATGTGGGAATCGCTCTTTTTCAGTGCATTTGTGTGCATTTCCTGCCAGAGAGAATTTCAGTCCAAATTTCTGTGGAATATTTAAAACATGATTGTGTTTAACAAACCCAGCAAAAAGTGGCAAGCAATGCAACAGTGAGGAAAAGCCCAGACTTGTTTCCAAACAATTCCTGGGCTAGCTGAGCCAGGCAGGTCTCAAGAACTGTGCTCAAAGATGTGTCCAGCAGGATGGGATGGCATGGGGAGTCACAGAGCCACTGCAGGGGGTGTGTGGGGCCTTGCAGGATTGGAAGGGTCTTGTGGAGATCACCCAATCTAACTCCCTTGCCCAAGCAGGGCCACCAGGAACAGGGGTCACAGGAACAAGTTCAGGTGGAATTGGAACGTTCCCAAAGAGGGAGACTCCCGGCCCTCCCCGGACAGCTGTTGCAGTGCCCTGCCACCCTCAGGGTAAAGTTCTTCCTCATGGTGAGGTGAAACTTCCTGGCTGTTGCTCCTCATCCTGTCCCTGGCACCACTGAAAGGATTCTAGCACCATTTTGTTCAGCTGAAGGTGTCCACTCTGGGCCAAAGACAACTGGTCACAATTTAAAACACCGAGAGACTGTTAATCAGCTGCTTCATTTGGCAATTTTTTCCAGTAATTAATCATCCTCACTGCTAAAAACTGTGCTGGATTTCTCTTTTGAATGTATTTAGCTTCAGCTTTCTGCTATTCCTTCTTTTTATAACTTTCTTTAACCTGAGCCACTTAATTGTATAGTAACCACTACTCTTTCCCTGTGGATTTCCAGGGTAATAAAGTTACGTCTCCATTTCCTTTTTGATAATTTCAAAAATTTAAACTTCTTAATGCTGCCACTTTCAAATGGAGCCAAACCAAGTCTACAGACTGAAATTCTGTGTTCAGCTTTTTTTTTTCTATATCCCCAGCAGTGTTCTTCAACATCCTTTTTAAAATATCAGTCTCATTAAAATCAGATTAAAATGCATTTTGCCCAAATAAGCCCTGCCTCCCAAGTGATCTGCATGACTTTAATAAGATTTCCCCTTTCTCATGTTAGTTCTTACTTTGTACCAGCCACGGGTTTACAGTCCATGTTGTTATATTTGCTTGGTGGAGCGCAGCAGTGTCAGGGGAGCTCCCCTCTGACCCCAGAGCCACCTGGGGCAAGTGGCAGCTCCTGTAATGTTGCACTCTAATAAAAATCTCAGCGTTTCTCTTGGGCTGATTCTGCCAAGTGCAGACCTGTCCCTCCCATGGCAGTGACCTGGCTTGTCCCTGACCCTGCAGGGTGCAGCTGGCTGGGCCAGGGGAGCTGTGGCCCCTGCCCTCCCCTGGATCACCTCCAGCCATCTCTCCTCTCTCATGAGAGCTGGGGTGTGTAGTGCAATGTATTTACCCTCCTCTATATTTGTTGAGGCATTTTCCATGCAGGCAGCATAATAAGCAAAACAAGGAAGGCAGGCAGCCCAGGGTTTTTGCTGATGTCTGGTGCAGTCAGAGCTCCCACTGCTGTGTTCCAACACCCATTTGCCCATGGGGAGGTGTGAAATGAGCAATTGTAAAGCTGAGACAAACTTCAGCTGTTCAACATTTTAGAAATCTCCTTTTTTGAACCACCATATGTGCCGTATTTTTTAACACATAACTTCTACGTGTGCCTTATCTTTTTTTTTTTCTTTCCAGTGGTGTTGGTATGACCAGCCTTTTCAAGACAAAAAGCCTATAAAATATTTTTTTTATAAATTCTAGTAGCTTAAATAAAATTGTTATTTACAACCAGGTGCTCTTTGCAGGAGGGGTGGCAGCAAAAGCACTGCTCTCTGCTACCTGTCCTTCACCCCCACCACCTCGAGCAATCCCACCCACTGCACCAGAGCTGTGGGCTTTGCAGACCCAGTGATGGCCACGGCCACAAGCCTGACCTTCTGGACTTCAGCTTTGGAAAACTGATGTGATTTCCACGCCTTGATGTCTGTGAGTCTGCCCACAGACGCAATCTCACTGTGATTGGTATTTATAATTCAATGGACTTTTGATTATCTCTGGGACTATTAAGGAAAATGGGGTTACAATGAAAGTTCTGTTTGTATTTTCAAAATGTGCCTTGTGAAATCCCTCACAAGATTCACTTTAATGCAGTCCTCAAGTCAAGGGTGAGTAATGTGATTTAGCTTCTACATTTTATGGGATCTGCAGCTGTAGAATTAGAAAACGGAGCCAAAATAAATAATAAAAATAGAACAAGTGCCAGAGAGACACAATTGCCATTCTAAGCAGAAGCAGCTCCTGTAAATGGGAGTGTCAGGTAGAGCCTGCTGGGCTTCCTTAGGGAAATAACAGGACAGAATCTTTCCATCACTGAAATCATCTGGGAAATAGCCTCTGTAGGAAGTTCTCTACAGCTTCTCATTTCTCATTTTGTCATACGTTAGGTCAGCCATTACTCAGGGACTTGTCACAGATTATAATTTGGCAAATAAAGGTTTGTATGTGCCCAGAGCCAGGAGCAGATAGGGCAAAAGTGAAAATGAGCAGCGATGGTTGGTCTCTGGTTTGGGATTTTTAGAGCAAACCCTGCTGGGTCTGTCCCTGCCCTGAGCTGGCCACTGTGGTGGCTGTGGTGGCTCTGGTGACTATGATGGCTCTGGTGGCTGTGATGGCTCTGGTGGCTGTGATGGCTCTGGTGGCTCTGGTGGCTATCATGGCTCTGGTGGCTATCATGGCTGTGATGGCTCTGGTGGCCCTGGTGGCTGTGGTGGCTCTGGTGGCTATGATGGCTCTGGTGGCCCTGGTGGCTGTGATGGCTGTGGTGGCTGTGGTGGCTGTGGTGGCTGTGGTGGCTGTGGTGGCTATGATGGCTCTGGTGGCCCTGGTGGCTGTGGTGGCTGTGATGGCTATGATG
>JAWWMU010000243.1:7307456-7328555 GCA_035048155.1 Cinnycerthia olivascens | reverse complement strand
TGGTGGCTGTGGTGGCTGTGGTGGCTATGATGGCTCTGGTGGCCCTGGTGGCTGTGGTGGCTGTGATGGCTATGATGGCTCTGGTGGCCCTGGTGGCTGTGATGGCTCTGGTGGCTGTGGTGGCTGTGGTGGCTATGATGGCTCTGGTGGCCCTGGTGGCTGTGGTGGCTGTGATGGCTATGATGGCTCTGGTGGCCCTGGTGGCTGTGGTGGCTGTGATGGCTATGATGGCCCTGGTGGCCCTGGTGGCTGTGGTGGCTGTGATTTCTGTGCAGGGCAGCACAGCGGGCGCGGGCTCCATCTGTCCCCCCGGCTGGAGCTCAGCAGCAGGGCGCGCACAAACAGGCAGCACAGACCGAGCACCAAGCCATGTTGAAGCGGATCTCTGCAGTACCCTGCAGCACTAACACATTTTAACTCTCTTCCATCCCCCTCCAACCACCCATCTGTAATGATTTTACCTTTCTATTTGCTAATGAAGGCGAAGCAAGCGGGAGCAGCAGCGCTAATGCTGGATGGAACGCCCCTCCCTGGAGCGCTGAGCCTGACACAGCAGGGGGAGCTTCGGGTTCGCCTTTCTGTGAGGAACCTGTGCAGCGAACCTGACATCCTTGTCTAGACAGATAATATGCTTCCTTTACCCCATCACTTTGCAATGCAAGTCTGAACATTCTTAGTCTTTCAAATAGAAATGAAATTTTTTTTTTATCAGTTTGCAAACTTCTTTCTGATTTTATTCCTTTTCTCTTCTGTCTGGTACTCACTGGAATCGATTTTTAATTGAAATCACTTCACCTCTAGGTCAGCCTGAAAGATGCAACCGTTACATTTCTGTCTTCTCAAGTTTGGAACATATTTTTCATTTTGCAGTTATAGAAATTAGCTCTCTTTGCTTCCAAAAGAGCAGCAGTTACAAGAAATGCACAACTTGAGCAGCCAAAAACCAAAAAGTGGCAATAAGCAAAGCCCTGGCAGAAAGCCTGGGGAGTGCACTGGTGTGTTTTGGGGCAGCTCATTTGTTCATAGCTAATTGGGCCAAAACTCAGGAAGCTCCCTGAGATTGGGAAAGATGTCTGAACTAGGGGGAAACGGTTTGTAAAGGTGCAGCCACATTGCAGAGACACCAGTTTGCTGTGATTTCCCTTCAGATGCAATGATCTGATCCATACTTTGATGTGTTTGGCCAGGTAGTTCCACATCAGAGGGTTTTTTTTGTTTGTTTTGTTAAGACTTTTTTTATCCACTTCAGTTTCCATGAAAATCTGATTTCCGTTTGGGATGAAAATTTACATTTCCTGTCATTTCTACTGAACTAACGAACTTAGAGTTTCTCTTTTATTTTATTTTTCAATGTAGACAGAGCTCTGCCTTTACAAACACTGTGGTTTTTTGTCCTGTCTAGCTTCCATTTATTTTTCTGCCTTTGTGCATGTTGTTCACCTTTCACATTTTGGAAATTGCTTTAGATGCAAATACATCCATTTGTGACTCCACACTCAAGATTTTAGAAGTTACCAGAAAATTCAAAGTAACATACGATAGAGCTGAGCCTTTGCTGCTGATTCGCATAATTGGTTTTAGGGATTTTGGTTTTCTCATTTTCTTCTTTTATTAACAGATGTTCTCTTCCATTTTAAAGGGCTTGAAAATGTTAATTGTTTAAAGTACCAAGTCTGATCATTCTTCATCCTCTCTGTGTTTTTCAGCTTTTTCTTTCTGCAAGATCATCAAGCAGCACTCTGCACATTTAATTCACTCTGCAGACCTCAGTTACAGATTAGTAGACTCATTCCCTTCACACAGCACGCTAAGATTTAAAGAAATGGAAGTAAGCAGAAAGCACTGGACTTCAAACAGGGGCTCAGACACAAAAACAAGTTACCTGGCTTGGGAAGTTTAAAAGGAGCAACTGAACTGCAAGAATTGGTTATGTCCATGCTTTTAGCATGACTCAAACAGGACGATATTGACTTAGTTTAGTCTGGAACACAGAAGGATGAGCAATGTCCACCTAGCTGGTATTTCCAGTGGTTCAAACCATGCACAAAAAGAGGCACAGCTCTGCTTAGCCACAGCAACTTTCTTCATTTGTGGTCCCATTTTGCTGCCCTTGAGCCCCACGTTGTCATTGTCATTGACTCAGAATATTCAGGATGTGCTGTAGGGCACATTGTCTGAGTTGTGTTCCATTATTAAACACACATTTGTGCTTGAGCTCCCTGTAGGTTTCTAGGCAGGTGGGCACTTCCTAGCTGAAACCAAATATGCCACTCTGAGTCACCACCTGGAGGGTCCTGGCTCCAAACCATAGCACAAACCCCAATGCCCCAGGGCACTTTGCCTAACTTTGAGTGATGGGCAGGTATCTGCTTTTGAAAAGGGAAAACATCTTCCTCATCATTCTTCAGTTACCCTTCCCAGACCCATTAACAAGGGACAGAGCACAGCAGGGCAGAGTCCCCAGATCAGCAGCTACAAAGTCAGCAGCTTCTTCTCTAAATATCCAGAAATCGTACGAAGAAGTGCTCTTGGCCTTTGAAAACTGCTGAACGTGGCCCAGTGATCAGTCAGCAGCAAAGATGCTTGGGCTCTGTTTCCCCCTGCTG
Source organism: Cinnycerthia olivascens (assembly GCA_035048155.1). NCBI lineage: Eukaryota > Metazoa > Chordata > Aves > Passeriformes > Certhiidae > Cinnycerthia > Cinnycerthia olivascens. The sequence continues at coordinate 7,325,949 of JAWWMU010000243.1, read as the reverse complement.
CCTTCCCTGTTCCTTGGACACGTCTGTCACACACTGTCAGAATTTGAAGGGGGTTTTCTTACCCCTGTTCGGCTGATTTTTAGTCTCAAATAAAGGTTTTACAAGACTTTCATGGAAAGCACTAGAGAAATTCAACATCCTGTTAGAGCTGGGGCTCAGGCTGATTGAGGAGATGATGCACAGCCCCGAGGCTGCCTCAGGGAAGGGTTTCTTGTGCCCTCGTTCCTGTTTCTATCCATCTTGCAGCTCCACCAAAGAGCTCTGGATAAACACAACTTGGGCCTTTAATAATGTACAGCTTGCAGTGAACAAGACATCAACCTTGTGTGTCTTCTCCTTTTCAAAGAGTGCTTCTCCTCTGTTTCCTCCATCAAGGCGAGGGCCAGAGGCAGGTTTAATGCTTCCCTGGCTGAAAGCAGGAGGGCTTGGTGATGGAGAGGGGGGCACAGAGGTTCTGGGGAGGGATGTCAGACAAGGAGAGGAGACGGCACAGAGAGGGTTGAACCTGCCCCCTTCTGTTCTGTCAGTAATTCACCACTCCTCTTTCGGTGCAAACAGATTCACCGTAAGATGCTCAGCCAAGTTGTCATCTCAGGAGGCTGCTCTGCCCAGCAAGGATGCCAAAGGCTCCCTCCAGTTGCCTGAACTGCCACCTGAGGGGTGACCTGAGGACATCTGAGACCTCCTTGAGGCAGATGTGAAGTGTAGCAAGGTGCCCCGGGGGGATCTCAAATGGCACCAGATCTCTGTGTTTAAGCAGCTGCCTTGCATGCCTCTGCCCCACTGGACTGCAGCATGCGAGCACAGCTGCCAAAAATGCACATTTTGTACCTTAACATCATCCCAAAGTCATGTTGGGTTACAAATTACAGATCCAAGCGCCGACTTTGCTTGTCACGATTCCCAGCAAGATGTTTCAGCTGGGCCAATTAAGACTCAGTCTGGTAACTTTCTGTAAGTTATTTCTTTTAGGATTTCAGCGATGGGCCTGTCTGCCAAGTGACATTTCTGAGCACTTTGTTCTAAGCTGAGGCAGTCTCTGATGATCCAAGCCACCCTGTGAAGACATGAGCAGTAATCCCTTCAAAGACACAGCCCTTCTTTTCCTCTGAAATGCCGTTGGCAGTTTGTTCCTTTCTGAAGGAAAACAGCAAGTGCTACAACATGATATATAGTTTATTGCTATTAATTTTTGGATATGTTACTTCTGAGCATATCCTATCTCTTTAAGTTTTTTATTAGCTGAAATCATTTTTCTGTTTAAGGGAATCTGCCTGTTGAATTGTGGGGTTCTTCTGCTTAATTAAATTCCAAATGAATTTCATTGTTAATTTTCCTGATATCCATTTGCTCAGTACTAATGAGTGGAAAGTATGACCTGTCAGCATTTTCCTGCTGCAATAATATACACACAGCTTCCTCACCAGCTCACCCTTGTGAGGGTGGGAGATATCCACAAGAGGATATGTCTGAGTGACTGGAAGCCAGAATCCTCCACGAGCTGTCTCAAATCACCAGCACTGTGCTCAGTTAGTGCAGAACTGGGAAGGAGGGAGATAATAAGGAAGGGGAATTTGCCAAGACATGTGGTCACAGTTCAGGTCTTCCTTGAGCAAAGATTTCTCTTCGTGCATAGTCTTCCATATCACCTTCACAAATAATTGGGAAAGACCAATGAAACTGCTTAGAGGAAGGCCCTGGAGGCAGAGCAGGAATTATTAAAATGCCATACCCTGCCCACAGCTTGTACCTGCACCTAGGTCAGCCCACACCACAGGTACTGGAGTCAAATGCTACAGTCACTGCTTGGGATTTCCTGGATGGTATTTCATGTGTCTGTAGAGAAAGGAGTTCAGAGATATTTCCATATTCTGGAGGTGATCAGCTATGAAGTTTAAATCTGTTTCATAGTTGGGATAGGCCATAACAACACTGCTTTAAAGATAATTCTGCATAGCACGGTTTTTCTATCTTATTCTGTCAGCTGCAGCATCTGTCTCCATTCTTACTGCAGCCCAAGAAATCCTCATGTTAAATCTTCCCCCACCAGTCTTGTCTGTCACATCTATACCAGCCTACACTTTATTGTCTCTTTAATTTTCTAGGCAGGACTTCATCGTGCTTTACACCATCCTACACATGGTTCTCATACTATCCTCTAATTTTATTTCACATCCTTTATTCTGTATTCCCAGGCAGTTGTCATTTCTCTTAGTCCTCTTGTTTTACATTACTCTCCTGATCTGACTATATGACCATCCTATTTTTCATATGATCACGTTTCACCTTCTGCTTTCCCCGGTTCTGATGGGGTTTCATTTATTTTTCTGGCACAATTTACCAATTAATTCTTGCTGTCACCATATGCAGTTAATATGGACTAGGTGACTATGGATTTTTGGGACCTTGAGCCCTAATTTCCAGCAGTTTTGAGGGGAGACAAGTAGCTCAGGGCTGACCTGCCATTTTGGGAACCCAGATGTCTTCAAAGGATGGCTGTACTGGACCAGACAGTAGAAATCTGCAGTATCTCACATGAGGAAAAGAACAAAATGAGGATATTTCTCATGTTTATCACAGCAGTAATGATATCACAGTGGGGGTGTGTTGCCTTATTCCAGATTTATAGCTGGGATCTGTGAATGTCCCAGGGCTCAGCATGCAATCCCAAAGACACTCTATTTGCATGTACTCCACACTCAATAAATAAAAAATGGAAGTGTCTGAGGCACATTTAAAAACACTCTGTCATTAAGCAGTTGCCAGCAGATCTTGTGCTTTTTAGTCATTACTCTCCCACAAGCTCTCCCTGTAAGTTGTGATGAGCTGGAGATGTTCAAGCTTTACTGCCAGGCTGAGAACCAAGCCAAAAGGGAAAAAAAAAAAAAAAAAAAAGAGGAGGTAAAAGTTATCTTTAAGTCTGTGTGTCTTAAGATAAAATCCTGCCTGCAGCTAGCCCCAGCCTGGCAGAAGGAGTGAGGGCCCACTTCCTTCTGTGAAGAACCACTTCACTGACAACTTCAGCCGTGCAGCCCTGCACACCAAGGGACACTGATGGGCCATGAAATTTGAGCCTGTATCAATGATACATTTAACTTCCCATCCTTCACTCCAGTTCCAGATAGACATAATTCATAAAGGATAGGTTTTGCACTTAGCAAACAGAAACAAAGCCAGTGTTAACACAAAGGTCAATTTTTTACCAGTCCACTCTTTTTCTGCAGATTCAGGATCTGAGAGGTGATTAAAGCAACACAAGATTATTACTTGGAATGAAAGCATGAAGATATTTCTTTCCTCTGAGTGCAAAGCACGCACAGGGAAGTGTGAGACCTGCAAGATCTCTGAGCAGATCCCTCTTTCACACCTCCACCCCCTTTTCAAGCTGTCTGTTCCCTCCCCAACCCACTTAACTCACGCCTCTAGTGAGGGAGACACAGGACTGTCACTAGATCTCACTCCTGCATGACCCCAGCAGAGCTAAAACTTAACTTTCATCTGGGCTGCCAACCTAGAGGAAAAAACCAGTGGCCCTGAGAGAGGTCCCTGCATCCTCACTGATGTCCTCCCCATGGTTACCTGTCCCCTTAGGCTGTCCACTCCCAGGACCTGTCCTCTAGTTTGCTGTCCCTTTTTCTGCTCATTTCTCCCTTGCCAGAACCTTCTGATTTCACTTCTAGACATCACACAGGCTCATGTCAACTACAAAACTCCAGGATATGTGATACATTTAATTTCCTTTATTTTCATCTTCTAGAACATAGCATTTTCTTTTTCTTTCCAGCAGAAGGCAACACATTGCCATGAAATGACCTCTTAAAGATGAAGAACTTTATAGTTCTTCCACCCCTGCAAAGGCAAAATTTTAATTTGCTTTCCTCAAGCAGGACTTTTCCTACTCCATTACATTGGCACTTACCCACTGCCAAAGCCTTACACACTGCATGATGTGAAAGACAGTCATAGGGATCTATGCACAATAATTTGTGCTGCAATGTACCTCAGTAATTAATCTGAATTATTTTTGTGTTTGGGCTGGAATGGAGGAGTGAGTTCTACCTCAGTGGGAGCTGAATGTTTCTGTGCCCCAGATGTTTCGTCCATGCCTGCAGATATTTCTTCACTAAGTGCCACACCTGGCACCTACACAGGTGACAAACACAAGCAGATGTCTCTCACTTCATCCACCAGCTCTGCCAGGTTTGGTGACTTGGTTGAGACCTTGCTCTTTTCCCAGTGCCTTAAAGCCACGGCCCCAAAGTGAAGGTGCCTGGTGCATCCTGCCACTTGTGAAATTACCTGTGAACCCCTGGTCATTTTCCTGAATTACTGTTGGGTCATCCCAGAAAAAGCAGCATCACAGATGACGCTGAAAGTTTGAAATTTGCTGGCTTGGACTTTCTGATTGTTATTCTGCTCCATCTGTGTGAGATGAACTGCACTCCCAACCTCATGTTCTTTATTTGCAGGTGATTTTGACTTAACTGCACTATTGATCCCAAGATGGACAGGAAGCCCAACAGCTTAAGCCCTGTCCCCAAAGGTGTAAAAGCTTCATTAGATTTATGAAATTCTCCAGGATATACAGAGGCTCTGCAATCTATCTAGCAAAAAGGCTTTACATTTTACTCACATTCACATGATTTGTACTCCTTGTTGAATTATTATTTTTTATTATTATTATTTAGACTCAAGATTTTTCCTCTAGCTCAACTGCACAAGAAATGCAGTCAATTAGTAGGCAGGGAGATGAGCAGTCCATCCCCCATGAGTCTCAGACATCCCATCTCTCAGCCTCATCCTAACACTATCATCTCCACATCCTTTCTCTCAGGCAGGACAGATTTGGCATTTTTTTTCTGAGGAAATTAATAAGATTTCATTATTTCCTTTTGTTTTCACCTGGGATAAACAAAAGCATCTTTAGAAGGGGTCAGATAAAAGCAAGAAGCAATGGCCTTACAGAAGTGTCCTAGCTTTGGTTGGAATAGAGTCAATTTTTTCACAGCAAGGGCTGTGCTTTGTACTTTTTATGGAACCAGTGCTGATAACTCAGGGATGCTTTCCTTATACCTGGGCAGAGTCCAAGGCCTTTCCTGCTCCTCATCCTGCCCCACCAGCGAGGAGGCTGGGGGTCCACAGGGAGTTGGAACAGGACAGCTGAGCCCAGCTGAGCCAAGGCACATCCAGACCACAGGGTTGGAGGGAGGAGGAGGCAGGGGAGGGGATTTGGAGCAGTGGTGTTTGCTTTCTCCAACACCTCTGTGTGTGACAGAGCCTGGCTTTCCTGGAGATGGCCAAACACCCTCCTGCCCATGGGAAGTGGGGAATGAATTCCCTGGTTTGATTTTCTTCAGAGAATAGCTTTTGTTTTTCCTGCTGAGCTGTCTTTATCTCAGCCCAGCACTTTTCTCACTTCCACTCTTCCAATCCCCTCCCTCACCCCCATCGTGTGGGAGCGAGTGAGCAGGGCTGTGTTGACACCTGGGATTAAACCACAACAAGATGCAAATAAAACCTAGCATCACCCTCTGACTCAGAGCAGGAACATCACCCAGCTGTGGGGACAGAGCCCCAGACAACACACCAGCTCCATGGCTAAAGTGGCACTGGGGCACCGAGGGGACCACTTAGGACCAGCATTTTTTAATAACTTCCCTCAGTGTGTGTCATGGGGAGTTAGTGGCAGATCCCTGACATTTGTAGAACAGACTAATTCAGAGGCTGAGAAGTCCAGAGAGAATAATGAAGTTAGACAGATATTGGCTAAATGAGAGAAGAAAAAGGCCACCTTGTATATATAGGAAACAACAATCCAAAATGTGGAACTTTTATTCAGAAAGAGAATGAAGCCTTGAAAGCAACAAAACAGAAGTAGCCTGAGAATAGGCAATAAATAAGGTGAGTTCAAGGTCTGCAGAAACTGGCAAATATCATCAAAATATGACCATGGCTCAGGGCTGTCCCCTGGAATAGTCACAGGTTCTGCTGTTCCACAGGGAATAGAGGTAGGCAGTGCACTGGATACACAGGCAGGATTGGTGAGGAGGACAGCAAGGACTGCTGAGGATCAGGAAAAAGGAGACATGACAGCTGAACACTTGAGGATTTTGCAACTTGGCAACATCTGAAGCAATGCGAGCAGGTTTCAATACAGCTGTGTGTGGAGAGAGTGTAAATCAGTCTGCTGGAAGAGCAGGAAACCCTCCCTGACACCAGAGTAAGCTGCCTGTGAGGTCACACAGCTTCAGAGAGTCAGGATGGGAGCATCCTGCACCCAGCCTGGACCAGCATGAGACGATTTCCCCAGCCACAGTCACGGTGCTGGCCCAGCCCCCTCCTCAGGGCTGCCCCGGAGAAAACCTCCCACCCCATCAGGGCAGTGCTGCTCCAACAGTTTCCCACTCATCTAAAGATAAAACAGAAACATTCCTGATTGTCCTTTTCTGTAGTTTTGATGAAGCTTCAGCATGATAAACACTTGAGATGACAGGAATGTCATCTTTTTAGGCACTTCTAGTTTTTATGCATAGTACAGAAGAAAACACTCTTTTCTTCCCATGAAATTGTGACTGTCCTCACCATTAAGTGGCTGTTTGGATTTTCATTACATTTTCTTCTTGCAAAAACCCTTGGACATGGGCATTATTTTAAGCTAGCTCCAGCAATGATACTTGAAGTCATAACAAAAATGGAGCTTTAAAAGAACCTTTACAGCTCTGATTTTCCTCACTTCTGCCTGGAGAGCATCAAAATTTTTGCTTGCTTGTTCAAGGCAGTATCACTGAGGATATAATATACTTATGGTATATTTTTAAGAAGACATTTCACAAGCAGCATCCCCAGATTACAAGCAGTACCCCATTTTTACAGGTGGATTTTTGGCTGCACCTGGTGGTACCCTGGAGCAGCCTGGGATCACAGGGAGTGCCACCCGGCCAGAGCATTCGGATGTGCCCTAAAAAGGATATCAGCCCTCGATGGGCTGCAGCCTCATAGACCAAATCGTTTGTCCTCCCTACAAGTCTCTTTGCTAAATGGTGGCAATATTCCAATCTGGAGCAGGCAGCAGGTTTGGTTTGGTTTGTTGGGTGGGGAGTTCCCCCATTTCCTCTGACAGAAGAACCATGGGATGCACAAAGTGTTACTGTAATTAAAGCCCCTCTGCTGAAAAGCAGCTGCAGCAGGCAGCGCTGTGTTAAACAAGTGCTTTGAGCTCCCAGGCTCCACACGCAGTCCTGGCTGACCTTTACAGAGCATTTCTGCTGTGCCATTAATTTTCACAGGTCCCTTAGGTGGGCACTTCAGAGCTCCTTCCCTCCCTCGCTTTGCACGCTGCAGTTCCAGGGTTATGGCATTTTCAGACACACCAGCCAAAGACCAAGGCTTATTTTATTTAATGGGTGTTTTTATATATCCTTTAATCAAATATTTGGCTGCTGCAATCATCTTGGCTAATGAATGTGAGTAGGACCCCTCTGTGTTCAGTGCCTGGGTCCTTCTCTTCATTTCACACCCACATCACACCATTTCTCCCCTAATACAGGGACATGGGTATAGGGCACCTTGTCAGAATCTAGTTTATTATTTCTAAGCATTACTGGAATCTATTTCTTCCTCTTGAACTAGAATCTGAAATAGTGAATTAATTTCCTATAAGGTAGGCCACCTAAGTGTTTAAACCTGTGACCATGTTGTTAATTTAAATCCACTATTTTTAAAAGCTATTGACAAAGGTCCACTACCCAAAATCATTTTTCAAGATCTTGCTTTGTTTAAAAGCACAGCCCTCATAAAAAAACACCTCTGAATGCAACCACTTAAACATATAAGAGTTACTTGGGCAGATTTACCAATGTCTGTGCATTCCAGATAATGAAGGCAAACACTGCAGTGACAAAGGGAGGCCAGACAGTGTAAGGTCCTGTTTTGGAAAATCACATCCCAAGAAGCAGTTGCTGCCCCAGAAGAGATCCCAGTAATTACAGCCCCACAAGAAGCATAATGGGATGTAATACAGAGCAGTTTGTGAAGTTCAAAGTACACCTGTGGTGCATCCCCATTCTACAAACAACTATGGGCAAACATTATATAGCTTTCCTTTGGGGACAAGTGAAAATTACACACAGAGGGACTGGAAATCTATTAAGCCATTCAGCAGGTAATAATTCCTGCCAAATCAGGCAGTAATATTAGCTGCTTATTAGCTGTATTAGATCCCTGCAGACAGAAGGCATCCGGCACTGCTCTGTGGCACAGCATTATCCCTTGATTTGTTTCAGGCCACTTGTATTTGTCACCCAACCCCTCAGGAAGCCAAAGCCACCACCTGGTGCCAGTTAGCTGGAGGCTTCCCTCTGTAAATTGATCTTTGTGAATTAAGGCAGCAGAAGCTGTGGGCTGAATTACACCCAGCTGTGCACAGGGTTGTTTTAAGAGGAGATTGTATTTTCAACTCAGGTGAGCCAAGGAAGGGACGAGCGAGTTTTGCTGCTCCAGTAAATCATACACTGAAGGCTTTGTGGTCTTCCCCAAAACACAGCTGCACACGGACCAAGGGCTCCAGCAGCAGTATTGTATCCAGCATCAGACTTAACAACAAAATGATCAATGCTCCTGTGAGAAAAGAGGAGAGAGAAAATGCATCAACAGACATTTTATAGGCATAAAGTGTAAAAATTAGATTAGTTATGTGTCTGCTTGACCAATTGTAGGGTAATAATCTTGGAGAGCGATCTAATTTAGATTTCTATTTACTGTTATATTACAGCCACTAAGAACAAGAGCCTGTCAGTCCTTCCTCTCCTTTTTTCCTGATTGCCTTCACCCTTTTACTGTGGAGCTGCTTATCCCAAATTGCATGTGGAGCACACAGGCAGTAACCCCCTGGGCAAAGGGCCCCACACTGCAGGGGCACCATCCCCACTCCTGTATAGAGAGCTCAGACACCTCAGTGCCATAAGTGACCCAGCCCTCTGTCATGTAACTTACTCAAAAAACACACCAGATTTTAATTATCACATAATTTCCATGTAATATCTAAAAGACATGGCAGAGGGACACCATATAAAAAATATTATCCAGCAAGTCACTCAAGACTTGCACTCATCATGTAAAGACCTGGCTGCAAATGGCCTTTCCCATCACATCTTGATTTTTTTGATTTTAAAGGGCAGATTTGGAGTTTTCTGAGCCACTTCTATCTAAAGTCTAATGTACATGACAGCTTTACAGTGTGCAACCCAGCTGTGAATGAGTAAAATACCTTTTCAATATTGCCTGTGCACATCAATATAAAGACAATATTGAAAAGTCAGTTGTGTTTACCAAGCTAAGGTGCACATTTTACGTGCTCACTTAAGCCAGTGCACTGTGTCAGTGGCAAGCCAAGGCTGTTTAGGCAAATACAAGTACTATAAAAACCTGAATGAAGTTTTTCTATACCCTTGCAGTTGCCTCTTATTCTATATTCTTCTGCTCTTTTTTTATTGCCTGTGTGAAGCTGAGCACCACCCCCCTGCTGAAATGCTGACACTTCCATTGATAACTCCATTGCAGCAGAAAAGCCTCAGGAAGATGAGTCTGGATCCTGCTGCCAGAGCCTGGGCGAGGGGTGGGATGTGATGGAGGTCACCAGGCTGGGCTGGTGGTGCCACAGTGCTGCCCAAAAGCTCCAGGCATGTGGTTTGAACCAAGGAGTCTCCCAGCCCTGCAGCTCCTTCCTTCTGCTTCTCTCCAGGTATTGATTGTTTATCATGTATTGGAAAAGTGCCTTTCCTGATCTACCATCCCAGAGAGGGAGAGGACCCCCTGTACCATCGTTACCTTCCTCTTATGGCTGGATATTTGTCCTGCCTTAGGAATTTCCAGTCCCCCTCTCTTCTCCTCTGCTGCTCAATCACACCCAAAATGAAGTATGTGAGGTTATCCCTGTGCTAAACAATGGGAAAAAAAAAAAAAAAGGTATTTAGTGTGAATCAGGGCTTAAAGACAGAGAGATAATGTAAATCCTGCACTGACATTAATACTCGTGAAGAGGAAAATATTTTTTCCTTTGGGAAAGGTAGCAAATAAAGCAGCAAAGGGACTTTCACCACTTTCTGGCTTTGGCTGCAGCAGCAGGTGGCAGGGGTCACACATCTGAGGAGACTCAAGGGATTTACACCACCCCTACATCCCACTGTCCTGCAGCAGCAGCAGCACCTCCTCACCTCCTCCACCAGGATCAGGGCTGAGGAGCTGCCAGCACTGCCCACCAGGGAGAGGAAAACCCTGCAGATAGGATCAGACAGGCACAAATATTTTCTGTCAACAAAATTTCACATTTCCAATGTGCTTTGAATGAAACTTTCAAAAGTAATTTTTTTGTGCCATGAATTTCCCCTCAGATTTTTTATTTAAGCTACTCTGACCTGCGTGAGTTTCTGAAGAGACAGAACTCTGTGAAAATTAATAAATTGCTATGCCACTCTGTATTTAACAAAAATTCTGCTTCTAAGGACCAACAGCCCATGTACCCAGCAGAAGGCATGAGTGTGGTCACAAAAGCTGGCAGGGAAGATACTTGGGTGGGCTAAGGAGCAGGCAAAGAAAGCTGCCCCTTCTTCCTGGCCCAGCTCTGGATGTCCACTGGGAATGAGCTGCAGGATTCAGCCCTGTGCAATCCCTCTGTCCAGGTTCTTATCCTTGCTCTGACTGCTGGAGCCAAACACCTTTCTCATTTGAAGGATAATTAACCTTCCGAGTGAAAGTCAGGCTCCAGACTGCACAGAGGTGCTATAAAAAGGCAAACCACAGAGACCCCAGCTGCAGGTCTGGCAGTTCAAATCCCACCTCCCTGCACACCAACCTCTCTCTGCACACAAGCTCCAGGTGTATTTTATCTGTCCCTCCAACACAACCATTTATAACATGGTTAAGCTGTTAGGGGATTGGAAAATAATGTACCATTTGGTTTCCCTGTCTGTTGGAGGCTGGAAAAGCAGCACTGCTGTTCTCATCAGGGTTGGAGTGCTCACAGCACCTGGGCCCTGACAGCCACGGCCTGGAGCTGCTGCTGCCCAGTGGGTTCCTCAGCTGGGAGAGGAGGTGGGAGCAGGCATGATGGGCAAGGCTCAGGCAGCACACCCGAGCCATGACCACGGTCTGGTTGCCACCACCAATGGGACAGAGCCCCTGGGCCCTGTGCCATCTCTGGTTTCTCAGCCTGCTGCTCAGCTCTGGTGCCATAGCCACAGCAAGCACCCTCCATTTGTTAGGGGAATTATGGACATAATGGAATAAGAAAAAAGCCACACAGAGGACAGCAGCTGCAGAGTGCTACAAAATGAGACACTGACCCCACAGGTCATAAAGCATTGTGTCCTGTCATCCCTTTGATCATTAGTTTTGATCTATTTAGCTCTGTAGGGCACAGACAATAAGTGAGAAACCCTTTCCCTGAGTACAGCAGGAGGAGGAGGGGGAGCAAGGGACCACAGGTATTCAGAGGGCAGTATTTGTGCCAGCAAAGAGCTGCCATCATCACCACAGTTTCCCAGCACAGGGGCTCAGAGGCTTTCGGATGAGCTTTTGCCACATCCATGCAGTGAAGAGCTGAAGTATCAGGTGACTGAGTCCACCATCAGAACAACCTCAGGAACCCCAAATCACCTGTGAAAACACACGGGCTGAGCTGGGGGATGCACCTCCCATTCCCCTGCTCCATAACCTGAGCTCAGCCCCTCTGGTTCAGCTCCTGGTGCATCAGGCACTGTCTCACCTTTACCTGGCAGACAGGTCCATGTTTGTCTGACTTGGACAGGTTTTAGCAGCTGCCAGGGTGCTGCAGGGCATGCAGGAGCAAGAGTGAAAGGACGATGAGTTAGAGGTGACTGCCCAAACAGAACAAAATCATCCCACCCCCCTCCAGGTGTTTCACAGCTGAGGGAAGGTGTATCTGCTCTTTTTGAGCTCGCTGTCAGCTTGCACATTTGGCAGATAAACCACATTAGACATTTTGTAGGTCAGAAGAGTTAATGGAGGTGAGAGAGGAGCAGAAGGTTGCCAGGTCATGACTTCATGAAATCAAAGTGCATTAGCAATAATTAGAGGAGTTATTCTATAAATAATCCCAGCTCTGTAAAATACAAGAGGCACACACAGCTGCTCCAGCCCAGGACCACTTCCAGGGTGCCTGCTCAGGCTGAACGCTGTGTTTACACCAGAGCAGCCTGGTTATGGCTCAGTTCTCCAAAACAATGTAAAAACTTTCCTCTTCCCCAAATCAACGCCCAGGTAACGGCACAGAAATGCCTGGTGAGCCATACTGAGAACAGTGCTGAGACATCCGTGCAGTATCACCTCAGCAGGGTAAGATTATCATTACCTGCACCTTGTGGGGGACAGGCACAGCACACTAAAGGTACCTCACTACATCCAGTCCCTCTCAGGACCACGACAAGCAGAGCTCTCCCTGGTTTTATCTCTGCTCGTGGGGTGGGTGCGTGCTCGTGCCATCTCCTGTGCACTCCTTACAACCAGGTGTCCTTACAGGCTGAGGTAATTCAGGACTGAATCACAATGAGAGTGCAAAAACCTCCTTGCAGTTATCTCCCGAAGTGCTGTCACATCCTGCATGTGCCATCGATTCCCCTTCAGGACCCCACCGGGATTCCCTGTGCCGAGGGACTCAGTCCTGCTCAGCATCCGCAGCTGAGCTCACAGCACTCCTGGCTGGAGCATCTGCAGGGACACACGGATTCCTCGGCTCCAGACGGAAGGACAAGGCTCTGATCTTCCTCACCTTGACGAGACTACAAGGCACCAGCCTTCCCAGGAAGGTTTGCCATCAGATGCGTTCTGTTAGCTGCTTTTCTCCAGGCAGGTTGTGCTTAGGGGTTTTCCAGGCTGCAGCCACGCAGGATTTCTTGTAGGAAAGTGCCATCCTGTGGCGAAGTGTGAAACCCTGAGTGCACCGAGCCTGCCTGCTCCTGCCGGGCAAAGTCTCACACAAATGAAACACAAAACGTGCTAAAGTAAGGCCAAATTCCCCCTCCCCACGCTGCTTCAGCTGCAACTCTGCATTACAACACATTCCTGCACGTTCCTGATTTGCTGGGTTCCCTGGAAGATTTACCAGTAGCTTCATATTTGTTATTTATTATTGTTCAGGGCACAACTTTGGTTATTTTTCACCACTAACACAGTCTAACGAAAAAAGCAGCCCACAGCTAAACACCAGCATGCCGAGTGGAGGCTTTGGGGGTTTCACCTCAGAGCAGTTCCTGCTGACAGAGCCCTTGCCATGCTGTGGCCAGCAGGACCAGCCTTGGGCTCTACAAGTCAGGGATGGGGAGATCCAAACAAGACCAAAGGGAAAATTTTCCATACAGATGAGTGACTTAGCTGGGAAGGAGAGATGTATTTAAACCCCTGCTCCAGTTAGCACTCATTTATTAAAAAATATTGGGACAACTCCAAGATGCTAAAACAGATTAGTCCTGGGTGCTCATGTAGATCAACTTCTGGGCTTTCAGGAAGTGGAAATGGCTTCTTTTGTGCCAGTCTGTCTTTCAAACAAAACATCTTTCTTGACCTTTTAATTCATGAAAAGAAGGAAAAAACCCAAGTTCTTTTCTCAGCATATCAATGTTACATGCTTCATTATCAACCACTACAGCTTCAGCTCCTATAAAGAAATTGCTCCTGTGCTCTCTGGGCCTCCCTCCAGCAGTAAATACATTTGTACTAAAAACATATATTTATATTTGTACTCCAACTTTGGGGAACAAAGCCTACAGCCAGTGTGTGCTACTGCCCAAACACACAGGGGAGCATTTCCTCTCATGGGGGTGAGGGACACCAGCAGCCAACAGGGCCAGGCTCTGCCTTCCCTTTGGCAACCCAGCTTCTGATAAAAACATTGAGAGCAGAGAGACATCTGCAGCATCCCCATGGGAGCTGGGATCTCTGTCCTGTTTAAAACAGGAAACCCACAGGCTTGCACTGGAACAGGGGACTGGCGCTTAGAGCTGATTATTCCAGCACTTTGCTTCTGTGGGGAAATAAAATAAAAAAAAAACCCCAAAATAACAAAAAACTAAGTGACCCTAACTAAGTATTTCTCTTAATTTTATAGGAGTTTTGAACACCAGTTACAGGCAGGGAGGCTGCACAGCACTAGCCCACAGCTGGCAGTAGGAGCTCAGCCAGCCCAGCAGTCACCTCCAGGCAGCTTTTCAAGTAATAACTCATCCATCCCAACAAACCTAACATTTGGTACAAACATTTGCACAAAATGAAGAGATGAACCTAAATCGACTTGGCAGTGACCTTTGATTTATTCCAAGTTCAGCTGCATGAAACCACCAGCTTTTAAGCCAATTAAACCTGGAGTCCTACCTGATCTACTGGAATAAAATCAAATTCCTGGAGAAGGGTAAAGTGAGCCAAGTTTGGGCAGGCCAGACTGCAGCTGTTTGGTGCTCTTTGCTGCTTTCTGTGCACAGCCAGCACTGCTCCAGATCATCCTGCAGGCAGCAGGAGAGGACAAGCGTTAAGTCTCCTTTATAGAATTATAAAATCAGTAAGTTGGAAACAACCACCTCAGCTTTCAGCAGATGGGAAGAGCCTGCTCCTGTCTTTGAGATTCCCTTCTTGAAGAAGGTCCAGCCTTCCTGGACTCCTCTGCCCTTCAGAATAGTCTGCTAAGGGATTCTGCCAGCCAGTCTCACACATGGGACACAAAGCTACACCATGACATCAGTCCTATTAAATCCTCCTACATGGGTTTAAAATTGCCTTCTTCATGGAACCTCCCCAGTAATAAGCCTTTGGAGAAAAAAATGTAGTTTCATTCTATGTGGGTTTTTTTAAACACCTGCCTTTGCAGCAATGAGCCTTTTGGATGCTTTAACCACACAGAACAATGGGAAATGCACATTTCAAGATTGCAGAAGGTTTTCCTGGAACTGCCTGTGTACAGTGTGCTTTACACAAACCCTGGGATGACCTACCCTGAGGCTGCTCAGCCCCTGCACCACTCACCAGCAGCAGATCTGGTGTGGATCTGGTGTTACAGGTGCACAACACTGACGTGAGCCATTTCCAATTATTACCAATTCCAATTATTACATTGCACAAGGCTGAATTCACTACGCCTGGTGTGCTTAAGTGTTGATGACTCTCCATGCAGTCCAAGTCATTAATAGGAGCTGCTCATATGCTCATACATTTTTTAGTTCTTTTAACACTCCCAAAATCAGCTGTGGCTGTGTAATTTCTCCAAAAGTACAGCAGCATTAAAAAAAAAAAAAAAAAGAAAACACATTGCAAAAAACTGCCTATTACTTCATTCTATGAGTAAAAATTTGAGATCACAGCCACAAAAAAAAATAAAAATCAATGGCTATGTAAGGGTATGGTTGCTTCCTGTCGTCTTCCACACAAACGACAAATAGAAGTTTAGAGCAGCTCCCCTGGGGCCTCAAGAAGCTGAACACAGAATTTGTGTAACACTCAAGATCTCCCTACAGCTGTGTGTGATAGGAATTCACTCCTCTTTGCATTTGCTCACTGTTATATATCTGTGTGTCAGGAATTTAAGTTTCTCAAGTGAATTTTTAAGACCCTTTTTCTCTGGAGAGGAGTAAGATCCTTGCCTTATCTTCACACCATTGCAGTGTATCAAAATATCCTGTCACTAGAGTATGACACAGTGGCAGAACCAGGGCTGCTGGAAAAGGACAACTCAAATTGACTTTATTTATATATATTTGCCTATTGGTCTTCCTTACCACATGAATCAGTTATGACTCAAACTGAGTTAAAAAGTGAGTTAGAAAAAACCAGAACACTATCACTGTTAGAGAGATGTTACTAATACAGTTTTGTAATAAAATTGTTCAAAAAAATTTTTTTGTTTGCATCACGTTGTTTGATTCCAGCACGTAAATCTTTTAAAATGCTTACTGTAAAAACACTTTCCCACATTATCCTTGTTTTGGAGTCACATACATCAAGTTTTGAAGCTCTGGCAATTGATAAGCTTCTCTGATAAAAATGTGAGGCATCTTTGCAACTCAGAAGAGACCAGGATATCTCCCTCTTGTGGTCCTCCATGGAAACAGCCTCAACTCTGTGGGCTCAGAAGAGCCTAAAGAAGAGCTCTCTCATCAAATACCACCATAAACTGTAAGCAATTCCAGTCTCTACAGAAAGTGTTCTTCCTAGAAAGAATGAGAAAGAGATTGTTTTCACTTTATTTTTATCTACATGGTATTTTCTTGCAGAAAAACCACAGAGATTGAAAATGCAGTGCTGACTCCTGTATAGCACCACCTGCAAGAAAGTGGGGGGAAAAAAGTTACAGAACGAAGTAGATGAACAAACCCAACAGTGGAGGAGCTGTCAGGCTTCTCTAGGTAAGTGCTAGCTAGCTGAACACACAAACTGCAGCTCTAAAATACTCACACTTGAGTTACACAAAGCACATCACATCTCTACCTCACAGACCGACCTCACTCCTCAAAAGCCACAGCGGATATGGAGGGACCCATGCTCACAACTTCCCATGTCATGAGATTAACAAGGCTGACACCAACATAAAAAGAATTTTTGTGCCTTTATTGGAATGGTGTTAGGCTTTAAATACACCAAATTTTGATAACCTGATTATTTGGTTTAATTAGAAATGACACTACAGAACTGCAATACTGGTCCAACAGTCTTGTCTTTACTTTTTTTTCTTTTTTTTTTAAAGCAAGAGATAGTATGAAAATGCACCAAGTAATCAGAAAGCACTAGCAGGCATTGGTTAATCCAAGATAGTAGCTTCTTAGTTCCAAAAGCACTCGCATTGTATGGAACCCAGGATTTAGACTGGTCATGATTTGCAAGAGCTAGTTGCATGAGTCATGACTTCTTTTTTCTTTTTTTTTTTAAATTTACTTTCAAGTTGGTCACTGGTAAATTTTTTTCCTCAAATATTACAGTTTCTTTTATTCATATTTTTCCTCAAAGTATAAAAAAGTATGAAATATAAACAAGCTCCTGTATTGCACCCATGAAGGGGCACAATGGAAGCATTAGAGAGCTGACTATCTACACACCATCAAATCCCATCAAATCTTGGATAGTTCATTAATATACAAAATATCAGGGCACAGAAAGAACTAAAATCCACTTTTTTTTGTTTTGTTATGCACAGGTTCAAATAATCAATCTAAAAAAAAAAGTGATCATTTTGGCTTTCCACTACATCCGCATGTTGAGACACTTATTAAAATGATCCTGCTTAATTGTGTTTGGTCTTTTTCTTATTGTCAAGTCATGTTTGTTATCTTGATACCAGCCATCAGACAAACAAGTAATCAGAAAGATTCTTCCTCCTCCCCACTTCCCCATCCCTGACCCCTCAGGGTCAGCTTTAAGACATGACTCCAAACACAGGGTTGTGACGACAGATGCTAGGGCCAATCTCTTCATAATCTTTTTTGGTATGGCATACTTGGTAGAATTCAGGCTGTAAAGGGAAGGAAAAGAAAATTAGTGTATGGTATATATACCTACTTTTAAAAATATTAACCTTTATGAAGACAGTGGAAAAAAAAAAAAACAAAGCAAGCACAGAAATCCTAAAATTAACTTGCATTACACATGGCTAAACACCAATGCAAAGAATATATTCTTCCACAAAACTAAAATACACTATTTAACAACTCACACAAATCTTTAATTCAGCTTTCATTTGCTCTTCCAAATCTTTATAGTCTAATGCCAAAATAGGGAAGGTATATTTACCACCTCAGGTCTATCAGAAATTCCCCTACTATGTTTACTATACAATGAAGGTGAGATGAGAGCTCCAAAAGCACAGTCAGAATGTTTCTGCCAAACAGTCAAACATGCTCAGCTTTACAGCTAAACTCACTGTGGAAGCCAGCATTGATCCTCCAAACCAGACTGCATATCTCTGCATATGGTGTGTAATGACTTGGACATCAATGGGCTTCGGCTGCAGAAAAGAGGAGAGAAAAGGGACACATTAAAAGTCATTTCTGCTGGTAAAAAACAGATCCAGTGTTAAAGGAGTGTATATACCAAGCTTCCTTTTTATAAATTAGTATTTTCATAAATGCTGTGCATGTAAATTTACATTCATGGCACCACACTTCCCCTTGTACAATGAAGGGTAAGAAACAGCTCCTGCTTATAGATCAAGTTACCTGCTTTATCAGACACAGATACTCCCATTCACACCCATTTTTCTCACATTATGTTCTTATTAATTTCTTGATGGACTACTTATTTATGCATTTATAAGAATTGATCCATACTACCCAAACTTTTCAAACAAACACATTTTAGGAAGCTAAAGTTCAAGTTTCATGTGATTAGTCTAACAAAGCATCATTTGCAGATTGAAAGTTTGTCCAGGATCAATACAGTCAGCCATGCTTTTTTGAACTACAGCACTCTTTCCAGTCAGCCATTCCCTTTCCACCCACAACCC
>JAWWMU010000243.1:7281168-7307325 GCA_035048155.1 Cinnycerthia olivascens | reverse complement strand
CACATTTGCAAAACTCCAGCCAGTGATGCTGGCACTTAGAAGAAAAGAAGAATCACACACATCCTCCCCCAAATTCTGCTTTCTTACTAAGTGGTACAGTCTAGTAAATAGAGATTAAATGATGTTTCTTGGGCCAGAGATGTATATGATTGAAATGTCAGAGTTGTCTACATGGCAAACTATAAAGCTCTGCTGAGGCTTTAAAGGATTGTTTGAGCTCACATAGCTAGATTGCTACTAAAAAGTAAGAGGAAAATCACTTCTATTTTGCTTTAAAAGAAAAAAAAACACTTCTTTTTTTTCCTCTGCTGGTCTTGAATTTATGCAGAGACAACAGAAAGATGCAACAGTTAGGTCAGATGTCTGAAGTGGAAAGAGCACAAATTAAGGATCATGCAATTTAGTAAAAACATGAAGTCACTTATGGGATCATAAGATAATTGAAGTGGGAAGGGATCACATCATGTCTCTGGTTTGGCCTCCTGCTCAAGGCAGGGTAAGCTGTGAAACTACAAGAAGGTATTTAGGGTTTCATCCAGCTGAACCTCAAAATCAGTAATCTCCCCACATGTACTGAGGCACTATCAGGAGTCCCAAAGCCTTCCCTTGTCTAATCAGGGCCCCCTCATTCCTCACAGGACACGTGCTCCTGACCCTCCCAGGGGCTCAACAATGAGCTTGATTCATCTCTTATCTTCAAGCTCAAAAGACTGAGCACAATGAATTGTAACTGATCAATAAACACCAAGCACAAAGATAGCTGGAGTGGCCAACTGCTGGTATGTGATCAGTGTAATGATGAGTCTCTGAAAGCCTCTGTAAGAATCTCAAGTAAGGTGAAGACATTTCAACAAAGACCAGGATCATTGCAAAACGTTATTTAAACATTTTCCAGGTAATAGATGCTTGTTAAGAGCATTAGCTGCAGGAACCAACCTTCAGTCTGCCACCACTAAGTTCTTCACTAAGTTTCAGCCTGGCATCAACAGTCCTTTTCAAGTCTCGCTGTAAACGGCGACCAAAGTCCCTGAACATGGTTGAGCCTCCAGAGAGAACAATATTCTGTTTTGAATAACAAAATTTGTTAACCACGTCTGAAAATGCAGTCTGAAAACTTTACCCAGTTCCTAAACTTTAAATATCTAAATACAGCTTTTAAAGCTACAGTTAGCAGTTATGCTTTTCCTGTAAATTATCTAACATATAAGCATGACACAACATGAACTCAGAGTTTGCCACATTAAAATTGGCTGTGCTTTAAAATCCATTTATATCTTATTACATCTCAACGCATTTTCTGTTTTTTGTTTCTCTAATGGCAAAGCACATTCTGAAAATTTCTAAATGAATATGCCTTCTGCATATTGGATTCATTTCAGAAAATTGGTTAATTTTGCTCATTTGGTTTTTTACGAGTTTCAAATATATACCTTGATAAAAATCACAATTCTTCTAAAACCTGTACATAAAAAAAAAGACATTATAGCTACTGACCTTATATAGAGGACGTCTAACATCAATGGGACAATTCTGAATAACTTCATCTACTACTTCTGAGATTGGTTGCGTAAAGTCAGGATTAGCAAACTGCAATCAGGAACAAAATCAATTCAAGTCATTGTGGAGGACCACGCAGTACAAAGGAAAAGGTAAAGAGGAAAAAAAGGAAGGAATCATTCTATTATACTAAAGACATCACAAAAACTAAAAATGGAAACAGTTTATAAATGGCACCAAAAACATTTAACAAGTGCTTTGTGCATCAACCTGGAATTGTATAAATATTAGTAGCAATCAAGACTCAAACCATGCTGACTTGCAACAATAGATAGTATGTATTTAAAAATAAAAAGAAATATAAGTCAGGATAACCACTTCTTTACAATTTTGCAAATAGGATTGCTATGCTACCATCTAAAAGGCTTTTAAAACAAAAAGTACAGACAAGTCAAATCAACTTACCTCAGGGTGGAAGAAAATCTCTGGCCCCAGGAATCTCTCGTAACCAACATCGATGGTAAATTCTTTCTTTGAGATTGCATTAATTCCAGTATATTGTTTAATCCACTTTGTACCATCTGTGTCATACTTGTTAAATTCTTTTACTAAGTCAGGGCAAACATAACTAAAGCGCTCCTGAAAATTGAACAGAGACAGTTAGAACCACCTAAAGTATAGAAGACTGGCAAGAAATTTCAGAAAATGTAGTAATTTAAAGTTTTAAGAGTAAGTATTGAATTGGTAGATAAAGAATAGGCCTCAAAACAGCTGAACTGACATTTACTGTACACAGGTAGATAATGGCTCTGCTACTATAGATCATTTCTGTGCAGCACTGAAGGCTCTTGCTGAGCTAAATTACTTTTCTTCTGCTTTTCCTCTAAACTTTGATGATTGTGAGAAATTAATTCTGAACTATGTTGAAGAACTGCCAGAGAAACAAAATTTAAGTGTACTTTAAACTGAATGTCTTTCAGAATGGCTTTGTTCTCTATGTAATGTGTATTACAAAAAAGAACACATTAATATTCAGAAAGACTGTAAGAGCAATTACAGCTCTTTATATGACACATCCAGCCAACAGTATTTCCTACAGAACATCACAATAATAAAAGCAACAGGATAATAACAACAATAACGATAATGGAGAGGAAGGGAAAGGGGAGACAACAGGTGAAGAGTGAAATTCCAGGCCAGACCGAGTGAGTATAACCCAACTGCAAACCTTGAGTTTCATGTTATTACATTATTAAGACATTTTTATGTTACTTAGAATTAGAGCCCCATTACTCAGAAGTACTTTCAGGTATTCTTGTACTTTAAAACCAGATACCACGTTGTGATATAAAATAACCTTAATATCTTCAACAGTCACATTACCTTCACTGCTTTAGCTGTTTCCAAGGACTGTTCAGGAGGAATTCCTACTTCTCTCTCCCTCAGCAACTGCTGAATGAAGTATGTGATATCTCTCCCAGCAATTGGAATGTGTTTGATACAGCTGCCAATCACATATCCTTCAGCCTGTAAACAAAATTAAAGGAGACAAAGATACTGATAAGAACTGCTTTCACCAAAGCTCAGAGGGAGAGAGAAAGGCATGGAGTCTAAGCTCCTACCCACTACCTGTGATTCTGAAGCTAAAGCCCTTTAAGACTGGCTCATTTAATTACCACAAATTCAATTCTTCACAGTACAGCCTTACTTTACTTTGCATGGCATTGGTTCATAATTCTTACAAGGTTAGAAGGAACAGAAAGGTCACTAGTACATAAGGCAGACAAATCACTATACTCACTATTCCTTGGCCTTTATTTTCTCTTCAAAATGAGGTTACTCTTACCAAAAAGGTCAAGGAACCTTTTTTCGTGAAATATTATTTTAGAATAATTGATGTGGCCCTGCAGTCACAGCCACTGATGTAAGACGTTACAATCCACATGAACCAAAATTAATTTTCTGAAAGCAGGGAGAAAATGCATCATTTCAGCACATTATTTGAGACTGCTCAGAACATCAGACTGGCACATCCTTATCCATCAAGTCACACTCATCCTGGGGACCAGTATCACTGCACTAACAATGTCTGGTATAAACAAAGAAACCAAGTGTGCAAGGTTGGCCTTCAACCCTACCAGATCTGCTAAATCCAAACAGAGGAATCCAGACATCACACTCATAAAATGCTTATACACACACTTTATGTTCATACAAAAATGTCTCACTAACACAGAAAATAATGACATAAAAAAATTACCACTACCGTTAGCTTCACTACAGAGATTAAGTGTTTGTTAATTCTTTTTTATACTTCTATTTTATAATAGAAGTGGTAGAATATTGTTGACAATTTGTTCAACACACTTTAAAATTTCAGAAGTAAATGACATTCTGCAAAGGAGGTTAATGCTTCAAATGATATAGACTACCTACTCTTACTTCAACTAAAAAAAAACAAAAAACCAACAAACCCCCAAATCAGGAAAAGTTCAACTCTTTTAAACAGTAATTTGAACTACCAATTTTAACAGTTTGAACTGCCACAATTTTAAGTTTACCTATAGAAGGTCTGAGGTGCCAATTGTTTTGTAAGTCTTATTAAAACTTAACTTGGATGAACAGTCTGAACAAAGATTTAGCCACTATATTCCATCAAAACTAATAAGAAATTGAAACATGACTGTGTATGTTTGACTGCCACCAATACTACTGGTTTTAAAAAACTGATGTTATTGTGTCATGATAAAGCACAGATTTTTGTAACGATTTTTGTCTTAAAAATTGTAATCTAGCTTCGTTTTGAAAATACAAATGTATCTGGTACATAGACATGAATTTGACTCCGCCAAGAAAGATGGGCAATTATTTGACAGTAAGGTAAATTACTGCAGCTCTAGGTGTTGATTATTTAATAAAACATCACACAATCATCCAAGTTCCTGCTTTAGCAACTTTATGTATTGGAACAGATATTCAACACTAACTGACCCTAGGGGTTTTTCTTCCAGTCAAGCAGGAAGTGTGCCTTGGCTTGTAAGGCTGAAGCACTACTACTAAATACTGGGAACAGGTGGAGAAAAGCTACAAGTAATACTACATCTGCCCTCTAATACTTTGTGTTATTTCTACTTTACATGTAAACGGACTGAGCTAAATGAAAATAAGAAGTCAAACTTCTTGTACTGACTACTGTATTCAGTCTTACCAGCAAACCAAAATGGAAATGTGCTAAAGCAATTTCACTCATCCCTTAGCATGGCCCTGGCAATTCACCTTTTAAGCTAAGTCACTGAAGGACAATTAGCCCTGCCAAACTCAGGGTTACAGAGAGGTTATTCAAGAGTTTCTGCACTACAAAATGAACCAAAACTCACACCCACAGCCTTAGGAATTATCTGACGTTTTTGAAGGCTCCTATCTGTGCTTGAGTGTGTGTAGGTGTACACTTCAGAGAACTTTAGAGGACAAGTTGTTCTCCACTGAAGCTGCTGGGTAGCTTTGAGGCACACTTACCACAGGAATAACATGAGTGACACCGTCTCCACTGTCTATAACTGTGCCAGTCAGTGTTCGCTCTCCTACTTGTCTTGACGTCCAAGACGCAGCTAAGGCAAGGACAGCCTTGGAGAAAAAACACACCAACATCAAATATTAGTAAAACATCTGCCTGCAGACCTCACTTTCCACCACCCCTCCCAAGGACAGACTGACACCCCCATGGTTATTTACAGCAAGGAAATTGATTTGATAATATTATATATGCCTACTATTATATATGCCTACACAACAGCTTAGCAAAAAGAGGCTGCAAAATGTAATTTTTGACACTTGCCTAAATGTTTATTCAGCCATGCTCAAACATAATTTTAAGTTATTTCATACTGAAAGGGGTTCAGTTCTTAGATTAACAGAATTATTATGGTGTGGTTTTTTTATTTACTTATGATGCAATAGATGTACTGTACTGCTCAGTACCCAGTAACCACCCACAGAATTAAAGCATATCTAACATGTAGTGCTGGAACTGCCAACCAGGAGCACATAAACATATTCCAACTGTGACTTTGAACAGCCCTGCCCTTACCTGAACAGCAATATATAGCCCTGGAACGTTGAAAGATTCAAACATGATTTCAGCAGTATATTCTCTATTTTCTGGAGTATTTAATGGAGGCTCAGTCTGTGAGAAAAAAAAACCAAAAAACCAAAAAAAACCCTGAGTTTTACTTACATTCAAACCAAACATTTGACTTCAAAATAAAAAAGAACCAACTCCTAAGTTTTGTTAAGATGAATCATTCAAGAACAATAGTGTGTAAAAATAGTAACGGACAAAGGGTGCTTTTAATGCAAATTGCATTAAAAGAAACGAAAACAAAAGTGCAATAAAAATTGCATCAGTTACTGATTAAGAATTTAAATCCAAGACCTCCTTTGTGGGTCGGTTAGCTCATTACAACTTTTGATTTCACTTGAAAGAATCAAGGACTATCAAAATATGTCAAAGGATGCAGTTTAGCACATTTAAAGAATGACATTTTTTAGATTTCTCAGTGAAACGAGCTGTTTTCCTTCAGAAGGAAGCCACTGTAACACAAGCTGATATGCTCAGCTGTAGGAATGTCATCAAGTGAGAGGAGCTGAACAACATAAAACATACCATAATAGTGTGCTATAGCTTTCATTGAAATATCAAACATACTCAAGGCTCTGCTCACAAGGAGCGTTTTAGATAGTGCTACAGAATACTTGAGAAAATAAAATATCACTCTTCCCTTGCAGCAATTGTGTAACAGGAGGGTAAAAAGAGGAGGGAGTCAAACTCTTCACAAAGGTGTTGGAACAAGGGGCCAGGGACACAAAACTCAACTTGGGAAATCCTAAGTAGGCATTAGGAGGAGGAAAGGTGACATGAGGGCAGTCAAATACTGGAAAAGGGGCCCAGGGTTGTTAAGGCATTTTGATCCTTGGAGATATTCACAGCTTGGCTGGGCATAGCCCTGAGTAACCAAACCCAATTATTGCATCAAGAAGATGAAGGCATTTAAACAGGTATAGCCAACACCTCTAATTCCAAACTTGGTCTATAAATGACACACTAAACCAAAGTGCCTATTTCAATGGCCCTACAGAAAATACTAAGGAATAGCAGATGCTTCAGAATAACATTGACCTTAATTGAGATCTAATCAGCCCAAATATGACAATCAACCCTTCCAGTTTCATAGAAAATAAAAGACAGAAATTTACTCTCTAGATACTTCATCCAGATGGCAGTACTGTAAAAAACAAAATAATTGCAATTATGTAAAGTAAAACACAACTATTTTTTTTGTCTCAAACATATAAACTTCAGATAATTGAATTCAGTGGAGAAGGAAAATAAGAAAGTGATGAATCAGACGGTTTGGAGGGAAATGAGCAGAGAACAGAAAAATATTTGCTGTTCAGACACACTGACATTTTTGGAAAATTAAAAAACCTGGATGGCTTAAGGCAGGTCAAGAAAGCCCCAGGTAATTTATTTACTTTTGTTTTCAAAATATGCATATATATATTTGAGAATTTACACAAATCAACACATAGTTATTCATCATATGGAATTTCTAAAGCAGGGCATAAATTTACATACCAAAAGAAAATAATGGTCCTCAGGTTCTGCCCTTAAATACTTAAAGATTACTTGCTCCATAAACCTCTCCATCAAGTCCCAGTCTTCAACTATACCATGGCGGATAGGCCACTGTTGGAGAAAAATATCAAATTATAATTGGAAACAAAAAGGAAAAAAAAAACCAAAAAAAACCAAAACCCTAAAACCCAACAAAAACACTTGTTTTCAACTGCAGTAAAAGTATATGATCTACACAGGCAAGAAACCTCAGTTTAGGCTTCCCCTATTCCCATGTGACACCTATTCAAAATTCCGATTCCAACCCTGAGTAGCAGAAACAACACATTTAATTTTCCTCGGTACAGGAGAATGGTGGCACTGGGATAAACCCAAAGTTCCCCCAGCCCAGTGTGCCACTCTGATGCTGCTGACAGAAGGAGGACAAGGAACAAGAGAATGTGACATTTCCACTCAAAACCATCTCAAGTCTTCATTCAATTATGAACAAATACTTATATATTCACAGAGTTTTGCAAATTCCCACAGGCTGCCCAAAGTCTACAAAACTAATACCAAAGCTCATTTTTTATTTAAACAGAATTAATAAGATTTATGTTATCCAAAAAGCATTCTCAACATTATATTTACTGTACACATGATGCTTGCTAAACAGTATTG
Source organism: Cinnycerthia olivascens (assembly GCA_035048155.1). NCBI lineage: Eukaryota > Metazoa > Chordata > Aves > Passeriformes > Certhiidae > Cinnycerthia > Cinnycerthia olivascens. The sequence continues at coordinate 7,299,533 of JAWWMU010000243.1, read as the reverse complement.
AAAAATTACTTAAAATTTTCTTTAATACCTTGGTTGCATAAGTTGGTTTTTCTATTGCTTCGTCCCCAATGAAGAAGTCTAAATCATCCACACCTTTCAAAACCCTCCTTTGTGCTTGATCAACCACTTTTGCTGACTCTTTGATAGCAATACCTTCAACAGAGAATACAAACATTATTATTGCAGGTCACATAATCTGCACCAAAAAAAGAAAATCTACACTGACAAAACAGACACTAATCACAATCATCCTTTGTTTCAAACGTAACTCAGAAAAGCTACATAGAACAGAGATAATTTGAATTCCAGACACAGGAAAGCACGGTGAGGACTTAAAAAGTAACACTGTAACAGACTTAAATACAAATTTAACTGTCAGACACTCAACATGCAATGAGGAAGATAAAATATATGCAGAAACACTAAAATAGGATATCCTTACAGATCTCATTTTATTCAACAAATGTGCTGATTTTCTGTACAAACAATAACAATTTTAAGTGCTTTATTAGCGTTGTTATTCTTTCAAAAAGAGTCACTCCCCAACTACCAGGGCTGCAGCACCAGCAATATCTGCTGTATTTTTCTAGTCTAATTGCCTTTAAACACAACCCTTCACACAGATGAGGAAATCCATATATACAAGCAGCATTAAATCAGCCTCAGCTGTTCTAAGGTTGTGCTCAAAAACCCTTTCAATGGCAGAAGTATTTTTCTAGTTCTCACCTTCAGCAAGAAGTTATGTTCGCTCACAACTAAAACTAAAAAAAAAAGTTGTGAAAACAGCTGGAGCCTCAAGCCCAGCAGCCAGAGCAGCACAGCTACAGGATTTGGAAATCAGCAGCTTGCTAAGGGGTAAAGCACCCTGAGTTCATTGATCCTCCCCATCCTCCTCCCTTCCCTTCCCTTCCCACACCGAGCAACACGAGCAGAGCCAGAGGAACCACGAAGCTGAATGTTGTGAAAGACTGAACAGGATGGAACAGAAGGCATTATTTTGAGCTCTTCAGGAAGAAAACTGAATCATCCTGCAACTTCTGTATCTGCTTACAGGAGAGCAGAGAGGAAGCAGAAGGCTGGAGGAAGCCAAATAGGAGGGGGGTAGATGGGAAGCAGAAGCTGAAATCACAGGGAAGGAAATGTCGCAAGGCAGGTGCTGGCTGCAAGTCAACAGAGGAACCTTTACAAATATTTCCAGGTCATTGTTACAGAGCTCACACATCTGGGGGAATTTTTCTGTCCAGATGTGTGTTATCCTCAAGAACTTTCCAGTAAAATCCACCACTTGCCACAGGATTATATCAACTTTCAAGCCCAACTGCTTTCACCCTGTCACAAGCCTAAAACAAGATGGGAGGTCTCAAATATTTTGCTGCCCTCAGGGTCAGCTTGTTCAGGCCTGCGTTTGAAAGGTAGAAGTTAGGAGCAAGCAACCTGAATCAAGAATCACATCCTGAAAATACAAACAGGAAAATAAATCTTGCTGAAACCTCAGCTGTGCCTGAGGATGGGCAGCACCCCAGCAATCCTCAGAGCAGTTGCCTTTGGTTTGCTTGGCATGAGAATTAAGAGCTTTTATGGGAAGAAAAAAAAACAAAACATCCTTGCATTGAATCAATTTTTGTGCTGACAGTACTCAAGCCAGTTTTTCCTTTTAGAAGCAAAGGAAAGGCCATCACCTATCACAGATAAACTGAAATAATGAAAAATCAAGGGAATTACTGGGTAATGGAAAGGAAGTGGCTCCCATTTTAACAAACAACAGGAAAAACCTGGTTAAGTAAATAAAAATCAAGCAAAATTAATGATCTAAGATCTAAAAAGCAGCCAGGGAAGAAAGCAGTCAACCCAAGCAGCATCAAAAAATTTGCCCAATATATTCTCATTTACTTCACTTTTCATGTAAGCATTTATCATCTCTACAGAAGCATATTCAGAATAAAATCAAGAACACATCATAAGGAGATAAAAATTTGTTAAGAGCAGGAGTGAATAAGATAAGCTACAAGTGAACAAGGCACAAGGAATTCTGCTCAGACCTGTTTAACAGCAAACATTAATTTTAGAGAATCAAACTGATAAAACGCCACTGCTGGAAGTGCAAGGAGGAACCAAATCATTTTTCCACAGGGAATAATATTAAGGAAATTACAGACACCAGAGTGCTTTTTTGTAACATTTTACTTTGAAACTAGGTACAGCTGTACTCTATTTTTGTTTCTCTAATTGATTAACCCAGTGCTATTTTATTTCATTCGAGGCAGAGGATTAACACAAACTCATGCTGTTACTGTCACTATCTGGCTTGGATTGCAGCACAAATGAGAAAAATGCCTTTTTTATTGAGAGAACTGCAGTCAAGGGTCATTTCAGCTGCAGGAGCATCTAGACTAAGCATTCTTTTTTACATCCACCACACTATATCAAAAGGTCGTCCAAAAAAAAAAAAAAAAAAAAAAAAAATCTCATTTCCCCTCCTTCTCTTCTACTTTAATAGTAGCATCCCTGTTGGATAAATTTCTCTGCTTAATGATCTGACAGGTCATTTCATTCCCAGTGTTTAAAACATCATGATGTCTCTGCTTTTTTGGAACAAGAAAGTGATCTTCAGTTTAAATAACCATATCTAAAGATGCAGAAAGAGTAAACGCTATGTATCTGAAATTAAATAATCACTTGCCCACTTATAATTTAACAAGTGCCATGAAGTTTAAAGAGCACTATAAGGGTTTTTTTCAATGTCTAGAAACTTTTTATATCTAATGTTAAACTAGCTTTTGTGTGAAAAGTAAAACTAGAGTGTTTTGCATGACACCAAAGAAAACCATTATGAAGTTAATTTGGAAAACCAAATAATCTAAGAAATACCTATTAGAAGCCAAAATAGAAGATACAGAATGGGTTCTCTGAATGCATTCTTCTGTTCTCATATAAGTGAAGTAGCCTTATCTTTCCATGAAAATTACTTTTTGAAGTATGTTTCCTAGAAAAATTAACACAGAGCCTGAACTTCCAAGTTCTATTTTACAGTGACTGTGCTGAAGTAGTATTAGTTCCAGCTCTCTTCCTGTTGTATTTGCAAGGAAAACTGGGTGTGCTAATTATTCCTTTTCACCAGGATGTAATCCGTGATTACTTTGGCACAGATGAACAATGAGGAACTGCCAAGTGGCGTAGGAGGTCAAAAGGTGAAGCATTTCTAAGGGAAACTGAGTGAGCTCCACTCTCTGGAGTAGAACTTTATCTCTTCAAGTGGGAAAAACAGTTCAGGAGCCAGGGAGCAAATAAATAAGCCATTCTAGGTGGGGGGAAAACGCGGCTGCTTGTTGTATTTGCAAAACACAATACTGACAACTTGCAGGCAAGTTGAACATCTTAAACCCTAGAGATATTAAACCACACAATTTTAACTTTTTTCCAGTTATAATCAAGTCAAGGTTTTACCAGATAAACCACTAAACAGGAAAAAACCTCCTAAAAGGTAAATTAGCAATGCTATTGGATTTTCACATTATTTCAATGTCCAAAAAAATTAGCTTCAACTATTAGTACCCCTTTTTTAATGACTGTATCATTCTAAGCTGAGTATCTGTAGCAAAACAAAAAAACCCTGTGTCAGCCTGTTACTCTGTGTCATCACTCAGAGGTGAAGTTCTTTGAAGTTGGTTTTTTTCGGTTTTTTATGGCATGGTTCACAAAGTGCAAGAGTAACTTCAGCATTGATACACAAGGAACAAATACTTACATGAAGGGATAATGAACTGGGGTTCAGTATTACCCGCATATCCGAGCTTTGTATACCTGTTGAGACAAAAAAAAATTGGTTGTAATAGTTAATACCACAAATAACAAAGATGTCTCCTTTTTTAATGAACAGACCCTGCTTCCCATATCTGAAGGATACCACATGGACTTTTCTATAAAAATAAACAAAAAAACTAAAGCAAACAAAGATTTTCCCTCTTTTAAAGCATAAAACAATGCTACCTGCCACAGATCAAGCATCACTGCTAATTTCTACTCTAATAACATTTTACTAAGGAAAATAAAGTATGTAATTCAATCTATCAATGTTTAGGAGTGTAATTTTGTCAAAGCAGTTCATCCCTGCTCAGCAGCTAGCATCTCCATAGGAATATTTTCATATAGTTAATGCTAGTGGTAAAAGTGTTTTTGTAATTCCTAACTATAGGGGGGAAAAGCTGCCCTGCCCATGAGGCAGGGCTGGTCATCCTCATGTCACAAGCAGCTGATAATGACAAGTCCCAGCAAAAGCCATTCCATTTCACAATGGAAAATACTGTCAAAATGTGTCTAATAAGAGTAAAGAAAACAAGAGGAATATAACTCCATGCCTTCATCCACTCTCCAGAATGTACTATGGATATATACATTATCTTCATTATCATGATGCAAGAAAACTGAAGAAATTCACAAAGTATTCACGAAAAATAACTACAAAACTCAGGGTACCAAAACCAGCTGCTCAAAGTGTTGTCACAAAGCAGCATAGGCAAATTCCAAACCATGCAGACCAAAATGCACAGCTCTAGCTCCAGAGTTAGAGCTTACCCACATGTTTTTAACAAACACAGACGTGACAAAGTTCTCATTTTCTCCGTTCAGTCAGGCAGCTGCACTAAATTAGCACCATCAGCAAAGGCTGTAGTAGCACCTCCACAGCTTTCAGCACTCTGACGTAAACCCGGGAGATCTCAGGAGGCAGAAGGCAGCAGTAACTCCACGAAACCATAAATTCATGGCAGTAACACAGCAAGGGGCTGGGCTCCCCAGGCTGGCAGGGAGGTGTTGCTCACACAGCAACACCTGCACAGCTCCTGAGCTCACTGCAGCCTCCAGCGCCGGGTCAAGGGGCACAGAGCCCCGCAGGGAACGTGTGTTCCTCTCTGAATAACGAAGGAACTCATCTAACACCACAAATGCTTTGCAGGAGATGGATTTTCAAAGCTCTAAACCCCGTCTTGTGTGTAACACACTGTAACACCTGTGAGTAACCATGCACAGAAACTTGACTTTGTACCAGTCAACAGGAATGCTCCTTGACCAAGAAAACTTCGCAGGCAGAAGGTAACAAATAATGAAAAAAGAAACTAAATATCAGAAAGAACCTCACATCTCATGAAGACATCAGCATTAGGCACTATATGCGCCTCACCTCAGGACACGCAGCTTGGATTTTGCTCACTGAAGTTTGATTCTTCCCAATAGAAATATCAAGAATGCCACAAACTGGTGCTTCTTTAACCTGTCACGCAGAGTAAAACTGCTCACTGCATTTAAAGTGTTTCAAGAGGCTTTTAGTGCCACAATTACTAAGTAAACCAGCAAATACTGACTCACTCCCTTTACCTTCACTTGCAAACCAGAACTGAGGCATGTAGATTTTAAAGCTAAATCTACACAAGAACTTTGGAGCCTGAATGCTGTGGAAACCTACAATGAGATTAGAAGTGTTTTTTAACAGTTAAAATGTTAAAACTGCTTGCTTAACAAACTCAGTATTTCAAAGAAAGCAAAAGCTGAACTTTTGCAGGTAACTGGCAGCTTAGCTGCTTGTGGGTGGGAGTTCACTCAGCACACACACAGCCAGCAAGACTGAAAGAAAAATAATCTCATGAAAGATGCATTTTACATAAAAAGAGTGTATTCAGACATAAAATCAGCATATATAAAAATACTATGGCCTACTCAGCAAGAAGTGTACAGACTCAGGGGAAAAAAAAAGTAATGCATTTTTAGGCTTCCAAGAAAAGGAGAAAGAAACCTGCATTACTTTTGGAGTCTCAATATTGGAGCATTGTATCAGCAAGACTCCAGTGCAGCAACACTTCATATCTTTCATGTACAAGACTTCCTTGCACACCTGGAACTCCAGCATCACAGGCACATGGGCCAGGGATGGATCCCCTGCTCCCCCGGGAGTGTCAGGCCCACAGCACAGCCAGGGACCATGGCACAACACATTATAAACACTAAATCTGATTTTCATAACTAAATGCACATAGAGATACTTTTGAGTTAAAATGGAGTCTAAAAATGTGATAGGTGAGGCAAAAAACTAAGGTAAAACTGAATGAAAATTGATAAAAATCTTCAATTCTCCAAATACATAATCTAGTCACTGTGAAATTCTTTACAAATTAACTTTTGAAGATACAAGGCTTCATTCAGACTGATCAGATCTGTCACTTGAAACAAATATTCAAATCACATGAAAAGAAGGATACTATAGGCAATCCAGATTCCACAAGTATACAGTTTCCACAAGGAGTTCATACATGGCAATGTGTGTCTGACTAATGAGTGATTCACAGGGGATCAAGGCACACCCCAGCTTCTTCAGGGCAGGAGTTACTGCTGCTACAGAAAAAGAATCCTGATAGCAGAGACATAAGGCAGTACTAATTCTGGATTTTCCATAAATCACCCCTTGTCTTGCTACTCACAACTGAAGAGTGGCAGAAGAGACTTGCATGAAGACAGGCAGGCACACCCCATTAATGAGACACGGACTCAGCTTTCCCACATGGAATTTGGGGCATTCAGCCCTAAAAGCACAAGGCACCAAACACAGGAGTGTAATGGTATAAGCTAACTTCTACTAAAATCTCTAACACAGAACTGATTTACAAGATCCCAAAGGTGAAAGCCTTGACTGTTCAGGTGTTTCCCTTTATTTCTCTGTGTTCAGCTCCCTGAAGTGTTTATGTAGGCCTACTAGCCCATTAAAAAAAAAAAAGGAAAAACCCCTAAGAAACAATCAGGCAAAAAATTTGTCAGATAATCATAGCCTTTAGTTTTAGCTCAGGAAATCAGCTACAGGGTATTCAAGAGCAGTACACAAAGTCTCTATACAGATGTGCATGTCTGTATATGGAGAATCATACACATATACACCTCCTCCCACACTCTCTCAGCATATATATATATATATATATATATATATATAGTGCTGATATTCCCAGTGACTTCCCTGTAACACCTTCTCCAAAAGGCAACACCACTCTCTACTCTACACAACAATATGACAGACAAAACATGGTATTTTTATAATGGAAATTCATAGCACAAACACATTTGGGAGAGCAACTAATGAAGTTTCCTTCTGAGCTAACTCTGCTAAACTCCATCTCACCTAGTGGAGAAATATCTCCAGCACGTGATCATCACCCTTAAAAAGTCACATCCTGAAACTGCACAGCAGCTCTGCACTCTGCCCGAGAGCTCTCTGGAAGGACAGCCAAAGGGCTTTCCACAATGTTCTCAACAGCACTAATGGGATTTCTTACATGTGCTCTCTCACCTAGAATAGATGTTTCTGAGGCTATGACACAAATGCAATGTCACTGGGAGGTTACTTGTGCATTAGTCATGCAGACAATTTTAAAGCCAAAAGGAAACAGTGCTGAGGGTAAGAACTTGTAAGGAGGATGTCATTACCAGAACCTCCATCTGCAAACCACAAACTATGACCACGTGCCTTTGCTCCACTGCTTTCCTACCCACAGTAAATGCCATTCTCCCAAGTTATACACCCTAGATCAAGCACAGCTGCAATTCTAGTGAAAGTCAGGAATAGGGGGACCACTGCTGTGTGGGCAGTGCAGCTGTCCAGCTGCTCCTGAAGTACCACAGAGCTGGGGGGGCATCCAACACAAATTGGGAGTATCATTTCTCTGACAGCTCCACACAAAGACAGGAGTTAACTGAGCACAAGTAGACAAGAGCACTCGAGGACAAGCATCACCTGATCTCCAACTCCTAGAGTATATCTGGGTTGCAGCCTATTCCTCAGCTACTGCCAATGACCTGGGCTAACAGAAATTTCACACATTTAAAATGCCTACACAAACAGAAGTAAGATGTACCTGCAATGCTGGTCCTACTGGAATGATACAAAGCAACTTGAAAACAAACAAAAGAAAAAAGAAACATTTTTCTGTGAGAAAAGTAAAGCAAGCGGGAGTAAAAAACCCAAAACCGAAGGAAATCTAAACAGTCTCTCTCCAGTTTACCTTCAAGATGAACATTAAAAAACAAGGGCATTTTGTTCAGAGGGCTATTTTTTTCTAGTTCAAACTGCTTTCTTCATGATGGTTCTGAATTACTGAGCCACAGCCCTTCCGTGCAAGTTGTCCATCCAAATACAACACATCCTTCACCTGCATCTCACCCTGCAGATGCAAGGGGCTCCCCAGGCACCATAGCCTGGACAGTACATGTGTGCAACTTCTAAAATTCTGCTTTGGTGTGTGCCACAGCCTGTACATCAAGCCCAGCAAGGTTTCCCTACCTAAACACATCTCAGCTCCTATGCAGAACACGTCCAAGTGGTCATGCTCCAAGCAAGTCTAACATCCAGTGATTAGATTAGGCTTTACACAGTTAAATGTATTTATTCTTAAATGTAAGCTGATCCTGCCTTTTTGCAAGGTGTCACACTTGCTCAGGCAGCAGGAGATCCCTGCTCCATATCCTCTTCCATGCAAATGGGTCTGGAGCCGATCTCCCATTTCCCTCCAGAGCCTCTTCCCATGTGTTTATGAATTCTCCTGAGGGAGGAGTGCTTTGCATTTCTTTATTGAAACCATGTGGAAAAAAGACTCCAGGAAAGGAGGGCCAAAGACAGAAAGCAAGATGATTGCAACACTCATCATTCAACACACATTCATACCAGGCTAAATTACTTTAACTCAGAAAATTGTAATTAAGTAAGCAAGGTATAGAAGGCTCTACAGAAAAGCTCAGAGTGCAGAGATTCTAAGAAGAACATCAACCTGGTAATATATTCAAAAAGGCATGAAACTCCAAGTTTTTAAACAGAATGGAAAGAGATTCCACTCTTCAATACCAGCTCCTTAAACATGGTCTGTCCATCAATGACTTTATCAAAAAGGGCTTAACATCCTTTCATGTTTTAACTGGACAAATGCTACATAGACAGAATTATAAGATAGTTTTTACTGTATGATGTCTTCTGATAACAGCTGCCTTAAAAAGAAGTGGAACGTTTCTCAAACATGGATGAATTCCTAGTCTTCATACACAGAGCCTCATGTGACTGAAAAGCTTGAACAAGCCCTCATGATTTTTTTTGTTGCTTTTCTTCTATCATCCTTCTTGTATCAGGATTGCTCTCCCGTCCAGTTGAGACTGAAAAGCCTAGGAAGTATTTACTTTTCAAATCCCTGTAAAGAGAAATGATGAGAAAATTACAGTGAAAGAGGAAAGCTGTCTTGCTCCTTTAAAAAAGGTCCCAGATCTAGCATCAGGTGCAAATTGGTTAAGCAGCAGAAGTCCCTGAAGGACTGATTATATTAGGAAAATGGGACTTGTATTAATAAATTAGTTTACTATCTCTTTTTAAATGTCCTTGATAAAACATAAGACAGTAAGATTTTGTAATTAGCCATTTTTTTCATATTTTACATTTTGGCTAATATAGTTTACCTTTTACACGTTACTAGTTTGCATTTTTTAAATAGCAGCTGCTTATGTCAAATTTTAAAACATTTTTGATCAACAAGTGTTTCAAGTAATCAATACTGGAAACCATAGAATTTGCTCTATAAATGGAAAAAACCCACAAGATTAGAAGCACTCTTAGGTAAAGAGAATCTTCTTAAACTATATATAAGACACATGAAGAGATGGTAAAATGAAGAACAGTATTTCAATGACACATGGGACCTCTAGGTAGCAGAGGTGCTAAAAATCACAGTCTACAAGCTTGACCTTGGAATTAACTGTGTTACTGTGTGTTTGAAACTATTATTTTACAGTATTTCTCCCAAAAAATATCAGCCCACTCAAGCAAGAACCTTGATAACAAATACTTCCATGCCACATACTGAAACTGTCACAGTAAAACAAACCAGAAGCAGACTGGTGTGCAATTTAACAAATGAGCTCAAAAGCAGCTTGAAAGAGAGGTGCTTCTAGAAAATGTTTATTTCCTAAATAGATAAAAACCACCTTCAAAAAAGGCTGATTTACCTTTAAAGGCATCTATATTTTTGTGTAGAAATTTATTCAATGCTGCCACTTATCAGCAGCTACCTCTAAAATTCAAGACTACAGACAGCTGCACTGCTTGGTAAAATCCAGCTAAAATGGGGAGTGAAAACCACAAAGACACAGCTGCACAGAGCCAGACCAGAATGACCAAGAGGAACATGGGGGCATAAGCAGCCTGTGCTACACAGAATAAATTCACATGTACAGTTACAAAGGTCTCCAGGTGACTTTAACACCAGTCTGGAGAGCACAGGAAGTTACTGCACTGTGCTGCTTCCAACATTACTGACATTTGGATGGAGTAGAAGAGCAACAACTTTCAGTTTTGCTTTTTGTTTACTACTGCCAAATCTTTGAAAATCAACCAACCAAACAAAAATGAACACTGGTAAGCTGACTCTGGAACAGTTCTCCTAAGAGTAAAGAGGAAGATAAGATGCATTTATGTCCAAAAGATTGGCTTATAATTGAGCCACGGAAAGTGGACTTGAAACCAGCCCACACTTAAGCGTTTTCAACTAACAAAATCCAAATTCTGGCATCCTGATGATACTACCAGCAAAATTTGTTAATCCTATTTCTATTTGTAAACCCATTTCTCATATTTAATGCTGACACATACTTTATCACAAAAGTTAAAGCTCTGCTTTGACTGTGTTTTCCTCCAAGTAAGAAGCACAAAAGGCTTTGGATATTATCTCTGTATAATGAGAGCAGAGTAGTTTGTGTTGGCAAAGGCAAAACGCTCCCTTTTTACTCACTGCTTCCTTTGAGACTTCTAGACTAATTCATTTTAACAAGTGTCTTAAAAGTGCCTCTGTGTTACACCACACCCACACAGCACTCACCTATACTGATAGGCTTTTTAATAAATTTTTATTTCATTTTTCCAGGCTTTCTGAGCATTTTTCACAGCCTGCCTACTCCATGCAGTATTTCCAAGTAATGAGGAAAGAATGCCCAAAAGTTTGGCAGTCTTACACTGTTAAGTAATTACTCATGTAAGTTATTTAGTACGAGGGGGAAATTTATTTGGCAACTTTCTACATCATTTACCCAAAATAAGCTGACCATCAAGAATTGGACTCAGTTATCCTTGTGGGTCCTTTCCAACTTAGAGTATCCTATGACTGCACAGACATTTATAAGGAAGAAAAACCCCAAGAAAATCAACTAATTATACATATTTTTCAACAGATAAAGCAAGGAAGGATCAATTGAATGAACACATACATAACCTGCAAGTAAAGAAAAATCTGCACTTGAAGAAATTAAACAGGTAAAAATCTAAGTCTTATGATGCAGAAAAAGCCTGACTTAACTTAGAAGTTTCTTCAAGCAAATGTAACAAGGGGCTAAAATTTGTAAAGTAATTCCACTTTTTTTTTTTTTTTAAAGGGAAAAAAAGTTGAGCTACTTGCACAGTTTCAGCACTTGAGAGCTCCAGCTTTGAACCCAATCCCACCAACCTGAGCAGGGGACAGGATGAAAGAGAATAGCCTGGGAGAGCAGGGGTGGAGGGCAGGAGCACCCAGCAAGCAGCAATGGTTGTCCCAGCACTCCCAGTCTGCCTCCTGCACTCGTTACCACTTCAGCCTTTCAGCAGGTAACCAAATGTTTTCCATCAAGAGCAGGCTTGCACTAAAGCACCAGATTACATATTTATCAAGTTACAGCACACTTCTAATAAAAGATGGTTTTGATTAGAAACAGTTGGCTTGTAGAAAATAATGCCCCACTCAGCTGTGGAGAAAAACATACCAGTAAATCTTGTTTAATATAAAAAACAGATCTTATTTACCAGGGTCACAGAGATTCTGAAGTCTGACAGTAAACATGCAAGCAACTGTATTGTGAAAGCTCTTGCAGATGATAAACAACATTCTGCACCTAAGGCAATCATGACAAAAAATACTGAAAACCTAGATAGCAGATATGGTGTTAAGTAAAGAATTACAATTTGGATTCATCCATTGATAGCATTTATTTATCAAAGTAGAGCATCAACAGATAACCTCCTGTCTGCATCTTGCTCTCTACAGCCCGAGAATTCAAAACACATCCTGTGCACAGCTGCAAACATTTGCACTGACCACAAGAGAATAATAAAGAGAAAAAGGAAATCCCAGAAAAAATTAAAACCGTACATTTATCTAGAGTTTTTCCGTCTAGTCTAAAAAATGCAAACCTATGATCAGAACAAAAAGAAAAAAATATGAATCATATTATATCCTCCATTAAGCGAGAGGATAAAATGCTTATTTTTTCAATTTTGGATATAACTGAATAAACAAAACCCCAGCAATACATCACCAGTAGCACTTGGAAAGGATTGATGCTTCATTCAGATGGTTAAAGTAATCCTGCTATGGGCACTAACAAGTTTGCAACCCAATTGGTATTTTTAAGCATCTACCCAAGGATGATTTCTGTTAGACTGGTACATCTGAATATATTTTAGTTCAGTGACCAAAACCAAAAATTAAAGATTAAAGCAACAGAGATTCCTTTTCTTGCATACAGCAGAGAACAACTTGGAATTTCCTTGGTGGCAAATGCAAGCATGTTTTTAGTTATTTTACCTTTGAAATTAACCTTGTCTCCCTAAAGTCTTCTAATTTAGGACAAGCATTCATTTAAGTTTTTTTAAAAAAAGTTTGTTTGAAATTGTCAAAACCTTTTATCAAGTCCCAAAGAAAGTCTGCAAAGATGAAACTAAATGTTGAAACATTGTGTTGAAACTTTCCAATTGCATGAACTAACAGACCTACTGCAAAGCTTCTTATATGTGCCTATAAAACATTACAGAACATGGATTACAACTCAGAACTGGTGCAATATTTCTGAACTCCTAAAAACTGTATTTTCAACCAATTTAGACAAGTAAACGTCCATAGGAGTCATGCAATCAACACACTTGCTGGGCAGAAAGTCCAAGCCAGGCACCAAACACACCAAGGAACAAGAATGGAACCTGCCCATCCCAGGCACACCTCAAACCTTGCCCCAAGCAGGAGCCCTGCAGTTCACAGGAGGGGGTTCATTAATCATTAACTTTACAGATCCAGCCCAGGGATGCAAGTGAGTTTATCCTCTACCCTGAAATGCCACTGCCCCTTTCCTCTGTATCGAGCACAGGTGAGACCCCAGAAAAGAGGAGCAGAAAGAGAAGGACTGGAAGGTGCCATGTATCTTGAATGGCTTCTGGAATGCACTAAAACAAGATATAAATTGATTCCTATGACAGAATTGAAAAAAAAAAACAGTGTATGTCAATAGAAATACATGTACTCCTAACTGAACTCCTATTATTCCTAATTATATTGCATACTCTTAGCATTTAGTGTTGCAACATGGACAATGATGTATTAAAATCATCCAAGAGATGCCACAGGTCTCCATCAGCCTTCAAAGTCTCCATGTAAACATTTTTTTAAATGTATTAAGTCAATTCCTAACCTAGTACAACTCCTTTTTGAATTGTACTAGGTTAGGAATTGATTTAATACATTTAAATGGATAAAGGATGACATTTTCCCCTCCCTCCCTAACCACACTTCAGCCACTGGCAAGCTGAAAATACTCTAAAAACCCTGGAAAATGCCATCAAGGAAATATTTTGGCCATGCTTTCCATACTGAGAAATGACTTCTGGGATGACACAACACAGAGAAAATTCAGCCCAAAAGAGAAAATTTTCATGAAGACTTGAGCCCACAGAAGGTCGTGACAAGATATCCAGTTGAAGTATAAACTGCAAAAATATCACAGTGCTGCAATCTTTATACTAAACATAACTTAGGCTTTGAAAAACCTGCAGAAATAATCCATGTCTGGAACATTAGGAAAGAAAAATAATTTCAAGGCACAGTATAAGACACTAAAAAGTCCAAGAGCTCACAAAACAGACTGTTACTTCCTCCTACCTTGATTTTATACCACTGGATTTCTCACCTCACAGATTTTGCTGCTATTGAAGATTATTGCTTTTCATGGATCTTGTAATCATTAACACTCTCAGGTCAAAACCCAGGAGAGAAACAGAATGACACAATCCTGTCATACCTTATCACATCAGAAGACACTCAACCCATAAATTCTTTGCTCTCCTCAAGAGCTACAGAGGAGCTGCATGAAGATTAACTAGAGTACTGGGTTTGTAGAGAATTTCCCCAACTCACTCCAGCCAGCTTCTGCTTCTCCAAGGTTCTGTGTGCCCAAATTTACTCTTCATTCATTCACAGCACTGGCTGGAGAGACTGAATAGCCAAGAAACTCTCAGAGATGTATGTGACTCATTCCAAACAACAGCTTGCAACTCCACATCAAGAAACCCTGGAAATCCTGAGCAGACTCAACCCCCTCCAGTCCCTCAGCTCAGCGGGAACCTGGACTGCCAGGAGATGTCAAAGAAATCCTGAGTTCCCACCAAGAACAGGAAATGTTCCTCCAGTCAACCCCAAAACCTTCAATTCACCTCTAGTATGCAAGAAAGAAGTTAAAAAATACACATCACTTTTTGCAACTTGTGCATGGGAAATTAAAAAGGGGACTAGCTTGGCATAGGAGAAGTGGCAGAAAACAAGACCCATGACAACAGGTTGAGTTCTTCCCACACAATCATACAAACAATTTACTCAAGAAAAAGACAGACATGACCCTTCCAACAAAAGACTCTTGGGTACATTACAGAAGCTGGTCACCACTGACACTCAAGTATCGAATGGATCCACCTGGCAGCCACTGAAAAAAGGCACACAAACCTGCAGAAAACAAAGTTCAGGTACAGAAAATAGAAATAATATTCTGTAAAACCCTTTCAGTGCTATAATCAAGTTCTCATTTTGGAAGTGCAGTAGTTGTATAGCCTCTTACTGCAGCTCAGCTCAAGAGTCATTAATCTGAACACTTGCAATTATCTGCCATTCCGAATGAGCTAATTCAGGGTTATACAAGTTACACTGAAGGAAAAAAGTGCATTCGCACAGAAAGACACAGTTAAAAATCTACTTGTCAACCTAATCAACTAAATTCCAAAGTGGCGTAGGAAGAGCTTTTAATCATGACTTGCAGTCAGTGCTGTGTTTGCCTGTAGGAGAGGTGGCAAGAACAATTCAAATACCCAAAAGGCACAGAGCAAAAGACTGCAGCCTACTGTGATTAAGAAATGACTAATAGCCTTTTCCTTTCTTTGGTACTTTGCTCATATACTTTATGGAAAGAACTCCATCTCATTTTTCTATTTTGAACTTTTGTTTTAAAATGCATGTAATTCTTAGATACACCAAAGTCTCATTCACAGCATACCTACTGACTTCATGAAAATCAAAAGTTTGCCAGTGTTTGAAGGATATAGATAGAATAGCACATAGGTGCTACTTCATAGCTCATTGTTCATGGACCAGGTGCTCATTTTTTGTGCAAAGTGAGAGAGGGGCTCTCAGCAGACAAGTGATGTCATATTCACCACTAACACGACAAAGAGCTCCTGACAGTAAGGTCCAGTGTGGTTCTACAGATTACCCAACAAAACAACAATATACTTAAAACTAAACTAGACAAGGCTATCAATTATAGAAATAAATAATACTGGGTTTAACAGTTATGTTAAACTAACTGGGCTCTACAGATTTTTCATATCATGCCTGTTGCTCTACTGTACATTTAAAATGACAGTGCTTCAGACAAGCAGCTTCTAAAACCACAAGTAACTATTTACTTGCTCTTACTAGGTATCAATTACCTTCTTTTCTAGGTATCAAGTTTGCTTAAGCAAAGAATGCAAATTTCAGGGTAACAGATGTAACGCTGGAAGAATTTCAGCTGCATCTGATTGCCATGCCACTGATTAAACCCTTTTCCCAGCTCCAGCTGTATGACACGTACTTAGACAACCCCTAAAAAGTCTGACTGAGCTGTTAAAATCTCAAGAGACAGTCATCATATTATCTCCCCAATCTCTCCTGTATTTTTGGTCTCTTTGTGCTTTGAAAGAAGTCCTTATCGTTTGTATAACCTGTGCAGGCTGATGCTGAAAAGCACAGCTCCAATGCCTTTCTCATCCCTCTGTCTTAGCCAGCAAAAATGCACACACACATTAAAAAAAACCCCAAAATTTAACACTCAGATAAACAAACTGAACTGTGGCTACAAGCACAAGATATAGGCAGACACTCTTCAACAGCACTTCTACACCTGCCCTTTTGCTGACTGAGGTCAATTCTCCTGAGATTACAAATTATGAACCCTTCTCTCTAAAAAAGCCTACTTATTGGAAAGCCAGTGCACATTTAAAGCCTGTCTCAGCTCCTTTCATCCTTTCTGTTTTGGCAGTATTTTCAAAACCTCTTTTCCTCTTTTTGGGGGCTATATTTAATTTGTCTGGTTTCTGTCATTTTGGCAGACAGGACAGAACACCCAGACCTCAGCTAATCTACACTGAGCACAGGGCTGACATAGTTTGTGCTCTCACACAAAAAGTGAGATGGACTGGGAGGGCTGCACCAAACAAAAAAAGCCAAGAGCATGATCATGCTATCATAACCCACTGCATTTATTTCTTATTCACTTCAACTACTGTATTTTTCCTTTGTAAATTCATGACTTTATATTTTTGTCTATTGAAATTACTGAATTCAAACCACCCCAACACACTAATCGTTACAGTGCTACAAATCTTTACCCCCACTTTCTTGAAGCAGAATCTTATGGAAGAACAACCTTGAACAAGGAAATGCACCTAAAATGAAAAGCCTGGAGAGTAAAATAGGCTGGGCTGCATTAAAAAAAAACCACACGGTGCACAACAGAGCAGCATTTTAGAGCATTTTTTAAAGATTTGGTGGGAAAGAAATAAATTAAACAGGAATAAGACTTGACTAACATCATATTCAAGAGCATTACAGAGTAGACCCTCTGAAGTGAAGTTGATTAATGGTGCACTTGGACACACATCTTCCCCAGGAACATTTGTTTTAACTCTCATGTCCCTTGGTACACCTCTCACATCAACAAGGCAAAGTTATTTCTTACACAGCTCTGCACTTGCATGCAGCTGCTGCAGGGCATTGCTGAAAGCTTTAAGCGAATTTCTAACCCAGTGGTCACAACCTGTACTTTACAAACCTATAAAGACATAATGACTGCTTTTAATGGGACTACCGATGATACACAAACATTTGGGATGGAAAAACCCTCTGGTGGCATGGGGCAGAGTAGTTCCAGATCTTTTGCTCTGAAAGACAAACAGCACATCCACACATGCTAAACTCATATACTTCTATTACACTCTGCTACACACCCTCATTCCCACTGTGCTAATTTTCCTCCATCCCACAGACTTCAAGGTTTTAATTCTGCTTTCACTACAAGAATGACTTTTTCATACAACTGTTAGACATGCAAACATCAGACACACACATAACATATACCTGCTCTTCCTAAAGACTGATTTATTAATGTCCTACACCAAACAGATTCTCTTGAGGGGACGATGGGCATGTGCTTTCAGAAACAAGCAGGTTGCAGAAGAATATGCCCTTTCAAGAAAGAATGATAAGTACCTGTATCTACAGAGCACTCACTGAAAATTTGCTTTATTTTTAGCAAGAGGGATGAGAAGCGAAACAAAAGTAAAAAAACGAGTTACAGCAGCAGCATGCCATCAGTGGCAGCTAAAGAGCCTTGAAAACACAGCAGTGCTTTTCTCTTCCAATGAAAAGCTGACGGCTGACGGAGACGCTTCCTCTTTCCGAGGCCCCGCGGTTCGCACCCGGAGCCCCGCGCTCCTCCCGGCCCGGCTCCCCACGGGCACCTCCGGGGCGCCCGCCCGGCCCCAGCGCCCGCGGCCCCGCCAGAGCCGGCCCGGAGCCCCGGGGCCTCCTCCCGCACCGCTCCTGGCGCTACGGATCACCGGCACCGCGTCCTCTCCACCGCCCGGCAGCTGCCGAACGAAAAGAAGCGTTTCCAAAGCGGATTTGGTTCAGGTTTGACACTGAAAACTGCCTTATAAGGTATAAAAGCCCGAAAGCAGGAAGAGGCTTTGACAAAACTAAGGAAGTTGCTCTGCGCCTGCTCGATGGAAGGGGAGGGGTTTTTTTCTTCCACAGAGAGAAGTAACACAGAATAAATGACATTACCGTACATTAAAAAAAAAAAAAAAATGAAATACAAACGATCCCCCCAGGATCGCCGGGAAGAGCGGCGACTCCCAAGGGCCGGGGCATCCCAGGTGACCTGGGCAGCCGCGAGAGCCGTGTCCCCGCTTGCCTCCCTCGGCCCCGGCTGCCGCACAAGGTCCCGCACCCCGGCCCAGGACCGATGGGGGC
>JAWWMU010000243.1:7267993-7280754 GCA_035048155.1 Cinnycerthia olivascens | reverse complement strand
GGACTTCCGCAGGGCGGGCGCTGCCTCCGCCCCCGCCCGCTCGCTCGCTGCCCGGCGAGCCCAAGATGGCTGCCCCGCCCCGCCCCGTGACGCGCGGTGGCGCGGCCGCGCCCGCCCGGCGGCGCGCCCTCAGGGCGGCGGGGCTCGGCCCTCAGCGCCGTGGGTGTAGCGCGGGGTCGGTGGGGCTGGAAAGCATCCCCGAGATCACCCGGGCCCGACCAGTGACCGAACAGCACCGTGTCCCACAGACCATGCGCCATGTCCAGGCTTTCATTAAGCACCTCCAGGGATGTGACTCCACCAGCTCCATGGGCGGTCCATGCCAATCGCAGAATCACAGAGCTATTAGAGTTGGAAGGGACCCGCGGAGATCATTCCATGCCCAGGCAGGGTCCCCTGGAGCAGTGGCACGAATGCATCCAGGTGTGTTCCGAATGTCTCCGGTGAGGGAGACTCCACGCCCTCCCCGGGCAGCTGGTGCTGTGCTCTGCCAGCCCCTTCCATGTAAAGAAATTCTTCCTCATGTTGAGGTGAAACTTCTTGTTCCTTAGTTTGTGGCCAAGTGCTCCTTGTCCTGTCGCTGGGCACCACTGAGTCTGGCACCATCCTCTTGGCATCTGTCTTTGAGATGTTTATGTGTATTAATGGGATCCCCTCTCAGTCTTCTCCAGTCTAAACAGCCCCAGCTCCTGCAGTCCCTCTTTGTCAGAGAGATACAACAGACTCCCCTCATCATTGTCCCAAAGAGGATAAGAGACAATGCACTGTTGGGGTCAGGTGTTCAAGTGGATAAAATAGTCTGTAGTCTTCTCTTTGTCTCTCTTTCCACCTTTCACAACCCTTCAGGCTTTGAAGGACAGAGTGCTGAGCACACCAGCTCTGGCCCAGTCCTTGCCCTGTGGTGTACTGCAGCCACACACTACATTTTGTTTATTTTCAAAGTATCTTAGTATTTTAACAGTTCTCATATCCTTGTCCCAGAGAACTGGAGACCCAGTTAAGCTCAGCTCTGGCCCTTCAGATTTTGTCTGAGCTATGCTGTAGGTCTGTTCTGTCCTAGCCTTGCTTGCTGGCTTGATGTTAGCCTTGCCTTGTCCCTCTGGTAGCCTGCACTCTGGTCCTGGTCCTGGTCTGACATCCTGGCTTCACCTCAGAGCTGTGTAGCTGCAGGTGGCCCCATGTCCTTTAGGGAACCCTCCAAGTATTCTCACAGTGGTCTTGCTTCCTTCTTCAAGCTTGTTCTCCTCACCTGCTTTCAGCTATCTCTAATTCATAGCCTCTTTGCCTTTTTTCGCTGGAGGGATAGACTAGAGTCGGTGCCAAAGCAAAGGAAGGGCTCGGTACATGCCCTTCAGAATGAGAGAGGAGAGAGCAAAACCATCCCTTTCAACAGCCAGGCAGTTCATTTGGGAAGTTCAAGTCACCATCTGGCTTCCGTGGGCTGCCAGATCTTCCTGAGATTAGGAACATAAGCAAGGAAAGGAGATACTGAGAATATTAACATTTTTATTTTAATGTCAAAGCAAATTATGAGTAGAACATTATGAGACATTTTACAGATAATGAAAGGGATTTCTGCAGGATATTGTGTAGCTTGTGAGCTGTGCTGAGCTAGAATATTAAAGATGAATATCTCTGAGAGCTTTTCAGAGAAAGTGCGAATGGCCCTTTCCTTTGTATGTGCTACAGTGTGTGCATAGGTAAATATTTATCTAAAATGCAATTAGGACATAAACTACCATGCGGACTTTTCACTCTCAGTTTTTATTACCTGGTACTCAGGGTTGTACATGCAGCAGGTTCAACTGCAGCATCTGGCAGATGGAATCATGGAATGAGAGAGCAGCTTTGGGGGCTCCAGTTGCTGGAGTTAAAGTATCCTCCCAGAGGAGATCAAAACAAGGTCCAAAAACCTGAGGCATGTGGAAAAGATGGAGCCATACAGCCCACAGAGCCAGCAGAGAGGGGATCAGGACCAGAGTTAATTTACCCAGCTGCAATGAGATTTAAACAGAACAGTCATAGTGTTCCATAGCTGACCAGCCTTTATTACCCAATATTACCCAAATAATGCTCCTGATTAGTCTTGCTAAACCTTAATAGCAAAGTCAAAGGACAGAGAGTAGAATTGCTGTAACAGTGTGCTGGAGACTTTCTGCTAGCAGAAGCATCATTTCACTATAAAACTTTAAATCACACCCAAAAGCACTCACTGTAGTGCACTCTACAGAAAATATCCCGTTGCTGAATTTATCTTTTCCTCCCTGTGAGTACAAGTGTTTTCTGGGAAATGATGGGGCCCTGAGCAGAACAAAAAGGTTGAGCAGAACAAAACAGTGTTGCAGGTCATATGGAAAGTGAAACAACTCTGTTAAGCAACTCCATTGCAATTTCTTGCTATCAGTGTGTGCTCTTCCTGAGTCTGCAGGAAGAATGACATTGAAAAAGAGCAGTGCTGGTGCACTTTAGTTTACTGAATTACTGTGGAATTTACATTTGAGGACCAAAAAGCATAGGATTTCTCTCAGTATCAAGGTGCCAAGTCAATCACAGTTTCAGGGGAAGGGGTTGAAAGACCCAACTCTCTGGCCGTGAGATCTCATGTTTCATTTTATTAGCCTTGCCAGATGCAGTTTTCAGGTGGCTGTGGACTCAGGCACCAATCCAACAAAATAAAGAGGTAAGATTTCTCTTTAAGCAATATTATCTCACATTGTTGGACCATAAACACAATTTTGATATATTAACTCATCCAAATTCAAACAGATCAATCTAAATTTCAATACTGATTTCTGTATAGACCTTTTGTAGTTTTATGCATTGGCATCTAGATTATCCTGGTGGATATTTTTAGCATAGAAGTCTTGTGCTTAAATTACAAAATTGAGCCTATAGAGTTGAAATTCAGCTAGATCCAGCAGGATTGCTGTGCTGATTGGTATATTTCTTTCATGGAAAGGTTTTCCAACCTTATTTCTTCGGTACAGGAGCAGTAGAAAAGCCTACAGTCTGTTCTCATGGTGTTATTTTCTGAATATTTTTATCCTTATTTGGCCAGAAGTTAGTTCCTGAGTTATGAAAAGCTTTTCATTGTTTCAGGGTGTACCGGAAACAAAATTTTTAATGTGTAGAGGCAATGTCTTAGTATATTCTCAATCTTACCAATGGAATGGGAATGAAAAAGCCTGAATTGCCTTTATCTGGTACCATCTCTGGAAGTGCTCAAAAATCATGTGGATGTGGCACTTGGGGACATGGTCTATCTGTGAGCATGGTGATGCTGGGCTGGTCTTAGAGGTCTTTTCCAACCTTTATGATCCTGTGAAATCCTGTACACCGCACATAATCCAGCAACAGCATCCATCTATGATGCACCAAGTCCAGCTTTTGTAAGCACAGTTGGATTGCAGGTGATCTTTCCCTAAACATCCATGATAACAAAGTAATTACCATTGCAGAGCATCCTCCTTCTGTTGCCTTCTGCCTCCAGGCAGTTTACGATGTAAACACAGAGCAAGAGAATGCAGGTGAATACAAATGAATAAGAAATGAGAGGATTAAAATCAGAAGGAAAGGATTTCTATTAATCAACAGGTAAACAGAGATGCAGCTTTCTGCAAGTGTTATACAAATTAGTGGTGTGGCTCCACAGTTTTCCAGGAGGCAGGTATGGTTTACCAGCTCCAGCAATGCTAAGTATTAAAATTTCACACAAGTACCTCAGCCTGAAGAATTGTGTACCTAGACAAAAGCATTACAAATCCCTTGCTAAGCTGTGTGGGAAGCTTTTCAGCATCCTGCTCACTCTGGATCGTTTTCATGCAGTTAATGGCCTGCCCTTGAACATGCAGAAAGAACAACCCTGTGAATCCATATATAGATCCAGGCCTGGGAAGTGCAGTAAAGTGCAAGAGAAAAAGAAACAAAAACAAAAGGAAGCTCCAGGGGTGGAAGGATTTTTGGAAATGCCCAGAAGGGCTGAGAATCTGATGCCTGGATCAGCATGTTGCCATTCAGATTGGCATAAACTGAATTTAAAAGACACCTTTATACCCAGTACATCACACTGAGCAGTCCTTAAGCCCAGCCAAACGTGGCTATAAAAGGTAGAGAAACAGCCAAGAAAAATCATGTCTAGGTTATCCATTAGACAATATTCCTTATTTGTATGTATTTATTATAAAGTATACCACTTAATCACTTAACTATCATGTTCTGAGTATTTTAATATAAATAAGTTTTCCAATAGTTGAGAAAATACTACAAAGATCTAAAAAAACCCAAAACATTTCATCTACCCAGATAAAGGATGTGTATAGATTTCCTCCAAGAAGGGCCACAAGCAATATTAAAGTGTAATTGGTTGATTTTGGCATAGCTATAGCAACAGCCATATGGGAGGCATGTAATTTCATGGGGCTGCACATGGTGAAGTCATGGCAAATTACCAGGAACTCATTTGATGTGGCTGCTCTCCAAGAGTTTAACGTAGATCGACTAAAACCATTAACTTTCAAAATATAATTAGTCCAACCATATTTTTTTCTAAATGAAGGATGGGAAAAAAAAGCCAGCTATAATTCTAGGTACACTGAAACAAGGTGTGTAAGGAAAAGAGAAATTTATAAACTGGGGCTTGTTTGTATCCTTGGATAATTATAATGATAACACCACTATTGCTCATTTCATTTGGTAGGAATAACAGCAAATCATGTATAAGAAGACAAACCTAGAAAAAGAATATGACTGAAAATGTGATGCCTCAAGAACTTAATGTTCTGGGCTGAGGCAAAATCTGCAAAAGTCTAGGGAAACTGCATTCCTATTTACAGCTTGATTTTCCATTCAAAATTGGTTATCTGTACGGTGCTTTTCTGTTCTTTCTCATCACATCTTAGTCCTTTGCAATGCCCCTGTAAATGAACTAGCAGAAGGATGGCAGCAGAATTCCCACAGCTGCAAAGCAGGGCACAAAGTTCTGCCCTTGAGTTGTATCTGTGCCGCACAGGCTCCACACATTCACACCTGGGAGCCAAGGAATAGCAGTGCATAGTTTGCCCATGATCAGAAAATCTGGACTTTCTGGTATAATAGAAACACTATTTTGTGTTCTCAGTTGCACCTATTTACTTCCTTGGCTGGAACAAACGTGGATTGCTGCCTTTTTCATGTGACTTACACACTTCAGCTGAACTGAGAATTTAAGTCAGTCACAGCTGGAAATGCCTGACCTGCATCAACTTCCACGCTTGCTCTGTCATGAACATCAATTTGAGTAAAAGCCATGATAACTCACAAATTTATGTAAAATCACAGTTTTTAATTTAGTGGTCTTTTTTTTTTTTCAGATATGTCAGCCGTGTGCTAAATAAAACCAGTGTGTCACCAATTTGCAGTTTAGCAGCTGTTTAACTGTTATGTGAGCTTTCCAGCAGAGCACAGAAGCCCACAAGGATAAAAAGTGGCCTTAAAACAGTGGCAAGTACCAGAGCAAGAAAAGCTGAATTGGAAAAGAGAATCAAGGTGAACCTAGTGGGTCATTTCACAAAAAAAGTAGCATGAAGAGCCATAGAGAGTACAATGGCACCATGAGTTTTTTTGCTACCCAAACATTTGAAACTGCAAGTAATAAGAATGTGTGACAGGTAAACAAAATAGATTTCTATTCTGAGACGTTTTTCTGGCTTTCACTGTTGCTTATCAACTTTTGAGAGGGTTTGACTGCTAACATTTGACCTCTTATTCTAAATGGCTTTTCACAAGAGGATTGTTTAGAAACACACATATTGTATGTGTCTGGATTTCTCCTTGGTGTGTGACTTTTGATAAAGATATATTATCTTCAGTTGACCCAAACTGTTGACTCTTCAGATTAGCTTTCAGAAGACAACAGATGTTTTAAGGTTATTATATCACATCTATGGTCATTGTGCTACCTTACTCTTATTGTATTTACTTCGAGATAATGCAGGGAGGAGAGGACAGCTAGGAGGAGAATTTGGATCTCACACGGACAGGTGTTCTTCTCTGGATGGAGCAGGGTGCTTCTTGAATATATACTGTCAATTATCTGAATATTATAACATCCACAGTTCTATCAGAAAATCATGGATGAGCACTCTCCAATTGTCTCTAGACAAACTGAACATAGCTAAAAATACCCCTTCTGATGGGTTAAATTATTTGGCTGCCTTCTTTCTAGCAGGATAGGGAACATTCTCTCACTGAATAGGGAACATTCCCTCCACCAGAGCTGGGGGAAGGCAATGAACAGCTCGTGCAGCATCTTTTTCAATTATCACAGCTATCTGCAGTCCAAGTTTCTTATTAGGATGTATGATTTATTTAGAAACAATATACAATGCTACTTAAGTTGGTCAGCAGTGGAACACTTTAAAAATACTGTGTTCTTCAACAAGTATATAACTCAATCTATTTCTAGTGACAATGCTGCTTGCATACAAAATGGAAACAATTTCAAGACACTATTTCTGAATGCTGGATGCCTCCATACGTGGTTTATTCTATCTGTTTGGTAATATATAAAGAAACTGTTAACTACTCATTTCTGTAAAGTTGGGGTTCCTTGCTTGTTCTGCTCAAAGACCATAGGAAATTTTCCTGAAATAATACCTTAATAAATCACCAAAAAGTATAAAAGCTGATTTGCCGCTCCACAGTGCTCTGTCTGACACTGTGAGTAAGGATCATGTGGATGTCTTTGAAGAAGGCCACAGCTAATTTTTAATGATGTGGTCTTCACATGTCCAGTATCAAAAATATAACAAAACTAACACATTGTATCCAAGTATTTTTCTCACTCTGCTGCTTTAAAAAACAGTATTAAAAGCAAACACACTGGTAAATTATGCTAATGAATATATAAATTGAACATAATCTTCTAGACAAACAGATTACATTAATTATGTTAGTCCTTACTGTGAGAATAGGGGCATTAAAATCTCTATTAAAATCTGGAGCACCACATGCCAGTTCAATTTGGTGTGTCATCCTAACAAGCCAACAGACTTGACCTTTATGAACAATACATTTTGAAACCTTTTGGTCTAAAAATAATGCACCAGCAAAGCCCCAAACCAGTTGCTCTGTCCATGCAATTCCTCACCTGATAAAATTTCATTTTTGTTGTAGATTAAGAGCATCCGTATTGAGAAGAGCAGTGGTGTTAAAATTAGAAGATGTGAAAAACAAAACTTTATTTCCTGTAGTTCCCTGCAAGAGCAGCTTCCAGTTTAATGCATTTGTGTGCTCCCTCTCTAGAACCCACATATCCACAGGAGGTGTCCCTTGCTTATGGGGTAAGAATTAACGTGGGACATTCATTCCTTTGTTTTAGGCCCTTCCAAGGAGAATTCCTGCCTCCTCTGGAGCATTATGCATTCCCAGCAAGGAATCAGTTCCCTATTGCCATGTTGGGCAATGCTTCCATTCCCTTTGAATACCACCTTATGTTGCAATGTGCCTCCGTGAATCATTGTGATTATTCACCCAGGAATGTGCAAAAGCACAGATGTAAAATCTGTTCTGTGTTCTGAACATTTGGGGTCAGATTATCAACAGTTCCATCTGATTAGGCTTGTGCTGAGAGAACTGCTTGACTTGACCTTTAGAGGAGTTGCTTTAATGGGGATATTCAATGTAAATAAAATTCACTTTTGGGTCTCTGTCAGGGCCTGTTTGGTGTTTTTGGATCACATTTCCTGCAGGACAGGAATTCATGCTCACACATGCATTTCTGCCAGCCCTGGTGTTCAGATGGCTCTCTGGTTTTCAGTGTGCATGAAGGCTACACGTGCAGTCCACTCCTACATATGAGTTCTCTCAATGGCATGGTAATTCTGTAATTCAGAACACTTCCAAAAGGTTTACTTTCCATTTACTTTTTGGTTTGCTTGAATAGGTTTTCAAATGGTTTTTAAAATTGTCTTTTTTAAAAACAATTAATGATCACAACTCATCTACTGAAAATAATTGAGTGATAGCATTTAGTAATTTTCAGTCTGGGAAATCCCATTGCCAATTAAGCTTCCTGTTTTCTTACCTATTATAAATCAGCAGAGTAAAGAGACTCAAGTAAGTGATGACAAGTTCCCCAAATGAGTTGTTTTACTCATCTGTAATTTTATTAGCTAGCTAATATTTGCAAGTAATGTTCAGTAGGAAGCAGAAAAAGCTCTCAATTCCAATTAATTTTCTACAGCTGTTAAAAGTAATGGTGGATAAAAAATTACATCACAGAAATATTTGTGGTTTTTTCTTCTATTACATCGGCAGAGTAACATTTTTCCTGTAAGTACTAGTAGTTCTCATAGTGATCAGCTTAGATTTTATTCAAAATAATAAATTTTTAAGCACTAAGGTTTCTTACAGCCTTACCATCAGGTAAAATATTTAAGAAAATAGCCATGTAACAGTTCAACAAGGGTCAAAAGCACAAAATGTTTGTAAATACACAAAAAAGAGACTGAAAACAGGATGGAAATTGTAACTTTAACAGTCTAACTATATTTCATGTATTCATATGAATGTTTCCATTTCAGCCTCTCAAGAATTGGACCTGAAGGACTGGAAGGCAGTGAGGATAATTGAACAATAAAATCCTTCCCTCAGTCACAAGAGGCTTCTTGCAAAACTGGACTTGGGATGTGAGAACACCTCAAGGACATTTGAGGAAAAATATAAGACAGTTAAAACTCAAATAATGCAAAGAAGGTGAAGTGGAATAAAGATTACAATTTTTGTGACAAGATTATTATCCAGTAGCCTAAACCCGAGCAAAACAAAACATTTTCTGTTATGTCACAAGACTCTGCCTCAACAAATCCATAACAGCTCTTGCATTACTGGGTTCACAAAAGGGATTGGCCAAATTCATGGGTCCACCAAGAGACATTAAATGCATTGACTGAATTACATCCTTCCAGATGAGGATGCTGGTACCTGTTTATTTCTAAAAACTAGAAGGATGCACCATGGAAACAACTTCCTTGTTTCCAACCCCATTTTTCATCCTTTATGAGACTCTAGGGAGACATCAGGATTCTGAGCTAGATGGACTTTTGATCTAAGCCAAGAGGACAGGGGATCACCCCACTGTCATCCATCCTACACCAAGTCTAGTCCTGAACACTCAGACTGTATCCTTTCCCTAAGGAGAACAGAAGTTGATCAAAACTGACTTTGTCAGTTTGAATTTTTAGTACAATTTCTTCTGCTGCTTTGCCTTGTTCATCAACATAAGCATCTTGTTCATCAAAGATCTGTTCCAAATCCTTTTGAAGGAAGCATTTCTCTAAAATAAGTAGATTCAATTCCTTTGTAGAGCTCTTTTATGAGACCAACAGTGTATTAAATTTCATTCTTGGGATCTGATCTGTTTCTTCCAAATCAGCTTTTATGTTCTTGTAAATAGAATATATATATGAGCAGAAACTAAATTTGAATTTTCTTGATAAGTGCAATTTAGAAGGTTTGCAAGTTTTGTGGATGTTTCATCTGTTGAAAATATTACAGTGATGCTGGGAAATAATTTTGCTTTGCGTATGAAAATGCTATGTATGTAACTAAAATACAGTAAGAAAAATAAATATGCAGTATGTGTATGCTTTCAAGATACATATTGTTTTATTACGTGTTTGCTAAAACCTAATTCCTGAAAAAGGCACAGTAAAAACAAAAGGGAAATCATTCTCATAATAGTTTCTTTTAGAGAAGACACAAGATCATCATGTGAACTTTGACAGTAGGAAGCAAATTACTTAATCAAGAGCTAAAAATACACAAGTCCTGTGATATTTTTAAGTGTAATGACTACAACTTCTCAGCTTCTGACAATGTTGACCTGTTTATCTCAGAACACCCCAGGACCCACAGCCTAAGTGCCTCATCCTGTGATGAAGAAATCTTGGCACCCCACCCGAAGGACACCAGTGCCCTCCTGTTTGCCTGCCCCAGTAAAAATGCTGAAAATCAGAGCAGTAGCAAGGTGGATTTAACTCTGTTTGTTGCCACACTGAGGTGCAAACTGCTGTATTGCCTCCTAAAGAAGAAAACTGATATATATGAGAGGACACATGGAGCTATACCCAGAAAGCTGGTCTTAATCCAGGTGAGATTTCAAGTGTTTTCCACTGTCAAAGGAGACTAAAGCAAAAACAGAGAGAAAATCTGCATATCACAGATGTTTTGTCATCACTACAGCCAGTCACTGTGGGAGGGCATTTTCCAGGGACAGTAAACGAAGTTGAGCTTTCCTGCCAATGCATGTTCAGGTAAGACAGAAGAGCCTGGAAATCTCAGCCTTCCCTGCTGCCTTATTTATTCTCCCTGTTCAAATGCAGTGTTTTTTGTTGTATTTTTTAAATATAAAACATTCACCCCATTTTAATATAAATTATGCATAATATTTTTCAATATATTATTTAGTAAAGGCACTATTAGCTATAGGAAAATATTACATGCAGTTTCTCTGTTAGAGAACAGCAGTCATAACTCTTTGGGTTTTTTTTCAGGTTTTGTTGCTGATAAACTGACTGACCTTGGATGTAAGTTTACTGAGTCTCTGTATAAATACTAAACAAAGATCTGCTAGATCCAAGAAAACTAGATGCTGAAAACTAGATGCACACACGTTTTTGCAGTTACATTTTATATATTTTTCAACTCCTCTGAATTCCACCGAATGCACCATTTCAAGAGGACTGCTGTTTTCCTGCAGCTTTGTGTAAGAAATTCAGTTTACCTAAAATCTCTTTACAAAGTTATAAAGTCACAATATCATATGGTTCAAAGCACCATATTGCACATTCTAG
Organism: Cinnycerthia olivascens; assembly: GCA_035048155.1. Classification (NCBI taxonomy): domain Eukaryota; kingdom Metazoa; phylum Chordata; class Aves; order Passeriformes; family Certhiidae; genus Cinnycerthia; species Cinnycerthia olivascens. The sequence continues at coordinate 7,269,922 of JAWWMU010000243.1, read as the reverse complement.
CAATTTTGGCTGAAAGGCCAATAAGTGATAGTGAGGCCAGAAGAACAGATCAATACTGTATTTATAATGTATACTCAGAGTACATCAAAAAAGGACAGTTTGAACCAAGAGCATAATTCACTTCATGTCCCTGTGTAATTGATGCTATAAATGCTTTGGGGTAGGGATTGTATCTTGCTACTTCTAACAACTTGTTTTATGGAGCATCAAACTTATTAGATGTCTCTTAGTGCTACTATATACAAATAAAAATACAGCTGGATTAAGAAATTCAGGCTCACAAAAAAAGCCCAAATGAGTTTCATGATAAAAGTTCTTCAAGTTTGTTTTTTTCTTTTTTTGAAGCTGTGACATACACCTAGTTATCTTTAGGTTGGTATTGTAAGCTTAATTCTTAAATATTAATCAACAGTGAATACAGAGAGTACTAACATTGACTACAAAACCAAACCGAACAGGACCAGAATCTGATTTTGCAATTTCATCTAAGCCTATGATAGTTCATTTTATTCGATATTTTTGATAGGCTTTGTCTAGTATTTCCTTTTACAGCTTCTTAGTCACTAACATATACATCTCAAATTTTCGCTTTCATTCAGTTTGCATGCCTACACACTTTTTTATGTTCTTAAAAGCGTGTTGATAGTGAACTAGACCTCTTTTTAAAAAATTTAATTAGTTGCCACTACTTTCAGGTCCTGTGAGATTTTGTATCACAGAGTGTAAAGATTATGGTAACTATGAAACTAAGATTCCATCACCTCACTGCATTTTAGGACATTTCTCAAGGTCTTGCAAACTTTGGTTTTACTTCTTCCCTTTTTCTTTTTCCGACAGACTAGTTTCAAGCTCTGTCCCACTTCTCCATCTCTAGTTCTTCATTCTGTGCTCTCTTCTCTGTTCCTCCGTTTGTTTTTTTTTTTTATTAATTTTTTTTTTTACTTGTTTATCTTACAGTTTTGGGAGAGGCTGTGTAAATGCCCATGTCTCCGGAGCAAGCTCTGCTCCATCAGAGCTGTTCCACCATTCCCTCCTCAGAGGCGGTCGATCTCTGGAGCAGCCGGAGCTGCTCCCGGGAGCCGAGGGTGGATGGCCCCGCTGGTGTCGGCAGGAGCCCGGCTTTAGCAGCCCGCTCTGGCTCTTCCCCGCTGCGCCGAGCGCTCCCTCCGCGACCCCGTTCCCCGGGCAGGAGCCGGGAGCGGCCCCGGGACTTCCCGGCGGGACACGGAGCGGAGCGGGCAGCAGTGCCTCGGGCTGCGGGCGGGATGGGAACGGGACGGGAACGGGATGGGAACGGGATGGGAACGGGGTGGGAACGGGGTGGGCACGGGATAGCGATGAGGATGCGGACGAGGAAGGGGGCAGGGATTTGGCCTGGGATGGAGATGGAGGCGGTGAAGGGAACGCTGATAGGACGGTGATGGCGATGGGGATGGGGACAGGTATGGGGATAGGGACGCAGACCGGGTTGGGGACACAGACGGGGATGGGGACAGGGATAGGGATGGGGACAGGGATATAAACGGAATGGTGATAGTGACTGTGGTGGGGACAGGGATGTGGGCAGGGATGGTGATGCTGACAGTGGAGGTGACAGGGATATGGATGATGATGCTGACAGTGTAGGGGACAGGGATATGGATGGTGGTGGTGACAGTGGAGGGACAGCGATGTGGATGGTGATGGTGACAGTGGAGGGACAGCGATCTCCCCCCGCCGCTGTCCCCGCGCCCCTCCCGCAGCCGAGCAGGGGGCGGGCAGAAGGGCAGGGGTGTGGAGCTGCTGGCCGAGCGGGTCGATGGGGCCGGCCCGCGGGCGGGGCGGTCGCTCGCGGGCTCGGGGATGGATTGCGGGTGTCCGGCGCGGGCGGGCGGTGCCGCCGCGCCCTGCCGGGTCCCGTCCCGTCCCTGCCCGCGGCCGGCCGGCTTC